>SJYA01000694.1:1930639-2039852 GCA_006410615.1 Neotragus moschatus | reverse complement strand
TTTCCTGAGGGTGGGGTGGGTGGGTGGGAAAGGTGCTCCCGTTCCTGGCTGGGCATTGTTCTGCCTGTTGTGTGCTTTTTGCGAGTTTCAGTTTTGGAATTTGAGAGTGTTTTAGCCCAAACATATCTTAAAAGCATCTCTCCACCTGCCAGCTAATGAAGCACATCCTAGAGATATCTTTTCTTCTGTTGTGAATTGAACTAGAGAATAGTTGTCCATTTTGGCTAGCCATTTTGTTCCAAATAAGTACACACGTTAATTTGCTTGACAGAAAAAGAACGTATATCTGAACTCGGGAGATGATCTTAAATGCCATTTTTGCTTTGAAAAAGTCACAGGCAACTCTGTGCCCCTTGCCATCTTGGATTTCCAGCTGTTAAATGATTTGAATCTAGTTTCTTAAAAGGACCCACTTTGATGGTTGGAACCATGATACTTGAGAGGGTCAGGTTAGCTTTTGCAAAATTCTGTTTGTAGTTTTTCGGCAGAGATGATACAGTATCTTCTATTGAAATGATCTTAGAGATCCTACGTTACTGTTTTCCAGTTACTTGTTGGAAAGGTGTTGAAGATGAATTAGGTATTAATGCTGGCTTTTAAAAGGTATTTAAATAATTGTTCATTTTAATGCGTATTGGAAAAAGTATAAAAGCACATCAAACCTGTGACTTCACAGACTTTCTTGTGTAGGGTGAGACTAAGGTGAAATAAGAGCTTTGAAGAACTAGAGTATGGGAAATGCTCATGTAATCCAAAGCCTGCCTTTTGCCACTGATGAGGCTATATACAAACCAGCTCACCAAAGGCTGCTTAGTGGTGACATTAAGACAGGAATCCCAACAGTGTGTTACACTAGTGAATAATATTAATAATAATAATAACAAGGACAGATAACCTTTATGGAGCATTTACTATATGTGATGCAAAGTGATTTATACACATTATCTCTCTTAATTCTCACTCACTACAGTCCTTTGAGTAACTACTATTAATATTCTTATTTTATAGGTAAGAAACTCAACATTTAGAGAGAGTGAATAGCTTGCCCAAGGTCATAGAGCCAGAAGGAGGCAGAACTGAAGGGAAAAGATGGACTGCACATTAGCTGATCTTAGGTCACTGAGAATAATTAATATCAAAGATGACCTTGACGAAGGGTCCTTTTATTAGGAGATTTGAAGGCCTGTGGAGCAGATATTTGTTGAGAGCCTAAAAGTGTGCTGAACTGTGAGGCACTGGACATCCAGAGACTTGCCTGGAGACTCTTGTGACTTACGGGTTTTATAGCTTTGTTGGAGTGGGTGGCTCTCATAAAAATTAGTTGAGGATATTATTTTTATGTATGAGCATGTTAAATGCTCAGAAACCTGCAGTCAGAAATCTGTTTTCTTCTGTAACATGACAGTTTTCAAAATCAATTAACCACAGTTTCCCTCTTTCTTAGATAATACCTATCACGTTTTGCAGAACCAGTTTTCTGTGGAGCACCCATTTGGCACCTCACTTAATCCTTGTAACTCATTTTAAACATGAGAAGTCTAAGGTCCATGATGATTTGACCAAAGTCAAAGCTAGTTGTTGGCAGAGTTTGTATCATTTGTTAATTTATTCAGTGGGTGAACATCCAATGTATATAACTGCTATTGCTATTATTTGGGCTACGTGTTGCTCTTTGGGATGTTAAAAATAAACTGTTCCAGAACTTGAAGTAAGTCTGTTGGTTATCCTTGCTAAGAAGTCCAGTTCTGAAACCATTGACCTTAGACAGTCATTAGAAGACAGATTATTTATGAAAGAAGTTACATTGGAAAATCATCTCTATGGGTTTCTCGGCATTGCTAAATTGTTTCATTGGCTGGAGTTTCATATCACATCTGTTTTTTGATCCCTGGGCTTTGGGCCATGTGCTACAGTGCCAGATTCTCTAAGGTTCTCCCCAAATTGCTAATATCAATGGATTCCTGTGGAAGATATAGTTCGTTCAATTATAATAGAGATGGGACACAGAATCGTATCAGATGGCTAGTCCTTCATGGCTTCAGTTTGGAAGAACTACCTGTGGGTACTGGTAGTGTGTCCATCTGGTGATTTTCTGAACTATATAGCACACTGTGGCCTTGTAAATCTCTGCTCGTGGATACTGAAAAGGACTCATGGAAGGATACAAATCTGTGAATTATACGTTTCAAGTATACAAAAAATGGCTGATGTTGGTACAGTACAAAGGATCGATGAGTCTGCTGGGCTAATGGTTCTGAGCTGCCCAGATGGAAGATAAAGGTCCACAAAGCCAATGGATTTGCTGCTGGAAAAGGGATTTGTAACTGAGGAAGATCATTCTGCTGTGGAGGAAATGATCATCTAATGCTGGTATGCGTGTGGATCTTTTATAGTTTGTTTTCTTATCCTGGGAAGGGGGGAAGTGTCGTGCTAGACCTTGCTCTGCCTTCCGCAGGGGACTCTGCTTCTAATCGGCCCTCACTCATGAGGTCTACCAGCATGGCCTTCAGGAGGGAGCACTTTATCTCAAGCAGATCATTTAATTTAGGAGAAGGGTATCCTCAGTTTTATATAGGGATGTTTTAGTGGTTAGAAATGCCATCTCTCTGACAGAGGGCACTTACAGCTTAAAAGAAGAGAAAAGGAAATAAATCTGACACTGTCAAACTCATTTCTACCTTTTTCATGAGAATCTGGGTTTCCCCAAGAGGGTATTTCCCTGAGAAGGAATTGTTTATTTCATCCTATGTGTCATTATGGATCAGAGCAAAATCAGACATTTAATTCTAGGCAAAAGAGGTTAAAAACAAACAAAACAAACTTAAAAAGATTAAGAATTGGGATAGATGTTTGAGAAGTTATATAAAATAGAAAGCTGCAAGTTTTATTTAGTCTCAGAAATGAAAGCAAAGCTGTAAGAGGTTAACTATGGAGACAGGCTTAATCGTGTCTATAGGAATTTACTGTGGGGTGTGAGAGGAATACCTGACTACATAGAAAAATGACTAGAAGGGAAACAGTGGACATGTTTCCCTTCCATAGTTTTAGGAAATAAGCTGTAATATGGAAGACATTGGTAAAGGTCAAAATGGTACTTGGAGCTTGAAAGAGCCAGACCTGAACCCCACCTTCTCCATTTACTAGATATGGAAAGTTAAGCAAGTTATGCTATATTTTTGAATCTCAATTTCTTCAGATATAACATTTAGATGATAATACAGACTTCTGGAAGATGCTATGTAGTGCTTAAGAGGCCTGGCACAAGGAGTGCCCAGTAAATGGTAGCTTTTATTAGGAACTATAAATAGGAAAGTAAGTGATGCCCACCACACCTGGAAAGGAGCTGTGAAATGCCCTGCTGAGGTGCTGTGGATCCCGTGATTTAACTGAGTGTGGCATCATGCTTGTCTGATTTTGTTTATTTCCAAAGAAATCTTATAGTGCATCACTACTGAAACACATTTTGGAGTTCTTACAATCAGTTAACTAATTCTAAAACCCTTTTCCTAAATAGCAAGGCAGGTGTTGCCTGCTTCATCTGACTATTTGTACACCTGTTTAAGCGGTTAAAAATCCACCAAAACATTTAAAATTATGAAAGCCAATTGCTTCATGACTAAACAAAATTCCCTGAAAGTGTATATTCCTGCCAACAGCTGAACTGTCTGAAAGAGGCAGGAAAACCACATGAGCTTTTCTCTCCTAATGCTGTTGATGTGTTGGGACTTGTATCACGTCCCTTAGGCCAAAAGGAAGCACAGATTTGGATGGGGGGAAATCTGATGAATTAAGCCAATAACATTCAGCCTTTTGGCCAGAAAGATGTAAATTCTTTGTCTAAACTCACAGAAATAAGACTTTCAGGGCTGAAAAAGACTGATAAATAATGCAAATTCCTCTTTTTATTGAATTTATTTCTCTGGATGCTATGTATATAATTGGTAATCAATAAATTTTAGTTGCTGGCTTTGTAAAATTGTTTCAAGTTGGGAAAGAGATGAATCTGTGGTGTTGAAACAGAAGAAAACTAATTTTCTTATGCTGGGACTGACTGTAATCTTATTAGCCAGATGGTCTAACCATCAGAGCTAACCAGTCAGACTAGGCCACAAATATCTCAGTTGCACAAAGCAATTGGATTTATGAGCTGCAATCTTTAAAGGTCAACTTGTGTATGGGGACAGAGGTACCTCTTGTCTGTGTTTTGGGAGCATAGGTTGGCTCCCTGGCCCTACACAGGTCAGAAACACCACTGACCATCCTTTGTGGCTTTTGCTCCTTGAGTTTAAATCCCAGTGCATTTTTAAGCCCCAAGAGCAAGGGCTAATTTTGACCAATGAAAGTGGTTAACCCTTCTGGCACGTCCTCTTCTGCTGCTGTTTATGAGGCATAGCTCTTTTCTCTTTGCTTGCAGAAAGAACATTCAGAAAAAATCCATTGCACCTTCCTATTTTGATAAAACCTTTCATTTTCCATCCTTTCCCTTTGCAGCTTCATCCATGTGCTGCATAGTCAACCCCGAAGAAGCTGGGGTTGAATTGAGATGATAATTTCAGGACGACCTGAAGTTTAGAAGTTGTGATTATAGTAGAGAGTTTCCAGCCTTTTTCGCTCAGCTTTGAAATCTGGAGGACTGTCCTCCCAGGGAAAGATTTTTGACTTCTGGGGAAACAGCACTGTAACCCAGAGGGACTGAGGCATTTATCTTGATAAGGTGCTTGCAGAAGTTGCTGGATATAGAAGAGGGTAGATTTCTGAAGGATACAAGCCATCTTGAACCCTCTTGGCTGATATTCGCAAAGAAAACATGCACTAAGAAACCAGAAACTATGTGGTGGGCAAGGTAGAAAGAGTCAAGTTGGCTAAAATAAGGAAATAGGGGAAAATTTCTGTTTAGAGAGAACTTGGCATATATTTGGTATTTGTGTCTGTTTTTCTCTTGAAATGGGCTGATGTGTTGGCAAGAAGCTTCTGGCTGTTGTCGGAGATATGAACATCTGTGCTCCTTTGCAGAAAACTCAGGATTCCAAAGTGTTTGGTGGAAAATGTGTAACTGCCACTCACTCTGTCTCCTCGTTAAAGAGTTGAGCCTCTGCTGCACAGAGTGTGTTTTTAAAAGGAAGACGTGGCTTCTGGCTCTGGGCTTTGCTTTTGCATACCACGTGGCAAAGGAGTTCCTAGCAGTGAAATCTAAGGCTGTCAGATACAAGTGTGCATACTTGGGGCAAATCTGCTTTACTTGCTTGCTTAGAAATAAGAGGGAAAGATGCCAAGTTAGCAAGATAATTGTGACATAGGCATGCAAGGAGAGCCATCAAAGATGTGGCAAATGCTTTGAAGTCTTTTGCTTTGTTCCCTTAGTTAACCCTGAATGCCATTACAATGACCCCCAACTATCAATGGCACCACAATAAGAATGTAATTTTTGATCACCCTAAAGTCCAAGGAGGTCAGCCTAGGCATCAATATCTACCCAACACACTCCCCATCTTCTGGCTTCTTTTAGCCAAGACTCAGATGTGGCCAAATGCAGAGAAGGCTGGGAAATACATTTTTGCCATATGCCTGTGGAAACGCAATTGATGTGATTGAACATATAGCATCATCTCTACCACAACTCTTAATGTTCTTCCTAGACAGTTGTGGATTCAAATTTTGTGAGGCCTGGAATTTATGCAGGTTTGGGGATCATGCTGGAAACTTACACAAAATTAGGTGCACAAGTGAACATTTATTTATTTATTAATAGAAAGAGGACGGGAAGGACTCAATAGAAAGAGGCCCTGTGCTAGCTTCTGTTACTCTCTNCCTAGACAGTTGTGGATTCAAATTTTGTGAGGCCTGGAATTTATGCAGGTTTGGGGATCATGCTGGAAACTTACACAAAATTAGGTGCACAAGTGAACATTTATTTATTTATTAATAGAAAGAGGACGGGAAGGACTCAATAGAAAGAGGCCCTGTGCTAGCTTCTGTTACTCTCTTGCTGCTGCTGCTAAGTCGCTTCAGTCATGTCTGACTCTGTGCGACCCAATAGACAGCAGCCCACCAGGCTCCACCGTCCCTGGGATTCTCCAGGCAAGAACACTGGAGTGAGTTGCCATGTCCTTCTCCAATGCATCAAAGTGAAAAGTGAAAGTGAAGTCGCTCAGTCGCGTCTGACTCCTAGCCACCCCATGGACTGCAGCCTACCAAGGCTCCTCCGTCCATGGGATTTTCTAGGCAAGAGTACTGGAGTGGGGTGCCATTGCCTTCTCTGGTTACTCTCTTAGATGTCTGCATATAAAATGTGTTTTTCCCCAACTTGCCTGGGCACCCCAAGGAGCCATTAGTGGTGGTGAGGGGGTGGCAGGCCAGCTATCTCATGCTGCCCTGCAGGGTGAGAATTGCTCCAGTCTTTCCAGGAACTTCTCAGCTATTCGTGCGGAGAGCCTGTGACTTGTCTCCTACTATAACTCAGTGACCTTTGCCTTTGTGTGCCTGCAAGGTGCTGAGGGTTTGGGTCTAGACAGAGATCCAGGCTGTTTGAATCCCAGCCACTGTTTTCTCCAAATTCTTTAGCTTTTCCAAACTAAAATGTCAGCCTCCCCTCACCACAGATTGATGCAATTGACATAGCAGAGCACATAACCCAGTGCTGGTATCCAGATTCGCTGGGCTAATGCATCGAAAGCACTGAGCCTAGTACCTAGAACTTAATAAGAGCTTAATCCATATTGTCTTTTTAAAATTATTGTCACACTAGGCAAAGATTTATGTTTTGAGATGTTCAATCTGCCTTGCCATATCTGTAAAAATGAAAGCTTTCTAATTGTCCAATGACAGGTAAATGCTTGAATTACATCTCCATACAAAGGATGATTAAAGTAATTAGAAATGATCACAAATTTTTTTGTGCAAGTAAATGCACATATAAGTGAAAATAGAATGATGTGAAACAGTATGATATGAATTCTGTAAATAATGAGCAAATTAAAAAGTGCTGAAATTAGGAAAACCTTAGTATTGGTCATCTCTGGAGGACAGACAAAGCACCAAACTTTATGCTCAGCTATAGTTTCTGCACCTGGCAAATTGTATGTATTTATTTAAATACAGATATTGCTGATCCTGCCTTATAAATGGCAGTATTGGAGTCTTCAATTATCCTAAAATTTTATTGTTTCCAAAGAACGATCACATCACACGTAATTTTCACCACAACTCTTTACAAAACAACAAAGGAAAACACATGTTTTTAGTGGAAAAAAGATCAAAGAAAACAAACCCATCCAACCACGAAAAACTTTGGGTGAAATTTCCAGATAGCATCATCACAGAAATCTCCATCCCTGCCTCATGTCCTTTTAATTACTTTTGCTGTTTGCCAAGCACTGAAAAAAAGGAACAGAGACTACTGTCTTCTCAATTTATATAGTTTTCTATTTAAAATTTCAATCACAAGTATTTTAACAGTATCAGTTTGAATTATTTTTTTTAAAGTTAATTTATTTTAATTTTTGTCTTTCATCAAGAGGCTCTTTAGTTCTTTGCTTTCTGCCATAAGGGTGGTGTCATCTGCATATCTGAGGNTATTAATTGGAAGGACTGATGCTGAAGCTGAAGCTCCAGTACTTTGGCCACCTGCTTCGAAGAACTGACTCATTGGAAAAGACCCTGATGCTGGGAAAGATTGAAGGCAGGAGGAGAAGGGGACGACAGAAGATGAGATGGTTGGATGGCATCACTGACTCAATGGACAGAAGTTTGAGTAAACTCCAGGAGTTGGTGATGGACAAGGAGGCCTGGCATGCTCCAGTCCATGGGGTTGCACAGAGTCAGACACGACTGAACGACTGAACTGAACTGAACCAAATTTTTGTTTGCACTGGGTCTTCGTCGCTGTGCACGGTCTTTCTCTAGTTGCAGCAAGCAGGGGCTACTCTTCGCTGTGTGGCTCAGGCTTCTCATTGCGGTGGCTTGTCTTGTTGCAGAACATGAGCTCTAGGGCATGCAGGCTTCAGCAGTTGTGGCATAGGGGCCTAGCTGTTTCATGGCATGTGGGAGTCTTTTGGGACCAGGGATCAAACCTGTGTCCCCTGCATTGCAAGGCAAAGTCTTAATCGGTGGACCACCAGGGAAGCCCGGATTATTTCTTCATGGACAGTTTTAGAGTAGAGCTTGAACCTTAGCCTCGTTCTCCCCAAAAACACTTTCTGCATTTCTAGGAGGTGACAAGTTCACTTTGGACCAGAGCCTGCCTGCTTTCTGCTACGTGTTCCCCACTGCTCCCTCCCTTGCAGGCCCAGCCTTTGAAGCTGGTGGGTAGACTGCTGAAGGAGTCTCTGGGACCAGGGACCAACACGTCCTGATCAGGTCACCCTGGCTGCTCGTCTCTCCTGGCTGACTGGTGTTTTGTACCTGGCTTCTGCTTTGTTCCAAGTGCCCGAATCCCTGCTGGGAGAACCCAGTGAGAGCTGGGCCCTGGACTCATACCAGTCTCACCTTCCTGCCTCTCTGGCCTTCCAACTGCAGAGGCTGAAGTCTGCACCCTGTTGGTGACTGACTGCACCCTGTCGGGTGAAAACGTCCCTGATTCCGACCACCTGCCTGTACCTGGGAATCCTGTGTATCTTTGACTGGCCCTCTCCATACCTGGCCTTGCCTTATGTTTCTTGTCCCCAGTCTGACCTGCAGCAGCTGATGCGGCTACTTGAGCTGACTCTAAGGCATCCTTGGCCTTGATATTCAGCAGGTACCGAGTTCCACTGGGGCAGTGCACTCCCAGCTACCTCAGCTGCCTCTGTCCTTGCTCTCAGCTTTGCTCACCCCTGGGGTCTGGGCAGATCCACTTCCAGGTTATGGAATCTCCCATGGGAGAGATTGCAATCGTACCTTATTGCAGTGATCTGGGCCAGGTCACCAGATAATGTGCTTTGAAAAGACAACTTGTTTTTAAATCGTTAACCCATTACAAGACAGCAGAACTCCAGGCTGCTGGATGGGCTGGAAATTGGGGAGTGGGGTAGGATACTCCTCTTTCAATTTTGAGTAAACATACTATTCAAGACAGTTCAAAAGATGCTGCACTTGCTATCTGTAACAGCCTCAAATCTGGGAAAGTATCGTCGAATGGCAGTTTTCGTGTCTCTTCTTTAACAGACAGGTCAGGTTAAGTGGAAGTGTGGGTGAGGAAAGAGTAGTCAGTGAGAGTCCAGACTTCTAGGTCAAATTCCTGGGCCAGGCCCTAACAAATTGCAACTGGGTGACTTAAAACAGCAGACATTTGTTCTCTCACAGTTCTGGATGCTAAGAGCACAAAATCAAGATGTCAGGGAGTCTTGCTCCCTGGGACCCAGTCTTAGGGGAGGCTCCTTTCTTGGCTTTTCCAGCTTTGAGTAGCTCCAGGCATTTCTTGGCTTGTGCAGTGTGACTCCAGTCTCTGCCTCCGTTTCCCCATGGCTGTCTTTGTGTGTGTGTGTGTGTCTTGACATGACGTTTTCTTCTTCTTGAAAGGATGCCAGTCATATTGGATTAGAGTTCACCCTAAGGATCACATCTTAACTTTGATTATATCTGCAAAGACCCTGTTTCCAAGTCAGGTCACATTCGTGAATATGGAGGCTTAGGAATATAGCTTTTGGGGGAGACACAAGTCAACCCATAACTACCTTCTATGATCCAGTCCTGGGTGCCCACTTAAGGGATGTGGCCACCAGCCAGACTGCTTTGGGTCTCAGTTTTGGTGGCTGTAAAGTGGAGATAATAATAGCCTTTCTTAGAGGATTGCTGTGGGAATTAAATGAGAGAAGGCTAGTTGGATAGTATCTGGCTTATAGAAGGTGCTCAATAGGGGTGAGGTTTTATGGCCAGTCATTTCCAGTCCAGGATTTCACAAGCCAGCTCGTGGAGAAATTGAGGAAGTGAGTGAGCCCCACACCGAGTAACACTATGGGAAATCCGAAGTTAACTCTTCCGATGCTGTGGCCCACAGGACTCATCTGCAGACAAATTTTGATTTCAGGGCTGTTGTCTCCTCTACTTCTGCTCAAGTATTTGCTTGATGGAAATCTCCTCTGCTGCTCTTTAAAGGGAATGCAAAATAACCTTGTTGGACAAGTTCAAGAAACCCTAGGCCGTTAGCTGGACTAAGCAAATGTGTCTGTCCTTTCAGGGTGGTCCTGTAAGACACTGGGCTTGTGTCCGCTCAGCTCTGGGGTGCAGTGTGGTCTGTGAGTGCTGCAGCACGCCTGGCTGGGCCCTGTGCAAGGTGGCCTTGGGTCGTTCCTGGGGTAACATGAGGTTTACAAGTAACATAGTCCTGGGGTGAAATTTGAACCACATTCTGCTGACTTAATTATTTAATAGAAACAGGATTCCCAAGATTCTAAACCACCGTCCCTACCTTTGGAGGACACATATATCTATTATATTATTCAGCAGGGTACAACCTAAGAGTTGACTGCAAGTCAAATTGCTATTTTTCTCCCTGATTCATCTTTGTGAGTTTGGTGTCGTCAGTTTTATAGTTGGCAGCACATTTGATTTAGGAAATAGATTCTACGCGTTGAAGGCCTAAATAAAGCTTAGCTTTAGATTAAAGTCCAATAAAGGAATTATCTATAGTTAGTTCACTTATTTCTGGTACGAGTCAGTTGCGAGTCTGAAAATACAGGCTTGAATTTGCATGTTCATTTAGTGGTGCTGATCAGCTGAAATGCTGGTTATTAGAAAGGTGGTAGTTTCATTATGGAACAGACTTTGAACGTAATTTCATGTGGGTCTATTGCTGTTCTGGGAATTTTGTTCTAGGATGTGTTGAAGATGTGCTGTTGCTATTTGGTTTATGAGTTGTTGAGGTGCTATTTATTTTTAATGTACTCCCTTCTTTTTTCTTCTCAAAGTGAATAATTAAGGATTAATATTCAACTTTAAGTGAGATCCTTTTACTTCATATTGAGAGTTATTATTATGCTAATTCATGTTGCTTTTTCCTTGAAGTTCTGATGTATCTTTGGGAAGATAAACCTTTTTGCATATTAATTACTTTCCTTTTCAGTATTAATTACTGTAACTTCAGCAGTGAACATTATTGCACATTTATTTTATGCCAGGCAGTGCTGCTTTAGATTATTATTATTTAATTTTTATGTCTTTACTAGATTTTTGAGTAATGTCTANTTTTATGGCATATAAATGGGAAGTAGTCTATACAGGCAAACTACTTGGCTTAGTTTTCAGTAGAAGAAGGTGCTGTCTTTTTTTCAAATGCTATGAAGTAAACAAAAAAATATTATCTTCAAATTCAACATCAAGTAGGGATTGAATAAATCTCTAAAATTATTTGATGTGGCATCAGTTCAGTTCAACTCAGTTCAGTTGCTCAGTCCTGTCCGACTCTTTGGGACCCCATGAATTGCAGCACGCCAGGCCTCCCTGTCCATCACCAACTCCCAGAGTTCACTCAGACTTGCATCCATCGAGTCAGTGATGCCATCCAGCCATCTCATCCTCTGTCGTCCCCTTCTCCTCCTGCCCCCAATCCCTCCCAGCATCAGAGTCTTTTCCAGTGAGTCAACTCTTCGCATGAGGTGGCCAAAGTACTGGAGTTTCAGCTTCAGCATCATTTTCTCCAAAGAAATCCCAGGGCTGATCTCCTTCAGAATGGACTGGTTGGATCTCCTTGCAGTCCAAGGGACTCTCAAGAGTCTTCTCCAACACCACAATTAGAATTCACATTTTGTAGTGGGAATCTGAGACCTAGAGAAGCAAACTTGCCAAGGCTACATTTTTGTAAGTAATGAAGTCAGGGTTGGAACATAGGTATTCTGGCTTAGGATCCCTTGCTCCTTCACCATATACCCTTGATACTGCAGATACAAGCAAATCTTTGCAGTTGAGGAGAGAACTACAGATGCAATCTAGAACTTTTTGGTGAATCAGAAGACCTCAGCATTTCCATGTAATATGCATTTCAGGCCAGTGGTTTAATTCACTTTGCTTAATTTGTTTTGTTCAAGTTGATATCATGCTAATTTGTATAGTCAGTAACTGCAAGCATGGGAAGTACCCTAGTAGGGCTTTGGGTTGCAAGATACATTAGCATGCAATTAAGAAATTCACAGGCTTCATACATAGATATCCTTGAGATTGACTCAGTTGTTGTCAATATGAAAACTGTGGGCCAAAGTATATATTTCAGAACATAGGATGTTGTGTGGTTTTATGTAATAAACAATAGCAAAGTTAAATCAACTCAGGTAACTGGTTTAACAAGTTAAGTTTTTTTTTCATTTCAGAAAATTTTCTAGGATTTCTTTATTATATGTATGCTATGTATATTTCAGTCTCTAAGAAGGTTAAAAAAAGGAATACTAAGTGTTTTTCGAATGTCCCTGACAATTATCTGATCATTTGTTCTGGCAGATAAGATTTTGTCATAATTCACCTATGATGTGTTTTTTTAGATTTTTCCAGTCTAGCAGTTAGGATGACTTTGATTGTGAGTAATAGAAAACCCTATGCCAAGTAGCTTAAACAGTAAAAGTTTATGTAAATGAAAAGGTTATAGGTATAGGAAGATGTAGAATTAATTAATAGCTTGATTCAGCCACTTTGTAGGTCATTTAGGGTTTGGTTTCTTTTTGTTTTTCTCTGTGCCAGAGTTGAACTTTGGAGCTGGGAAGTTTTCTTTCTCTGCCAGAGTTGAACTTTGGAGTTGGTCAAGGGACAAATTCCTCTAGTTAATGAGCAAAGTGATCACCTGCCAGTGTCACCTGGCAGGACAAACATTTGATTTTTCAGAAGAGTGAATGGGAGCATGGGTGTTTGAGGGGCAGCCAACAAATGTGCAGCATGGCCAGCGACTGGGGTACCTCTAATTTAAATTAATAAATATTAATCTCTTCTTCACCTTGTATGTATCGATATAGGATATAATAATGCTGAAGGATGTTTCACTGAATGACAGGCTGGGGTTTTAGGCAGCAAGAAAAAGAGAACTAAGGGCTGTAAGTTTGCGTGTCACACGGACACTCAGTTTTGGCCCTGGGGATTTCTTCTGAGAAGTGAGAAATACCTTCAGATGACATAATTCATTTGGTGGTTGCCTTTTTTTGCCATGTTATACCAACTGGTATTTTTTTCTCTTTAGTAAAGGGACCAAGTGGCTGCTCTGTGCAAGTTACTCTGTTGAGTCTAAGTTGATTGAGAGACTTTCCTTAGAAGTATAGCCTTCCTGGTCTTTCAGCTTGGTCAGGGAAATGAGACAGGCACACAAATAGCTAATACTGAGGGTCAAATGTGGAGGGAGGCACAGGAAAAAAGTCTAAGGGGCTAAGAGGAGGGAAAGATTCCTGGGGAGATGAGTCCTTTGTGGGTGGGGGAAGGGGGAAAAGTGGAGACTTTAGAGAAGGGAAGAGCTGGGAAAAGAGTGATCTAGTTTGGCTAGAGTCTAAATGCTGTGAAGCAGTTAAAAAAAAAAAAAAAGATTCTTATACTAGTTATTTATTCCTGTATAACAAAGTAGCCCAAAACTCAGTGGCTAAACCAACAGTCTTTACTCTCTTCTGTGGTTTCTGTGGGTCAGGAATCTAGGAGCATCTTGAGGGGTTCTGGTTGAGGGTCTGGCCTGAGGTCATAGACACACGTTAACAGGGTCTGCACACATGTTAACAGGGTCTGCAAGTCATCTGAAGGCCCGACGGGAGCTGGAAGATTGGCTCCAAGGTGGCTCATTCACACGCTTGGTCGGTTGGTGCTTGTGCTCTTGACGTGACAGCTGACTTCTCCCAGGGTGAACTTTTGAGATAGAGATAGTCAAGTGGCAGCTTTATCTTTTTATGATCTAGCCTTGGAAATCACCAACACTCTGTGTTTTAGAAAAGGCCATTCTAAGGGGAGGAGAGCTAGGAGTCTTTTTTTTTTTTTTTTTAAAGAGAAAAGTGTCAAAGAATGTGCACACATAATATTAAAACCACTGCTGTTATTGAAAAAAGCCAGGAGCAAAAACAATAGTTGCCTGACAGTGGTTTTCCTTTAGTTTTCTCTGCCACAGCATTTGCTCATCTTAGTTGGCTAGGCCAGACTGTTTTGATTGGTTTGTTGCTGTTCAGTTGCTCAGTCATGTCTCGGTGTGTGCGACCCTGTGAACTGCAGCATGCCAGGCTTCCCTGTCCTTCGCTATCTTCCAGAGTTTACTTAAATCCACGTCCATTGATTTGGTGATGCTATCTAACTATCTTATCTTCTGCCACCCCCTTCTTCTTTTGCCCTCAATCTTTCCCAGCATCAGGATCTTTTCTGGCTCTTCGCATCAGTATTGGAGCTTTAGCTTCATCATCAATCCGTCCAATGAGTATTCAGGGTTGATCCTTTAGGATTGACTGGTTTGATCTCCTTACGTCCAAGAGACTTTGAAGAGTCTTCTCGAGCACAACAGTTTGAAATCATCAATTCTTCAGCATTTAGCTTTCTTTATGGTTCAACTCTAACATCCTTACATGACTACTGGAAAAAATAGCATTTTGATTGGTAAACTATGGTATCAATGATATCAAAAGTATGTTTTCATCTACTCAACTAGTTATTTAAGATAAAAATTGGCAACTTATTCAAAAGTTATCTTGTAGCAGAAACTTACTACATAAGAGAGACAAAACAGAAGTGACTCAGGCTGGGGTTGTGAAGGAAAGGTGCAGCCTCCAATCAGCACCCAGGAGGACCCCTATAAATGGTTTGAACCCAGAGAATAGTTCTCACTTTGAAAGCCACCAAATTTATTTTGATTTTCTTTGAGAATTCAGTTTGGTCTTTTGAAGAACTCTTCCTTATTCAGGGATTTAGAATTGCTTTATCAAATGTACTCTAATGGTAAGAATTATTTTCTGTCATTTAAATAATGTGGTTGAATCATGACACCAAATGATGGTTGGTATTATTTCATTCAAAATGTTTGCTTTGCGGCTGGTGGTGGGAGATAGTTGAGAGTGAGGAGGGAACTTTAATTTGAACAGAATTTTCCCCTCTGTGGAGCACATATATTAGTTAAATACACTCACACTTGGGATTGAAACATAAAGTGACAGCAATGAAAACTGGGAGGCACCATTCTCATGTCAGTATCAAAACTAGAAGCCATCCATGACCATGTGACCTTGAACCATCACAGTATGACTGCTGGAGTGGGAGGCAAACTTCTGAGAAGTGGAGAATATGTGTGTTTGGTATGAGTGTTTTTGATAATTACCAGAAGTAGCAGGGGAAATTTTTATGAACCTGATAAGGAAAAATATGCTCATTACTCATGACTCATTAGTTTTCTCAATACAACAATATACTTGCTAAAATCTGCACACTCCCCCCTCCCCAAAAAATATTTCTGTAAACTGCAGGAAAAGAGATTCGTTAATACAGTAAAGAAATTGGAAAAGCAGAGTGCATTACCTCTCTCTAACTTAGCACATTAAAGGGCAATAGCTAGCAAAATTAAATTTTATTTAAAGAATTTTGAGGATGAAAAGCATGAAGATATTAATTTTTCTCCACTATCACTTTCCACTTTTATTGCTGCTACAACCCACTTTACCCACTTGTTCCTGGAAAAGAAAGAGTATAAAGCTTGCTGCAATGATTTCTTTTGAAAACAAAGAAATGTTGTAGCAGATATAGAAAGCCTAGAAGAAACCAAAGGCTGGGTGGTAAATGGAAGAAGGGAGACTTCATTTATTTATTTTTTTTACAAAGATGTGTGTGTGTGAAAGGAGATGACTGCTTTTTTAATTCATCCGCTGACAATCAGTCCATGGAATTCTCCAGGCTAGAATGCAGGAGTGGGTAACCTTTCCCTTCTCCAGGGGATCTTCCAACCCAGGGATCAAACCCAGGTCTCCCGCATTTCAGGCAGATTCTTTACCAGCTGAGCCACAAGGGAAGCCTAAGAATACTGGAGTGGATAGCCTATCCCTTCTCCAAGGAATCTTTCTGATACAGGAATCAAACCGGGGTCTCCTGCATTGCAGATGGATTCTTTACCAACTGAGCTATCAGGGAAGCCGAAGAATTGATGCTTTCAAACTGTGGTGTTGGAGAAGACTCTTGAGAATCCCTTAAACTACGAGGAGATCAAGCCAGTCCATCCTAAAGGAGATCAGTCCTGGGTGTTCATTGGAAGGACTGATGTTGAAGATGAAACTCCAGTACTTTGGCCACCTGATGCTAAGAGCTGACTCGTTTGAAAAGACCCTGATGCTGGGAAAGATTGAGGGCAGGAGGGGAAGGGGACAACAGAGGATGAGATGGCTGGATGACATCAGAGACTTGATGCACATGAGTTTGGGTAAACTCCGGGAGTTGGTGATGGACAGGGAGTCCTGGCTTGCTGCAGTCTATGGGGTCGCAAAGAGTTGGACAACTGAACTAAACTGAACTGACAATTGGTATTCATACCAGTGGGATTTCCCATTTAGAGTATTGCTAGGGTAGAAATTAGTTGCTGTATCTCCACAATTGCTTCTTAAAATCATTTGCTATGAGCTAGTAAAATGCCACACTGGTTTTTGTTTCTACTTCCTATTCCAGCTGTTCTAGATTTTATGTGGAAGTGTTACTTGTGGGAGTGGAAGCCTGAGCTCTTTCTCAGTAGAGTGACTGGCATGGAGTAGCATCAGGAAACAAATTTCCTTCCTCCTCTTCTTCTCATGCGTTTCTGCACTGACCTCAGCGTCTAAGTTGGGAGCGTGTCAAAAAGCATTTATAAGATGCTTATAAATAGTATCTTTTCTTCATGCAGCTGAAAAAATTTTCAACTGATGTCTTCTTCCCTTTACAAGTCTATCATGCAACCCACTGTTTCTTTTTTCTCCACCAAAATATAATTCTGGTTGCCTTCATTTAGGACTAGGCCAGTGGGCCCAATAAATGGGATCTCATTTCTCTTGTTTGAATGAAAGTTTCTCTTGTTTGAATGAGGACAGTTATTATAAACCTGGATTATTGTTCATTCTGCTTTCATCTCTGTATGCAATTCATGCATTTCTTCAGGATAGCATTTAATGAAGGCACACTCTGTAGGGCTGTGTGTGTGTTGGAGTGGGGCATGAGGCATGGATGTTATTGTGATCTAAGCATCCAGCCCTCTATCTTTCTGCCTTTTCACAGTCTGGTGGAGGGTTGGAGAGATAGATAAGTAAACAGGTAGGCCACTTCAAACAAGTACTTATGAAACTCCTGATATATACAGGAAAGTGAATCAAATATCATACAGGTATCAGGTTTTACTGAACTTCATTTCTTTCAAGGAGTTGATTGTTTAGCACAGAAAAGAAGGCAACTAACTTAGCAAATATTTAGAGAGCTACCTCTGGGTCAGTAGTTGGAAAGTTATGGATTGTTTATAGTTATAGTTTCCAACTAGTGTAGTTGGAAAGTTCATTTGTTTTCATGTTAATTTGCAAAGAGTTGGATTCAACTGGGCCACTAAGCACACATATGAACTAAGCCCCGTATATGCAAAGAAAGTAAAGATCTTTGGAAGGGAAGTAGTTAGAGTGAGAACTGTGGAAGAACTGGGAAGCAGAAAAGTTAAGAGTAATTAAGGGCTCAGACTCTAGGAGTCATGGGTATCTGGGTCAGATTTTAGAGTCATTACTTAATAGCTTTGTGATTTTTGTGTGGGAGGACTTAATTTTCCACTCCAAACCTCTGTTACTCTATCTACAAAATGGGGATGATACTGATAATCCTTACTGTTTAGTTCAGTTCAGTTGCTCAGGAGTGTCCAACTCTTTGCAACCCAATGGACTACAGCACACCAGGACTCGCTGTCCATCACCAACTCCCGGAGTTTACTCAAACTCATGTCCACTGAGTCAGTGATGCCATCCAGCCATCTCATTCTCTGTTGTTCCCTTCTCCTCCCTCCTTCAATCTTTCCCAGCATCAAGGTCTTTTCAAATCAGTCTGTTCTTCACATCAGGAGGCCAGAGAATTGGAGTTTCAGCTTTAGCATCAGTCCTTTCAATGAATAATCAGGACTGATCTCCTTTAGGCTGGACTGGTTGGATCTCCTTGCAGTCCAAGGGACTCTCAAGAGTCTTCCCCAACACCACAGTTCAAAAGCATCAATTCTTTGGTGCACAACTTTTTTTAGTCTCAGCTTTCATATCCATACATAACTACTGGAAAAAACACAGCCTTGACTATATGGACCTTTGTTGGCAAAGTAATGTCTCTGCTTTTTAATATGCTGTCCAAGTTGGTCATAACTTTTCTTCCAAGGACCAAGTGTCTTTTAATTTCATGGCTGCAGTCATCATCTGTAGTGATTTTGGAGTCCCCTCAAAGAAAGACAGTCACTGTTTCCACTGTTTCTCCATCTATTTGCCATGAAGTGATGGGACCAGATGCCATAATCTTGGCTTTCTGAAAGTTGAATTTTAAGCCAACCTTTTCACTCTCCTCTTTCACTTTCATCAAGAAGCTCTTTTGTTGTTCGTTGCTTTCTGCCATAAGGATGATGTCATCTGCATATCTGAGGTTATTGATATTTCTTCCAGCCATCTTGTTTCCAGCTTGTGCTTCATCCAGCCCAGCNTTGTAAAGTGAGTTTAAATCTTACTTCTTCCTTGACAAGGAGATGCGTTTGGAGGTAGAAGAAAACAGTGGTCAACAGCCTGAGTGTTACCCCTAAAAGGTGAAAATTTGATCTTCCTTGATCTTTGCAAGCACAATTAATCAAATGGCCCTGTAATTGAAAAGGATGTATTCTCTCCTATCCTCTTTGAACTCTTTTCCATGTTTATGTGAAATTGGGGGGCTTTTTAGATGGAAATTTTATCTTTGATGTAGCTATTTCATTTATAGTGAAAAATATTGTGGGCTTTTAAAATTATTTCAGTTAAAATGCTTTGTAATTAATATTTATCCCCTGAAGTGATTTTTATGAAATTTTAGGAAAAGAGAATATATTAAAAAAAAAAAAAAACCCACAAATAGGTCTGTGTTTTAAAAGTGAGCAGAGGATTTTAATAGACATTTTTCCAAAGAGGACATGCAGGCACATGAAAAGATGCTCACCATTGCTAATCATTGTGCTGTGCTTTGTCGCTCAGTCATGTCTGAGTCTTTGTGGCCCCTGAACTGTAGCTTGCCAAGCTCTTCTGTCCATGTGGATTCTCCAGGAAAGAGTAGGGAGATGCAAATCAAAACCACGGTGAGATATCACCTTGTACCTGTTGGAATGGCTGTTGTAAAAAAAGACAACAAATAAAAAGTGTTGGTGAGGATGTGGAGAAAAGGAACCCCTCATGTACATTGGTTGAAATGTAAATTGGTGCAGCCAGGATGGAAAACAGTATGGAGATTTCTCAAAATATTAAAAACAAAACTACTATACACACACACACGGAATATTACTCAGCCATTAAAAAGTATAAAATCTTGCCATTTGCTACAACATGAATGGTCTTAGAGGGTGTTTATGCTAAGTGAAATAAGTTACACAGAGAAAAACAAATACTATATAGTTTCACTAATTGTGGAATCTAAAAAACACAAAACAAATGAGCAAATATAGGAAGATAGAAACAAAGTCATAGATAAAGAGAATGAACAGCTGGTTGCCAGAGGGGACAGAGGCAGGAGAGAAATAGGTGAGGGAGATTAAGAGGTATAAACTTTCAGTTGCAAAATTAGTGAGTCAGGGGTATGAAATATATAGTATGGGGAATGCAGTCAATAATTATGTTATATCTTGGTATGGTGACAGATCAAATAGATTTACTATTAATAGTAATAGATTTGTGGTGATAATTTTGAAATGTACAGAAATATCAAATCACTATTTTGTGTAACAGGAACTAGCATGGTATTGTAGATCAATTATACGTCAAAAACAAGCAAACAAATGTACACACAAAAAAAGAGATCAGCTTTGTGGTTACGAGAGGTGAGGCATGGGGGAAGTGGATGAAGGCAGTCAGAAGGTACAAACTTCCAGTTTTTAGATAAGTAAGTACTTAAGTAAGGAAGTAAGTAAGTAAAGACTTCCCTGAGAGCTCAGTTGGTAAAGAATCTGCTTGCAGTGCAGGAGACCCCAGTTTGATTCCTGGGTTGGAAAGATCCACTAGAGAAAGGATAGGCTACCCACTCCAGTATTCTTGGGCTTTCCTTGAGTCTATGGGGTTGCAAAGAGTCTAACATGACTGAGCGACTTTCACTTTTATTGAAGCATAAGGAAGTACTAGGGATGTAATGTACAACATGGTAAATGTAATTCACACCACATATATATACGAAGGTTAAGAGAATAAATCCTGAGTTCTCATGACAAGGAAAGCAATTTTTTTCTATTTCTTTAATTGTGTATCTTATATGAGATGATGGATGTTCACTAAACTTACTGTGGTCATCATTTCATGATGTATATAAGTCAAACTATTATGCTATACACCTTAAATTATCAATTATTTCTCAATGGAATCGAACCAAGGTCCCTAGGTCTCCCACATTGCAGACAGAATCTTTACCAGCTGAGCCACCAGGGAAGCCCCGTTTCTCAAAGAAACTGGCAGAAGAAAAGGAAAACAACCAAACAAACAAACTAGGTCTGTGCTCCCTAAGGACAAATTGATGAATTGACTGCTAAGTGAAGCTGACTTTTTTTTTTTTTTTAATAATTCCAGTGGCTTCGTAGTTTGCACAGCACTTTGTGATAGATGGACAGCATGCTGATGCAGATTCCATCCAGGAATGCCCCCCTGATCCTGGGCTGCGTGTGGCTTTTCAGGTCTTATTGGATGGGGTGTAGACAGAGGAACCCTGCTGTGTGCAAGACAAAGGGCCTCAGTTCTAAGTGAGCATATGCCATCTGATGTTCTACACAGCCCTGTATCATCTCATTATGATGCATAACTCCCTTCAAAGCAGAGGCTATTAGATTTGCAGTGGAAATGGCAGAGCTGGAGCTGTAGTCTTCCCAGAAGCCTGAACATTTGCCGCTAAGTCAGTGGCTCTACCCTTTTGCAGTTAATTGGTGTATCTCACATAAATGCAGGGAAAAAAGAGAATGATCAACTTTTGGATACTCTTTTGGGTCAGATAATTTGCATATTTTAAATATTTAACCTTCACATCAACCCTAGGGGAAAGAGAGTTTATGCCAATACCTGCAGTGGGAGTTACAGTATTTTCCCCATTTTGCCACTGCTCCTGCTACGTCGCTTCAGTTGTGTCTGACTCTGTGTGACCCCATGGACTGTAGCCCATCAGGCTCCTCTGTTCATGAGATTCTCCAGACAAGAATACTGGAGTGGATTGCCATGCCCTCCTTCAGGGGAACTTCCCAACCTAGGGATCAAACCCATGTTTCTTATGTCTCCTGCACTGGCAGGCAGGTTCTTTACCACTAGCACCAACAGGGAAGTCACAACAAATTGAAGATTTGAGAATTTTAGAGGAAATGGGTCCTTTAAAGGACGTGTGAAAATCTGCTCAAGATGTTGGAGTAATGGTACTACAAGAAACCGCAGGTAANAACCCATGTTTCTTATGTCTCCTGCACTGGCAGGCAGGTTCTTTACCACTAGCACCAACAGGGAAGTCACAACAAATTGAAGATTTGAGAATTTTAGAGGAAATGGGTCCTTTAAAGGACGTGTGAAAATCTGCTCAAGATGTTGGAGTAATGGTACTACAAGAAACCGCAGGTAATAGGGTTTCTGGCCTCTGTGGATTCATACAATTCCCACCAAGCAAAGTTACTCAGCTTCTTTCTTTTGTGTGTAGCACAGTGCCATGCCTTGTCCAAAAGGAAGGCGAATGTCTGTCTACTGGAAGGAAAAGATAAAAAGTTCAGTCTTTCCTCTTTTCCCACACACTTTCACAGTGGCTTACAGTCAGAGTACTTGGGTTCCCCCTCTACCTGCACTAGATTGAAGTAGAGTATATGATGGGTTGGCACATTGTGACATTTACATCAAAATTGCCTGATGCTCCACTTCCCCAAGTCTTGGAAGAAAATAATTTTCCTCCCACCCTTCTCCCCCCCAGGAGTTTGCTCAGTGAGTTGAATCCCAGCCCTCCTCCCCTGGGCGTGCTCCCAGCCCTCCCTGTCCTGTCCTGGCAGAGCCCAGGTGGGTAATGACATCGAGGCAAGGCAGATGGAGGAGCCTGAACCTGGAAGGATGTGCTTCTTGGATGGAGTCGGGTTGCAGATGGGAGGGAGTAAACCAGCTGGGGACTGAGGAGTTCTGTCCAGCCAAGTGGCAGAATGTGATGTCCNCCCTGTCCTGTCCTGGCAGAGCCCAGGTGGGTAATGACATCGAGGCAAGGCAGATGGAGGAGCCTGAACCTGGAAGGATGTGCTTCTTGGATGGAGTCGGGTTGCAGATGGGAGGGAGTAAACCAGCTGGGGACTGAGGAGTTCTGTCCAGCCAAGTGGCAGAATGTGATGTCCAGGCTGGAGAGTGTCAGGGGCACATGTCTAGCCAGCAGTTGTTGGATTGGTGAGGATATATGTGAGGGGACTGCTCCTTGGCACATTAAGTATCAGCATTAATGAAGCTGTGTTTGGACCAGCTCTCTCTAATGATCCAATGTATCTCAAATCAGTACTGGGTCAGAATATCCTTGGAAGGTGGGGATGACTCTCTTAGGAGGTCAGAATCTTAAGCTGAGTGTGATGCTTCCCAGAAAGGAGCCCAGGAATGGGATAGGGACTCTTGAAGGAAGCCCCCCTGTGCCTCTGGGTTGAGGATGGAGGTGATGATCAAGGGACACACACAGAGGTCACAGACCTGTTTACCACATCTTTTGGGGGACTGAGTCCAAGAAGTATCCGTGTGCCTCCGTTAAGATCATCCTTTCTGTCATTTTCCAAGAGTGAAAGTGAAGCTGGAAGACCATGATGAGACAATAACAGCGATACACCAGAACCCATGCTATCTTCTGATCTCGTGCCCTTCTTTCTTGCTTCCCTGGGGGAGGAAACTTTTCCCCTTTTGGCTTCCTTACTTAGAAAAGTTTTCGTTTGTTTCAAGGGTCCAGGAATCATATGTCACGAGGTAAATAAAATAATGGAAACACAGCAAGAAGATAAACAAGGTTGGTGAAATCAGGCCCTTTTTGGTTGCGATCTGAGTTACTTGAATTAAGCAGCAAACAGCTTCAGAAGAGAGAATGTGTCATGGTTAATTAAAAACTTTAAAATTAATATATAGATTGAATTGTCCTGTGAAAGAAACTTGAAAGTCCTGGAGATAGGAAGGGAAAATAAAAATAAAAAAATAAACCTCCTTACTTTCTAGGTTACTTAGAATACAGTTCAAAAGTCCTTTGCTGCTTTTCATGTATTTATACATCCCTCCTCCAAAAAAATGACCCTGGGGGCATAAAAAGGTAGTACTTATTCTCTGGTGTCTGCCATGTGTCAAGGACTAGACTGGAGTTTGTATGACGTGAGCTCATTTAATGCTCAAAGGAGTCTTGCTGCTGCTAAGTCACTTCAGTTGTGTCCAACCCTGTGTGACCCCAGAGATGGCAGCCCACCAGGCTCTGCCATCCTTGGGATTCTCCAGGCAAGAACACTGGAGTTGGTTGCCATTTCCTTCTCCAATGCATGAAAGTGAAAAGTGAAAGAAGTCACTTAGTTGTATCTGACTCTTTGCAACCCCATGGACTGCAGCCTACCAGGCTCCTCCATCCATGGGATTTTCCAGGCAAGAGTACTGGAATGGGGTGCCATTGCCTTCTCCACAAAGGAGTCTTAATGAAATGCATATTATTGGCCATGTTGATGAGGTAGTTGATGTTCAGTGAGGTGATGTGGGCTGCTTACAGGAAAATCACTGGTAAATGGATGTGCAGATTCCAGCTCTATTTTCACAAACATGCTGTTCGTAACCCTGTTGGTGTACCTGTGCTACCAAATGAGATTGTCATACACATATCTTTTATAGCCATTACTTTTACCCTATGTATTCCTCAAGTGTTAGTCACTCAATTGTGTCCAACTCTTTGCGACCCAATGGGCTGTAACTCATCAGGCTCCTCTGTCCATGGGATTATCCAGGCAAGAATACTGAGTGAGTGGCTACTTCCTTCTCCAGGGAATCCTCCAAACCCAGGGATTGAACCTGGGTCTCCTGCATTGCAGGAGGATTCTTTATCATCTGAGCCATCAGGGAAGACATATTCTTCAAATATTGATTCAAAGATGAGCTTGAACCTTCCTTCAACTTTTCTTTTTTATCCCCCTTTGTAATAATTTTTGTTAAAGTTTAATTATAGGGTTTTCAGAATAAGAAGTATTCTGGTATTTATTTTTAATTGGAGGATAATTACTTTACATGGAGAAGGCAATGGCACCCCACTCCAGTACTCTTGCCTGGAAAATCCCATGGACGGAGGAGCCTGGAAGGCTGAAGTCCATGGGGTCGCTGAGGGTTGGACACAACTGAGCGACTTCACTTTCACTTTTCACTTTCATGCATTGGAGAGGGAAATGGCAGCCCACTCCAGTGTTCTTGCCTGGAGAATCCCAGGGATGGGGGATCCTGGTGGGCTGCCATCTGTGGGGTTGCACAGAGTCGGACACGACTGAAGTGACTTAGCAGCAGCAGCAATTACTTTACAAAATTGTGTTGGTTTCTGCCATACATCAACATGAAGCACCCTTCAACTTTCTTAATCTTTGATAACTGAATCTTCCTATTTGGAGCATCAGGTATTTTAAGCATTGCTATTCAAAGGCATGGAAAGAGAAAGAAGAAATGAAATGAAGAAATTTTATACTATAAAAGATTATAAAAATCATCTTGAGTTTCCCTTGAGTCTTGTTTTAATATATAAGTAAATTAAATAAAATTCAGTTGGCTATACATTTTGCGGACGTTCTACTCTGTTCATTATGGTTAGAGCATGACTAATTTTACATTTCTACCCAGTTTGATTCTTTTTCGTGAAAGTCCCCGTCCTCAGACTATACCATTCTGTCTCAGGTACCAGATTTAGAGAAATACTCCTTCATAACATGATACAGTCATTTTTACTCTCCCTTTGTTTCCTGTTTAATGAAATCATTTGCTGCTTGAACTTTCCTCTTATTACTTCTGCTGTTGTTCAGTCGCCTTCTCCAACTCTTTGCGACCCCATGGACTGCAGCACGCCAGGACTCCCTGTCCCTCACCACCTCCCAAAGTGTACCCAAGTGCATGTCTATTATTTCGGTGATGCCATCCAGCCATCTCATCCTCTGATGCCCTCATTCCTTCTGCCCTCAATCTTTGCTAGCATCAAGGGCTTTTCCAATGAGTTGTCTGTACGCATTAGATGACCAAAATACTGGAGCTTCAACTTCAGCATCAGTCCTTCCAGTGGATATTCAGGGTTGATCTCCCGTAAGATTGACTGGTTTGATCCCCTTGCTATCCAAAGGACTTTCAGGAGACTTCTCCAGCACTTGAGTCCTATAGGATTTCCTGTATAGTTTTCTCAAAATAGTTTCTGGCTAATATATTGAACACCTGTGATGTTCTAGTGTAGAAGGTATATACATATATATGTATATACTCTGCAGACCCCTGGCATGCTGCAGTCCATGGGGTTGCAAAGAGTCAGACAGGACTGAGTGACTGAACAAAAAAAAGAAAAAGAATATATATATACCTGAAACTTGGAAACAGGCAAAAGGATGATTCTGTGTCCTTTCAAAGTCATACTGGATTATACAATCCCTACCCAAGGATTATCTAATTCTCTAGGCCTGTGTGCCTTTCTTTGCTTTTCTTAGATTTACTGTTTACTGTTGGTTAAAATATTTTACAAGTCTATAAGGGCAGATGAAAACCTACAGAAAATGGTGCAATGCAAATGGTTCTTTTCCATTAGAAAAGATAACCCAAAAGTATAATTTTGATGCCCTGCAAGTCATTAAACAAAGTTTGTATCTACTTTAACAACCTAATTTCAGCATTCTTTCTTTCAGTGACTATATATAAATATTTATCTTCTCCTATAATCCTTTGAAACAATATTTCTGTTCTGTTGGTTTTCTCATGGAATTAAATGCATCTTTAATATGTATTTTACAAGGGTCATTTTATAACATTTTGGAATTCGTTTACACTAGGAACAATGTTAGAGTCTTTCACCCATTTCAAAGTAAAACCAGAACTGGATGGTAGTTAAGGCTGTGAAACTAATTTTACTCAGGAACCATTGCAACAGGGGGAAAATAGGCCTCAGTATAGAAGTAGGCTCAATTCCAACCAAATGCAGCAAGGGACAGTGGAGATTTATAGCTGAGGAACAGGGTTGGGGGAACTTCCCAGGGGGCTCAGAAGGTAAAGGATATGCTTGCAATGCCGGAAATGCAAGAAACATGGGTTCGATTCCCAGGTCAGGAGTATCCCCTGGAGAAGGACATAGCAACCGACTCCAGTATTTTTGTAAGGAAAATCTCATGGACAGAGGAGTGTGGCAGGCTGCAGTACATGGATTCTCCAAGAGTGGACATGACTGTGTGCAGCAGGGCTGGGGAATGGACAGTAGAAGGAAAGTCACTAAGGGGAAAAACTAAGACTACAGGATTCTTGCTAAACCAAGCAAGAATTGATAGGATGGCGGGATTCTGGCTTAAGGCAGGCCAGGGTGATCATGGTTCCACTGGAGGATGAGGAATTTGATCAGATATTAAGAATTCTTTCTGAACTGATTTAGCAGAAATCTTATTAAAACTGGGTTCTACAAGGACAGAGACGGAAGCAGAGGGCTCAGGGGAGCCTGACCAAAGTTTGGCAAGGAGAGAATCTTTGTTTCATGCATTGTGATTTAATATTCACATAAATCTTCTTAGGTGAGCTTATCATTACCATCACTGTGCTTAGGAAAACAGAGGCTTAAGAGTGCTCAAGTGACTTAGTTTAGGGTGGACAGGGTGTAATGTGGAGGCAGCAGATCAGCCCAGGTTTATATGAATCAAGGTCAACTGCTGATTATATACTTCACTGTGTTATCCAGAAAACTCAAGTGATTCTCACCAAGGTGAGTGATGGCAAAGTGTGGCCGAGGGTGACCCAATATTGTGCACCAAAGAATATAGATAAAAGGAAGAAATAAGGAAAAGGGCTGAGATTGCCTACAGAAAAGCGATGATACTGTTGGGCTTTTTGTTTTTTAAATAAAAAACAATCTGTGTGAAAGGTCTGTGCAGTTATTTTGACTCATTGGATAGATTTGCACTTGGAAAGTCCCCATCTCTTACCTCAGACCTGAATATTTGCTTATTGGGTGTATAGAGAGAAGTAGTTTAAAATAAGACATAGCAGAGGTGTTTGCTTTACATTAGCAGGACAAACAAAACATTGGGAGAGGAGAAGAACCATAATTGCTTCTAGATTTCAGCCAAACACAGTTTTCATCTTTCACCGTGTAAATGTAGAGCTCCTAAGCTTAGCTTTTGAACATCGTAGGGTGTTTCCAGTTTTTCTCCCGTTGTTGTTGTTCAGTCACTTGGTCGTGTCCAACTCTTTGTGACCCAGTGGACTCCAGCACACCAGGTTTTCCTGTCATCACCAACCATCTCCTGGAGCTTGCTCAAACTCGTGTCCGTTGAGTCAGTGATGCCATCCAGCCATCTCATTCTCTGTCATCCCCTTCTTTTCCTGCCTTCAGTCTTCAATCTTCCAGTATCAGGGTCTTTTCTAACGAGTCAGTTCTTCACATCAGGTGGCCAGAGTATTGGAGCTTCAGCTTCATTATCAGGCCTTCCAATTAATATTCAGTATTGATTTCCTTTAGGATGGACTGGTTTGATCTCCTTGTTCCAAGGGACTCTCAAGAGTCTTCTCCAACACCACAGTTCAAAATCATCAATTCTTTGGCGTTCAACCTTAATGGTCCAGCTCACATTCATACATGACTACTGGAAAAACCACAGCTTGGACTATATGGACCTTTGTTGGCAAAGTAATGTCTCTGCTTTTTATATGTTGTCTAGGCTTGTCATAACTTTTCTTCGAAGGAGCAAGCGTCTTTTAATTTCATGGCTGTAGTCACCATCTGCAGTGATTTTGAAAACCAGTGAAATAAAGTCGTCACTGTTTCCATTGCTTCCTGTCTATTTGCCATGACGTGATGGGACTGGATGCCATGATCTACCTCTTAAAGTTCTCAAAACAAAATTGGTTTTAATTCATATTACTTAAAAATGTATGAGAAGTGTGCTGTGTCATTAAGTCAATAATAGGCTTCTTCAACTCCAGCATTTCTGAAAATGATTAGGGAAGTGTAAGTGGTAGGTGGTAGTGAATGAGGCAAGGATGAACAAGTCTTAAATGTCTCTCTCACTCTTTCTCTTCCTGTAAAATCACTCCCAGCTATGCCCACAATAATCACTGCAGTAGGTAACGTTGGGAACTCAAATGTAATTAAAATACTAGGGCTGAAACTCAGCATGCTGTGGTATCTATCTGTAACAGCAAACAGTCCTTGAAATCCTCTACCAACCCAGATGAGTATAAATTCATTAGGATACCAGATTTAGGAGTTTGGAAAATTGGTTTTGTGTCTGTAAGTGTCATTAGCAATATCTATTGTTGTTATATTCTGGATTCTGAGTAAAAGCATCCTACTCATATCCACTTAATCCAGAAGCCCCCAGGCACTTCTGATATGTCTTGATCTCCTACTTCTCATGCTCCTGCAAAATCCCTTGGATATTGCATCCTGTGTTTCCATGGAATCTGGTCCTGTTTCCTCCTCATTGTTCCTGCCCCAGATTAACCCTCATCAGCCTCTGGTCCGGGTGATGACTGCAATTGTCTCCTCAATATATTCTGTATACTTAGCTTCCCTTCCGTTTCCCCTTCTTCCTCTTTGTACATAGTTCCCCAGATTGTTGTAAAAGTATCTGCATGATTTTGCCACTGGGCTTCAGCCCCTTCAGTGGTTCCTCACGGCTTAAGTGATGAGTAATGAAGACTTTTGCTAAACCTACCAAGGTCTTTCTGACCCAGTCCCTGTGTACCTCTTTCTCCAATCTGTTGTCTCCTGCAGCTCACCTTTGCTCTCAGGCTGACCTGGGCTCTGTTTACATCTGCTTTCAGCAGAACATGCCAGACTGTGTTGAGCTAGCCAGTCTCTATGCTGGATTGCTTTCCTGTGAACCTGAACTAGGTTCTCCTTCTCAGTAATGTACTGTAGTTGTTTGTTTATAGTATTTCTGTAAGGGACCATTCTGTCCTTCGCGACAGGGTGGTGTCCTCTGTGCATTGGTGTCCTCATGCCTAACAGAGAGGCTTTCCATATATTTCTTTGTAGATTGAGTGAATGAATAAGTGAAGGGAGACCTTTTTTGGCTTGAGGAAGTGAATGCAACTTACTTGTAGGGAAAAATTGTGTGCGTAGGACCTAAGATGGAGAAGGCGATGGCACCCCACTCCAGTACTCTTGCCTGGAAAATCCCATGGATGGAGGAGCCTGGTAGGCTGCAGTCCATGGGGTCACGAAGAGTCGGACACAACTGAGCGACTTCACTTTCACTTTTCACTTTCATGCACTGAAGAAGGAAATGGCACCCCACTCCAGTGTTCTTGCCTGGAGAATCCCAGGGACGGGGGAGCCTGGTGGGCTGCTGTCCATGAGGTCGCACAGAGTCGGACACGACTGAAGCGACTTGGCAGCAGGACCTAAGGGATTCTGTTATTTGTCCACGAAAGCATCTCATCTCTCTTCTTTCCTTTTATGTGTGTCTCATTTTTGAAAATCTATCTCTATAAATCTGTTTTCATGGCTCCCACGACTGTTCCCTCCAAGGGGGAGGCAGAGCAGTGGGGCGCTGTTTGTGACAGAGGGCAGAGAAGATGCAGAGTTGGCCCAAAAGTTTGCTTGGATTTCCCCGCACAACGTAACAAAAAAAATCTGAATGAACTCTTTGGCCAACCAAATACAAACCGAGATATTCCCGGGCCCTCACTTGCTCAGCCTATCTTTGGGCCAGACAGGCCAGTCTTCATGGACTTGTGGGGATTTGAACACCACACACACACACACACACACACACACACACACACGCACAAGCCAGGGAAAAAAGTGAACCAGCAAAGGGACAATTCAAAACCATGGACCACCTGATAACATTCAAGGGACAGGATGCAGCATCACTTTTCCATGATTTTCTGCCAGAAATCCACAACCTGAATTTAATCAGAGGAAGCATCAGACAAAGCCAGATTGAGGGACTTTATCCAAAATAAACAGCCTGTAATCTTAAAAACCGTCAAGCTCAGAAAAATCAGGGAAAGACTGAGGATAATATTTTAGAATAAAGGAGGCTAAAGAGATATAACGGGCTTTCCAGGTGGTGCAGTGATAAAGAATCCACCCGCCAATGCATGAGATGCAGGAGACACAGGTTCGATCCCTGGGCTGGGAAGGTCCCCTGGAGAATGGAATGGCAACTCACACCAGTATTCTTGCCTGGAGAATCCCCATGAACAGAGGAGCCTGGTAGGCTGCAGTCCATAGCGTCACAAAGATCAAACATGACTGAAGTGACTTAGCATGCACACACACACACACACACACATAAATAAAGAGGCACAACAGCTTAAAGCACTGTGTGATTCTGAACTGACCCCCTTGGCTATAAAGTATCACATTGGGACATTGGGTAAAATTTGAATAGTGTCCAGGAGCAAATGCAGAGTGTATTAAATGTTCATTTCCCGATATTGATGGTTTTGTTGTGGTTGTGGAGGAGAATGTCACTGTTGTAGGAAATGCACACTGAAATGTCACTGAGTGATGGGGCTTCTGTTTGGCAAGTTATTTTCAAGTGTTTCAGAAAGGAAGCAAGCTTTTTGTACTTTAGTTGCCTTTTTTTGTGTGTGTGGTAACTTTGAGATTGCTTGAAAATTAAAAACAAGTTTTTTAAAGAAAAATGTTAATAAACAAACTTGGACTTTCTTTCCACAGACAAATTGTCCTGATGAGATTTGCTTTGCATTATATGTTGATGGAAATGTGGGGAAGAGGGGTCCTGGTTTTCCTTGAGAAGATTTAGGGGTGAAGAGGTGGTGAAGCCTAGGGCATAGCTAGGAACAAGCCTGCATCTCAGCAGCTCTCAGCGGGTGAAAAGAGACTCAGAAGAAAGACTGTCAGCTCCAGGAGAGCAGAGCTACCTCCCAGGGACAGGTGCAATTAGCAGGTTTCTGGGGACTGGGGAGAGAGATGCCAATTTGATGATTGACTGTGGGAAATGTACTCAAGGCCACTGGCACTCTTTGACTAGCAGATTTCCTCCCTGTAGGAAATCTTCAAGGAGGAAGCCAGGTGCAGTCAGGAGACTGCTTGGTAAATAAGGACTCACAGAGCGAGGAGCTGGCCAGTGTGATCAGAAGGCCAGAGGCATCCGGTCTGGGGCAGCCTGGTTCCTGCATTCTGCATGGGAACCTTGCAACTGGTAATGCTACGTGGAGGCGTGAGACTGGGGTGGGGCCTGCCCTGCCTTGGGTACAGCTGGGGTGGCCTCCCAGACTTCAGTTTTGGTCTGCTTTTGTGGTTGGCCACCTCTCTGCTTGTGTTCTTTCCTTAGATACGGAAATAGCCTCAGGCAGTTTGAAGACCCCTGAATGCCTTTGCTTGTGTGTGATTCTGTGTGACCTCCTTCTGGGTTGGTTCTGTACGTTCACTCTCAGGAACATTTACCACTTTATTCAGTTTCCTTAGAGATCCTTTTTTTTTTTTTTTTTCTGCCACTGGCCACAGAGGAACTTGGGTTAGAGAGAGACTGTAGAGTAGCAACTTCCCTCTTTTCTGTTATTTATTTTTTTAAGCCATGTAAAAGGAAGGAAAGCTTTTTTTTTTAAGAGGCTTACGTTCTTGGAATATCTTACTATCTTCTATTTAACTTCCCCAGTTGCAGATTTTCTTTTAGAGATTTAGTCCAAATGGGTATTTTTCCCCTGTTGAGCCCAGTGTGCCCCCACTACTGTGAACCAAAGGAATTCGGCTCCTTGGCACAAAGTCCATTGAGGGCTTGTTGTCTGTGCGTGAAGATGATAATTCACTTTCTACAGCTGAGTGGTGCTGCCTCTCTAGGGGTGAGCCCCCACGCCTCAGAGCTCTGCGGCTTCAATCCCCTCTCCCCTGGATGGTTTGCTGTTCTTTCTCACACTGGTGGCCAAGCACTTGAAGGCCCCCAGGTACTTAGCCCTGGAACCTGTGGTCCCAAATGGCTCCTTATGTAAAAGCGGGTTGTTTTCTAGTGAGTGTTACTGCAGTTATCCAAACCTTGAGGCTCTTATTGCTAGAATTTGTTTTGGAAGAGGTGCTGGAAACTGGGAACCTGGCATGCAAGCACGTCTGCCTGCAGCCCAGCAGCAATGGTTCTGTGTGGCCCATTGGTTAGAGATGAGCCGAGAGGGTCTGAATTCTGTGAGTGATGATGACCACAGGAGTTCTTAGGCATAGACCCTGTATTCCCCAAATAAAGCTTAGAAGGTTGTTTTGACTTTTACAAAGGAAGCACACGTACATACATGGACTAGCCCACCCTGGTCCAACTTCAGGGTCCTCAGTTTAGTGTAATTTTCTATTTTGTTTACTCCTTTGCCCATATCATGATAAGACCTTTCATACAAATGCTTTTATAAATGATAACTACTTCTTTTCTGGAACATGCCTGATCTGCGTCTCCACACTGTGGACACTGAGCCACGTGCTCAGTTGAGGTGTCCACATGGTCACCAGGTTTCCAGCCTGGCCATCTGTGCTCTGTGGCAGATGTTGGCTGCCAGATCGTCCTCTCCTCGAAAAGTGCTGCCTCATGAGGACTTCATGGCCCTTAGCACCTGGTGGACAGAACAGTAGCTTGGAGCGTGGAGTGGTGAGCACCTGCACGGCTCAAGAAACAGAGACTTGGTTTCCATTTGTAAACAAAGCAAAAAGCCCCATGTGAATTCTGGCACCAGTTTTTGCCATCTGTTTGATTTATTTTAAGAGTCAGGGGCTGTGGTAAGTACCAAACTCTGTGGACCAGTGAAAAGAATTAGAAATAGAATCACCTGAAACATGTATTCAAAGCAGGCAGGCCCTGTGGTCTGCTTAGGGACCTATGACTTTCACTTTTACCTTGTCCCTAGGCCTCCTTGCATCAGGGACTAAGGGCTGGGGGTGGCGGGGAAGGACAAGCAGGAACAAGAAATGTGTTCCTTGGGGTATCTTACTAAGCTATGCCTCTGTTAGTCAGATTTCATATTTGATAGAAAGAGTTCTACCCTCTCCTGCTCTGCCAGACATCTGCTAGGTGAAGTTGGCCAGGACAAGGGGGAAGAAGGGATAGCTGGATGTGAAACTGATGTGAAACTGATCCTGCTCCTCCAAGTGGCAAAGGGGCTGGAGGCTGACAGCTGTGAAGGAAGCGCTCCCTGTAATGGGCTTTGGGTCCCTGCTCAGTCAAAAGACAGACTTTTTACTCCCAGTGACAGCTGCAAAGTACAGATTTATGGTGGGGCACTAGCTCTGAATTCCAANACTGATGTGAAACTGACCCTGCTCCTCCAAGTGGCAAAGGGGCTGGAGGCTGACAGCTGTGAAGGAAGCGCTCCCTGTAATGGGCTTTGGGTCCCTGCTCAGTCAAAAGACAGACTTTTTACTCCCAGTGACAGCTGCAAAGTACAGATTTATGGTGGGGCACTAGCTCTGAATTCCAATTACCAGTTGAGTTTCAAAAGAGTCGACATTTTCATGTCCATGGTACATTTTTACAACTTGTCGCTGTGGTAGCCGATACACAGCCATCCACTGTTGCTAATATTTCTAAGCAACTGATTTACGGAATGAGAGCACAGGTGATGGATACTTAAGGCTTTGCTGCTTGGGGGATGAAAGGGCCGTGGAATATGCTCTGAATTTCAAGGGGTGAGAAAGGAAGGTGGTATGGGGAAAGAAGACGATGGGGTTTTGGAAATTGGGTGACACCCGTGAGGCTGTGTGGAAAATGTATATTTCTGTTTACGATTATTGATTTTTGTCTCAAAGAGCAGCTCTCGCTCTTGAGGGTTGCATGTGCCAGAAAGTTAATTAAGGATCCTGGGGGCACCCATGCTTCACGCTGTATACATGCCCATAGGTGAAGGTGGAAGCATTTGGGTCTACTGCAACTTGACAATCTTATTTCCTATGGTTGAGAGATGGCTGGAATCGCTATTGTAAGAACAGGATGTTGAGAATTGGAAACTACCTCTGAGCCCAATCTATCATTCTTGCCTATAATGCATGATAGATGGTATAGGTTTATCTTTTAACTTTGATAATTTGTGATTCTTAGAGATTCTTGCATAGCTGAGCTGTTTTAACAACGGATTATTGTGTGCAGATTTCAAGAAACAACTTCATTGCTTCTGTTTGAAGAAATACATGTGTCTGTTCACATTCATGTCAATGAATGGTGGGGAATAAATCTGAATGTTTTAAAATAGACGTTAAAAAACCTTCCCAAAACTACTTAGTGCCTTTTAAAAAACCTCCTCCTGAACTTTGAAAGTCTTTTTCTTCAAACATAAAGGACAGGTCTTATGTGTCTGTTTTGCTTAATGTGTGCTGGTTTTATTTTGGACTCTTTGAAACCCAGCATGAAGGCTAAAATTCTGCTATGTGGAGAAGTAAAAACGAAAGAAATGGTGAGGTTTTGGTTGTGCTAAATTAAAGTGACAAGGTACAGATAACAGGGCATGGCTGTGTCCACAAATTAGCCCTCTCTAATTTGCTGCTGCGGAAAATAGTGCTTTGACACTGCATTGTAATTTACTTCTTGAATTAAAAGTTTTAAGAAAAGAAGGTGTACTTTGCTCAAAAGAGAAAACCTGAAAAACTCAATCCTTTCAGTTTAAATGGCCTATGGTTCCCTGTGTTCAGGGAACTATTTGAGCAAGTCCTGCTTCAGAAATATGTAAATTACATGGTTTTATTTTTAGAAGCCACACTGTGTGTTGGATGACTATGTATGCTACTTCAAGTTACCCTTTTCTGAAGTTTTTGTTGCAATTCAGAATGCATTTTGTTCAAGCAGGTGGCAGCAGTATTTTGTGTGGGCTCTTGTGTAAATACAGGACCATCTCATGTACAGGACAGATTTCTGATGGCTGGGTAGGGCAGGGAGAAGTCCTAGGCTACCTTCTCCAGTTTCTGTTTGCTGCTTCTAAGTCGCTTCAGTCGTGTCCAACTAGTTCTAAGCAATAACTTGATATTGGCAGGGAGACAAAATGACAATTGTTTTCCTCAGTCATATCATGTCTTGCCCCAAGTTATAATATTCCTTTCCCCAAATTCAACTTCCCAGAAGGCTGAAATGTTGTCATTTTGCAAAGTGTGGTGGCATGTGAACTATTATATTACAGAAAATCAGCTACATAGATTGAAGAACAAAAGTCAGAATTGTTTATTATAAATAGCACTTAAAAAAATTGCAGTTCATGATAATTTATCTTTTGTTTTTAGTTTCTATGGATGTTTGCTCAAGGAGAAACCCAGGCCTCCATATCAGCCTGTCCACTCCTGGGTACTGAGACTTTCACCCTCGTGTGAGGTTTTAATTCATCATGACATTCCATACAAGCATGTAAGATGTTTCCTAAAGTGTGTTCCACAGGTCATTAACAGATGTGATGGTTAAAGTGTTCCATGGTCAAATAAGTTCGACAGACACTGGGAAAAACAGAGTCAACAGATTGCTTTACTGAAGGCCTTTTCTGGGCCTTTAACAGACAACTGTGCTTGTGAATTGTCAGGACAATAAGTTCATCCTCTTGCTGGGTCATCACCTGGTGGAAGAGGGCAGGGAGCTCTCGGAGGTCCCTTTTGAAAGGGCACTAATTTCATTCACGAGGGCTACACCTTCAGGACCTAATCACCTCCTCCAAACCCTACCTCCAGTGCTATCACCCTGGGATAAAGTTTCAGCATGGGGAATTTGGAGATGCAAACATTCAGCCTGTAACATGATGGTTCATGGAGGAATTGTGTGTGAAGCATGGAGTTCAGGGCCTGGGAGACAAGCATTATACCCCTGGAGACACATCAGGAAAGCTTCAATCCTGTGCTCCCCTTCCTTCTCAGTGAGACTCCCGAGAGGAATATCCTGTCTTGCTACCTTATGCCCATTCATTACCCCAGCCTTGATTCCTCTTTCCTTATTCCTTTCTCCCTCTCCAAGTTCTGCTCCTCACAATCACAGCATTCAGTAGGCTTCTAAAGAAAAGGAAACCTGCATTCTTGGTTGGCACACCTTTTCTTTACAAATCAAACACTTTAGTTAAGAAGTGTTCTTATTTCCAGTGCTGGGGATAGGGTCATTGTGGCCCACAGGACTGTGGCCTGTAGGCATTAACTGTATATAGGTGAAGTCGTTTCCAGCCAAGAGCCAGCAACTGAAGCACAGCGACTTCAATTCTGCCTTGGAGCCCTCAAATTGAAGATCTCCAGTTAACAGGTAGCTCAGCCTTTGAGAGAGGTTTTTGGCTTTTGGTTCTGAATCAAAATCAGTTGTGGAGTGTTGAACAGTGTGAGTCCCTTGTGCACTGGCATCTCCAGGGATTGGACCTGATGTTTGGAGTTTCAAAACTCCATTCTGATGCAAGGCCATTTTCATGTAAAGACAGTGTTTCTACTCTCCATATTCTCACTCTGTGTGTGTGCACAGGCACTCATTCATTGCTTTATTCAACACATATTTGTTAGGCATCAGGGCTATAGTCCATGGGCTTCCCTTGTGGCTCAGCAGGAAAAGAATCCTCCTGCAATGCAGGAAACCTGGGTTTGATCCCTGGGTTGGGAAGATCCCCTGGAGAAGGAAAACGCTACCCACTTTAGTATTCTGGCCTGGAGAATTCCATGGACTATACAATCCATGGGGTCACAAAGAGTCAGACACAACTGAGGGACTTTCAGTTCGCTTCACTTCATAGTGCATGGGGTCACAGAGTCAGACTTGACTGGGTGATTGAGCATACACACAGATACACACTCATAGACACACACATGTGTGTGTTGTATATGTGCTGGGCCACCTTCTAGATGTACAGCAGTGAATGAAACACCCATGCTCACAAGCAGCTTCTTTTCTAGTGGGGAATGCAGAAAATGAACAAGTAAACAAATCCCTGAGATGCTATCTTGCTTTGAGAAGCATCAGCAAGAAAATGAAGTTGAGGAAGGAGGTGGGAAGAACAGGACACTATTTTAAGTAGGAGTCAAGGCAGGCTTCCCCAGAGAGGTGACTTTAGAACCTGAGTGAAGAGGGAGAGGGAGCCACAGGACAGTTTGCAGGGGTGCATGTTCTAGGCAGAGAAGCTTTGTGTCCTGGGGAACAGCAAGGCCAGAGAGGCTTGAATGGAGAGAGAGACAAGGGAAGGAGTTGCAGATAGGGCCTGGAGGGCAGATCAGAGAGGCTGATGACAGACTCTAGATACAGCTTTGAATATTTTTCTAAGTGTGATGGGATGCCTCTGAGAGATTTGGACAAAAAAGTGACATGATCTGATCTGTATTTAGATGGATCATTCTGGAGAATTAACTATCCCAAGCAAGAGAAGAATAAGGAAGACCTGCTAAGAGGTAGACTTTCAGACAGTGTACAAGGAAGTTTATGCATTGCTGTAAGAAAAATATTAAACTAAATCTTTGAATTTATCCCTAGGCCATGTTGATGGTGCTTATTAAAAGCAAAGTATGGAATGTATAGTCTATACTTTGTAAAATAATTATATATATTTTCAAATATGATAACCTGAAATGTTATTTGAAAAAGGTCACACCTTCAAACCAATTTGTGTGCATTTATATTCATGTTTTTTTTGTGTGTGTGTACAACACTTGCTGGTTTTATTACAGATTAGCTTGAAAGAACTAATTTATCAAGGCCAAATTTCTGGGCAGCCTTTTGAGTCGTTCTAGACCTTAGTGTTTTCCTGACAAATAGAAATTCTTTCCACAGTGTAATTATTTTGATCACTCATTTAAATATGTCTTTTCTAAATAGTTGCACTTTTTATTTGCATTTGTATTACTTCATTTATCTTGTTCGAGTGTAAGTAATTAAATGTGTGCTTTGGACTGAATAATTCTGTTTCCCTCTGTGTGTGCTCAGTTGCTCAATCATGTCTGACTGTTAGTGACTCCATGGACTGTAGACCATCAGTCCCCTCGGTCTATGGGTTTCCCAGGCAAGAATACTGGAGTGGGTTGCTATTTCCTCCTCCAACAGATTTGCCAACCCAGGGATCAAACCTGAGTCTCCTGTGTCTCCTGCATTGGCAGGCAGATTCTTCACCACTGAGCCACCTGGGAAGCCCATGTTCCCTTCTACCCTTTTCATATGTTGAAAGCCTAATCCTAATGTTATGGGATTTGGAGGGAATCCTAATTTACTGGGATTTGGAGGTAGGGGCTTTGAGAGGTGGTTAGGTCATGAGGGTGGAGCCTTCATGAATGCGGTTGTTGTTGTTATGGTGTCCAGTCACTAACCTGTGTTGGACTTTCAGTGACCTCATGGGCTGCAGCACACATGGCTCCCCTGTCCTTCACTATCTCCCAAAGTTTGCTCAAACTGATGTCCATTGAGTCAGTGTTTGATGCCAACTCATCCTATGTTGCTTCCTTCTCCTCCTGCCCTCAATCTTTCTCAGTTTCAAGGTCTTTTCCAATGAGTTGGCTCTTTGCATCAGATAGCCAAAGTATTGGAACTTCAACTTCAGCATCAGTCCTTTCAATGAATATTCAGGGTTGATTTCCTTTAGGATTGACTGATTTGATCTCTTTGCTGTCCAAGGGACTCTCAAGAGCACCACAATTCCAAAGCATCAGTTCTTTGGCACTTGACCTTCTTTTATGGTCCCTTGTAAGAAGAGGCCAGGAAGATGGCCAGCTTTCACTTTCTGCCGCAATGAGGATGAAAGGTGAAGTAAAATGAAAGAAAGTGAAAGTGAAAGTCACTCAGGTGTGTCCAGCTCTTTTCGACCCCATGGACTGTAGCCCACCAGGCTTCTGTGTCCATGGAATTTTCCAGGCCAGAATACTGGAGTGGGTAACCTTCTCCAGGGTATCTTCCCAGGGATTGAACCCAGGGCTCCCACACTGCAGGCATATTCTTTACCAGCTGAGCTGCTGCTGCTGCTGCTAAGTCGCTTCAGTTGTGTCTGACTGTGCGACCCCATAGACGGCAGTCCGCCAGGCTCCGCCATCCCTGGGATTCTCCAGGCAAGAGCACTGGAGTGGGTTGCCATTTCTGCAAATCAGGGCTCTCACTAGTATCTAATCAGGCTCCATGACTTCCAACCTCTAGAACCGTGAGAAGTAAATTTCTGTTGTTTCTAAGCTGCTTAGTGTATGATGCTTTGTTATGGACCAGAATGGGCTAAAATAGTGTCCACCTCAGCATATCATGCATTTGCATTTGTTTTCTGTTTCTATGTTCAAAGTAGGTACTGGAATCCAGTCGAATGTCTAAGCAACATATTCTATTCATACTAGAGGTAAAATATAGCAGAAACCAACAAAACCTGGGTATGTCAAAATTTACCTAAAACCCACATCATATTGAGCATTGCTTGAAAAAAAATCTGTTTAGATATTTTTCTTGTAACAAGTTATAAGAAAGGAAAAGCAATAGAAACATGATTGTCAGTAATAAGTAAATAATTAAATAGGTAGAAAATAAAGAAGAACCTCCAAATAGAACTCTACAAATGTAACAAAGAATACAGACAGTAGAAACTATATGAGTGGACACATTTGTGAAGTGTTTTGAGATTTTTGTGTCAGATGCTTGTAATGTAATTGACAAGTAAAAAATTGTAAACTCACCAGGCAGGCAGTCTTAACCAAGTGCTCAAAGTTGACACCTCCCTTAATGGGACAAACGAACTACAGGTGCCACCTGATATGAAATGTGACATCATTCCTGTTGTATTTCTGCCAAATATCCATAACCAGAATCTCATTGCCAGGAGACATTAGACAAACCAAAATTAAGGGACGTTCTGAAAAGTAACNACTCACCAGGCAGGCAGTCTTAACCAAGTGCTCAAAGTTGACACCTCCCTTAATGGGACAAACGAACTACAGGTGCCACCTGATATGAAATGTGACATCATTCCTGTTGTATTTCTGCCAAATATCCATAACCAGAATCTCATTGCCAGGAGACATTAGACAAACCAAAATTAAGGGACGTTCTGAAAAGTAACTTTTGTAGATTTTTCTTGTGCTTTTCAAAAATGTCAAGGTCACAAAAGACAAAGGCTGAGCAATCTCCCAGACTGAAAGAAACCAAAGACGAAAAACTTAATTCAGTTAGCAATCCTGGATTGGCTCCCAGGCAAGGAAGCAAATTCTTTGTTTTTATACGATAAGGGAAATAATTGGGCTCATTAGTGGAATTTGAATAGGTCTTGTAGATTATTTACTAGTGTTGTATCAAGTTTAATTTCCTGATTTTGATAACTATGCTCTGTTTATGTAAGTGAACTTTTTATTTTTATTTTTTTGCCTCACTGCATGGCTTGTGGGATCTTAGTTCCCTGATCAGAGATTGAATTCATGCCCTTGGCAGTGAAAGCCTGGAGTCCTAACCACGGGACTGCCAGGGAATTCCCTGTAAGTGAATGCTCTTGATCTTCAGAAGTACATGTTGAAATATTTAGGGTACAGGGATATCATGTCTATAACTTATTCATATATAGTTCAGTTCAGTTCAGTTCAGTTGCTCAGTCGTGTCCGACTCTTCGAGACCCCATGAATCTGAATCGCACCATGCCAGGCCTCCCTGTCCATCACTAACTCCCAGAGTTCACTCAGACTCACNTGACACAAGCAGCATGCATACATAAGGGAGAAACTCAGTGAAGAGTGACTCACAGGGGTGGTTAGAACTTGGACTTGTATGATATCTTGCTGCTGCTGCTTAGTTGCTTCAGTCATGTCCGACTCTGTACGACCCCATAGACGGCAGCCCGCTAGGCTCCTCTGTCTCTGGGATTCTCCAGGCAAGAGTACTGGAGTGAGGTGCCATTGCCTTCTCTGATGGTATCTTAACAAAGAACGAAAATTTTTAGAATGGTGACAAGGTGAAGGAAAGGGATGTTAGGCTTCCAAGGATGGTAAAATGTAGGAAAGTAAAGCTATGTGGAGACTATTGGAAGGTAAGGGTCAAAATTAGTGGAGTTGGTTTGTGCAGGTCCATCTAGTGCCATCTCATCTCAGGTGATAAGGTTGCTATTCCCTTCTTGGTATGGGAAGCTAGGGACACCTTTGTAAGGAGAAGTTGTGTTCTGTTTTGAGGCTTCCCAGGTGGTGCTACTGGTAAAGAAACTACCTGCCAGTGCTTGAGAATGAGACTCAGAGTTCCATCCATGGGTGGGGAAGATCCCCTGGAGGAGGGTGCATCAATGCACTCCAGTATTCTTGCCTGGAGAAACCCATACATACATGTGTGTATATATGTATATATATGCATGTGTGTGTGTATATGTGTGCGTGTGTATATCTGTGTGTGTGTGTGCACATGCTTGCACATATATACACACACACATGTGCGTGTGCATTCTCAGTCACTTCAGTCATGTCTGACTCTTTGCAATCCTATGGACTGTAGCTACCAGCTCCTCTGTCCATGGGATTCTCCAGGCAAGAATACTGGAGTGGGTTGCTGCACCCTCCTCCAGGGGATCTTCCTCACCTTAGGGATGGAACTCTGAGTCTCTTAGGTCTCCAGCATTGGCAGGCAGGTTCTTGACCACTAGCACCACCTGGGAAGCCCATAGATAAACATATGCCGCGTTCTCTTGATCCGTTCATCTGCTGATGGACACTTAGGTTGCTTCCATTTCTTGGCTATTGTGACTAATGCTGCTTTGAACATTGGGGCGCATGCATCTTTTCAAATTACTGTTTCTGTTGTTTTTGGATATATACCTAGGAGTAGAACTGTTGGGTCATATAGTAGTTCCAGTTTTGTGGTTTTTTTCTTTTTTTTTTTGAGAAACCACCATACTGTGTTCTATAGGGGCTGCACCAATTTATGTTACTACCAACAGCGTATGAGGGCTCCTTTTTCTCCACATATTCGCCAACATTTGTTATTTGTGGGCGTTTTGTTTGTTGTGGTTTTGCTGATGGTTATTCTGACAGCCATGAAGTGATACCCCCTGTCTCTTATACACATCTGTAAAATGTAGGAAAATAAAGCTATGTGGAAACTATTGGAAGGTAAGGGTCAAAATTAGTGGAGTTGGTTTGTGCAGGTCCATCTGGTGCCATCTCATCTCAGGTGATAAGGTTGCTATTCCCTTCTTGGTATGGGAAGCTAGGGACACCTTTGTAAGGAGAAGTTGTGTTCTGTTTTGAGGCTTCCCAGGTGGTGCTACTGGTAAAGAAACTACCTGCCAGTGCTTGAGAATGAGACTCAGAGTTCCATCCATGGGTGGGGAAGATCCCCTGGAGGAGGGTGCATCAATGCACTCCAGTATTCTTGCCTGGAGAAACCCATACATACATGTGTGTATATATGTATATATATGCATGTGTGTGTGTATATGTGTGCGTGTGTATATCTGTGTGTGTGTGTGCACATGCTTGCACATATATACACACACACATGTGCGTGTGCATTCTCAGTCACTTCAGTCATGTCTGACTCTTTGCAATCCTATGGACTGTAGCTACCAGCTCCTCTGTCCATGGGATTCTCCAGGCAAGAATACTGGAGTGGGTTGCTGCACCCTCCTCCAGGGGATCTTCCTCACCTTAGGGATGGAACTCTGAGTCTCTTAGGTCTCCAGCATTGGCAGGCAGGTTCTTGACCACTAGCACCACCTGGGAAGCCCATAGATAAACATATGCCGCGTTCTCTTGATCCGTTCATCTGCTGATGGACACTTAGGTTGCTTCCATTTCTTGGCTATTGTGACTAATGCTGCTTTGAACATTGGGGCGCATGCATCTTTTCAAATTACTGTTTCTGTTGTTTTTGGATATATACCTAGGAGTAGAACTGTTGGGTCATATAGTAGTTCCAGTTTTGTGGTTTTTTTCTTTTTTTTTTTGAGAAACCACCATACTGTGTTCTATAGGGGCTGCACCAATTTATGTTACTACCAACAGCGTATGAGGGCTCCTTTTTCTCCACATATTCGCCAACATTTGTTATTTGTGGGCGTTTTGTTTGTTGTGGTTTTGCTGATGGTTATTCTGACAGCCATGAGGTGATACCCCATTGTGGTTTTGATGTGCATTTCCCTAGTGATTCGCACTGTTGGGCATCTTTTCATGTGCCTGTTGGCCATCTGCATGTCCTCTCTGGAAATGTGTTTATTCGTCTTCTGCCCATTTTTAATTGGATTGTTTATTTTTTTGATCATTTTGAAACTTTTATGTAAGTCTGAAATTATTTCAAATCATGAACTCTAAATTGAGTTTAGAAGAGAACATTTAATTTTCTCCCAAATTTCAAACCCTCTCTAAACCCTCTCTAGTTTCTAAATAGTAGGAAGAAGACTTTTTTTTAAAGTATAAAGCAGTTGATCTAGAAATTGCCTTAAATTCATGTCAGTTAGCTATTTCAGATATTATGCCTTCTATGCATAAAGCAGTGTATGTCTTGACATGGTAACAAAGCCAGTTAGCATAAAGTGGACCAGTAGGAAGTATTTGTCTAATGCTGAATTCTTAAATAGTTTTTTAAATTTCTAAATAGAAAACTAAGTTGTAATTTACACTATTTTTATTCATACTTCTCATAAACTTATAGGCTGGTCTCAACCCTTGCGATTGGATGTGTTTTAAAAGAATGAATAAAGAGACTTCCCTGATGGTCCAGCTGCTAAGGCTCTGAGCTTCTAATTCTAAGGTGTGGGTTGGACCCCGATCAGGGAACTAAGAGCTCACATGCCACAAACCACTCCCCACCCCCCAAAAATAGTGAAAGAGTAAAAAGAAATTCAATAAGAAGTGAGAAGCCATAGTGAGGATTTCCTAAATAGTGAGGGTAATCAAGTACTGGAACGTTGTTCAAGAGTTTTTCCTTCCCTGTGGACAAGGACAAGGCATAGATACTGGATTTCTCGTGGTCTGTAGATCAACTTACCTGTACATTAGTTTGTGAGTGGTTCAAATTGTGAGTCTTAAAATATTTATATTCTCATAAACTTGCATTTTTTGGTAAATCTTAGGGTCTACATCTTATTCTGAAGTCACCTATTGTTATTATAAGTCACTTGGGACTCCCTTGTGAGTTGTCACTTATTAGTAGCTGGTTCTTACGGTTTAACTCTTGAGGAGTGTAGAGTTGTCAATTGCTAACTAGTTTTATACAGATTTGTGTCCATTCTGTGAAGGAGTTTTGCCTCTCTCTGTACTTTCTACTGAAACTTTGATAAACTGGCAATCTAGGGGTTTTAATAATTATAACCAATCTATCTAGAGGAATGGACTTCCTTGGTGGCTCAGTGGTAAAGAATCTACCTGCCAATGCAGGGGTGGTGGGTTCCATCCCTGGTCTGGGAAGATTTCCCTGGAGAAGGAAATGGCAACCCACTCCAGTATTCTTGCTTGGAAAAACCCCATGGGCAGAGGGGGCTGGCAGGCTACAGTCCATGGGGTTGCAAAGAGTTGGACACAACTTAGAGACCGAACAACAAGAAATCTAGAGTAGTGGTACCTTGCTTCAAAAAGAGGAGCTCTTTGCTTGGTAATACTGGTCTAATGAATGGACGTGAAGTTGGACATTTTCTGGGGTCTGTCCTCACTCTACAGTGTCTGTAATCACCTTAGACCAGCTACAGTTCATCCTCATTATTGGAGGATTCCGTATTTGTGAATTTGCCTGCTTGAGAGTATTTATCTATAACCTCAAATTGGTGCTTAGGGTGCTTTTGTAGTACTTGAAGGCATGAACGGGGCAGTGAACACTTGGAATTGCCCAGTGAGCAAGTTCCCAGCTGAGGTCAAACAAGGTGCTCTGCCTTCTTGGTTCAGCTCTTGTACTGTAAACAAATGTCCTTTTTTTTTCAGTCTATTTACTGTCACATTTTCCAAAGTTTTATGCTTTTTCTTTGTGATTTCACTATTTAAAATGAGCCCAAAGCATAGTATGGAGTGCTCTCTGTGTTCCCAAGTGCAAGAAGGCTGTGCTGTGCCTTAAAAAGAAACTATGTAAGCTAATTAGCTTTGCACAGACGTGAGTAAGCATGTTGATGCCATGAGTTCAAGGTTAATGGATCAACATTAACATTTAAATACATGTTAAATAAGGTGTCTTTAAACAGAAACACACATGAAGCCAGGTTATTTATTGATTGGCTGAAGGAAGTATTTTGACCAGTCACTCCCTGGGTTGGGTGGAGGAGTGTAATTCTGCATTTTACCTTGGAGCAGGGGTTCAGCATTTGCTAATTCAGTGTTCATGAAGACGCTATAGAGAATAACAGCCATGGATAAGGAGAATTGAGTCTATCTAATCTCTCCGAATCTCAACTTCCTTACAGATAGAGTAACTATATTACTCATCATAAAGCCCAGAATGAAAGTGAGAATTTGTCAGTCATTATGCTAGTGCAACAGGTGTAAACAAAGACGGTGTCACGCAAACTGGGTCACATGGTCATCTTATAACAGGTAATGTGGAGATTAAAATACCTAATTTCATTAGCAGATAGCAAATATTTCTTGATCCTCACCTATGGTGCTGGATATTGTACTGGGCAGTAGGTAACAGTAGAAATAAAAGTACCATGTCTGCTGCAAGCATGGAGTTTACTCTATTGGAAGAAGAGAGGGGAGTCAATAGGCACACACATAAAGAAGTATATTGTCACACATTTTGGCTCATTCTATGAAAGAAAATTATAACCAGTTCTATACGCTTTAATTGTAGAGAATAAATACTTGATTTTGAAGTTGGATGTGGTGATTGAGATAAAATGCACAACCNATAGGCACACACATAAAGAAGTATATTGTCACACATTTTGGCTCATTCTATGAAAGAAAATTATAACCAGTTCTATAGGCTTTAATTGTAGAGAATAAATACTTGATTTTGAAGTTGGATGTGGTGATTGAGATAAAATGCACAACCTAAAAGTTGAGAATTATGTTTTATTCAATGAACTTTCTGAAGACTTTACGCTCAGGAGGCAGCCTCTCAGCTCTGAAGAACTGTTTGGAAGAGGTAAAGGAAAGATTGATGCTGCAGATGAAGTTCCAATACTTTGGTTACCTGATGTGAAGAGCCAACTCATTGGAAAAGACCCTGATGCTGGGAAAAATTAATGGTAGAAGAAGAAGGGGATGACAGAGGATGAGATGGTTGGATAGCATCACCAACTCAATGGACATGAGTCTGAGCAAACTCCAAGAGACAGAGAAAGACAGGGAAGCCTGGAGTGCTGCTGTCCATGAGGTCACAAAGAGTTGGACAGTACTTAATAACTGAACAAAGGGAGGAGCCAGGATATAATAGGAGTTTTGCAACAAAAACAAGTAGTCAGAATGTCAAAAGATGACTATTAGATAGTGAAGATCAGACATCTCAAGTTAATGAATTTAGTACCTTTCTATGTATGGAAAGAGGCAAGAGTCTGGGCTCACTGAAATCATTCCTTTGTTAGGTACCTTAGCTAACTTTTCTCCCATTCTGAGTCCTCTCAGGATGCACAGCTGGGGGCGGCTGTAGTAGCTGATGGCTTGAAGGCAACATTCTTTATTTACTGCTATGGCAGGGGCCAGTTTTCCTCCACAAGCAGTAAGGCAGCAAAGAGGTCTCTGAGAAGGTGACATTTAATCTGAGATCAGATGATGAGCTTCATTTGATCTTTCCAAGTAAAGAGTGAGGTAGAAGAGAGCCTGACCCTTTCCAGAAAGACCTTAATGGCTGAAAAGTAATGAACAAGGAGAGAATGTTGCAAGATAAGTGCATGGTAAAGATTCTAGGAGCACTGGAAATCCACTGGGGGATTCTGAGATCAGAAGTGATAAGCTATTTTTAAAAGTTCTCTGTAGTGAATGGAATTGGGAGCAGCAGGAGAAGCAAGTGAATGCCAGGGGCCAGTTAGGAGGCTGTTTCAGTAGTCCTAGCAATGTAAATCAACTATACACCAAGACAAATTGAGAAGAAAAAGAAGTCCCAGAGGAAGTGGAGGTGGCCGCAGTGTAGGTAGAAGACGGGAGAGATGCTTAGGAGGTCAGATCTGCTTGTCATGACAATGAATATGAATGTATAGGACGAGAAAAGAAAGAGTTAGGAATGACTCTTAGATTGCTTGGATAGATGTTTCACTCCCTAAAAGGTGAAATATTGTAGGGAGCAGAGTCAAGAATTTAGCAAATCAGATATGTACATTTACATAGAAAACCACTGTTGGATATTAGTTTCTTTNGGTCAGATCTGCTTGTCATGACAATGAATATGAATGTATAGGACGAGAAAAGAAAGAGTTAGGAATGACTCTTAGATTGCTTGGATAGATGTTTCACTCCCTAAAAGGTGAAATATTGTAGGGAGCAGAGTCAAGAATTTAGCAAATCAGATATGTACATTTACATAGAAAACCACTGTTGGATATTAGTTTCTTTTCCACTTTTGTTATTCTAGCCTTAAAAGTTGTTAGACTATTTGGTTTTCTTTTTTCTCCCTGTCTCTCTGTGAGTTTGTATGTGCTAGCATTCAAATTTGGTCAGTTATTCCTTTATTTTTCATATCAATTTTCTGAATATTCTTTTGCACATATTAGTTGCAAGTCAGTAGCCAGATTTAACAGGAGAAAAGAGAAAGTGAAAGTGAAATCACTCAGTCATGTCCAGCTCTTTGCAACCCTATGGACTGTAGCCTACCGTGCTCCTCTGTCCATGGGATTTTCCAGCCAAGAGTACTGGAGTGGGTTGCCATTTCCTTCTCCAGAGGATCGAACCCAGGTCTCCCGTGTTATAGGCAGATGCTTTACCAGCTGAACCACCAGGGAAGTCCTAACAGGAGAAAAGAGAAGGCTTATTTACCTGTGCTTGTAGGAGTACTCAGTAAGAAGTAATTGTCAAGTGTCCAGAGGTAAAGATGTATGCATCAATTTAAGAAAAAAGTGGTGTGGGGTTTAGAGCTTCAGTGGGAAAGTATGGAAAGTTCTCTTGGGCTTTTTGATGCTGATGGAAGCAGAATTCATACTTCCTGGTGGTGAGAGTCTGTCTTCCCTCTGAAGGGGGAGGTGGAGGGCAGCTGTATTTTAAGGAGGCTCTGCTATTAGTTTCAGTTCAGTCACTTCGCTTAGTCATGTCCAACTCCTTGTGACCCCATAGACTGTAGCATGCCCGGCTTCCCTGTCCATCACCAACTCCTGGAGCTTGCTGAAACTCATGTCCATTGAGTCAGTGATGCCATCCAACCATCTTGTCCTCTGTCGTCCCCTTCTCCTCCTGCCTTCAATCTTTCCCAGCATCAGGGTCTTTTCTAATGGGTTGGCTCTTCCCATCAGGTGGCCAAAGTACTGGAGCTTCAGCTTCAGCATCAGTCCTTCCAATGAATATTCAGGATTGATTTCCTTTAGGATTGACTGGTTTAATCTCCTTGCTGTCCAAGGGACTCTCAAGAGTCTTCTCTAACACTACAGTTCAAAAGCATCAATTCTTCAGTGTTAACCTTTCTTTATGGTCCCTCTTTCACATCCATACATGAACACTGGAAAAACCATAGCTTTGACTAGATGGACCTTTGTTGGCAAGGTAATGTCTCTGGTTTTTAATATGCTGTCTAGGTTGTTCATAGCTTTTCTTCCAAGGAGCAAGTGTCTTTTAATTTCATGGCTGCAGTCACCATCTACAGTGATTTTGGAACCCAATAAAATAAGGCGACTCCTTATCTTTATGCAAATTTATCCATCTTCTCCCCTTTGAAGTGCTGTGCCTAGCAAAGAATGTTGGGAGGGGTAACCCTTTCAAGTCACAAAGGTCATGACCTTCCCTTTCCTGGGGAGGTACTAGTGTCTCACCCCTCATTTGCATAATTGTGTGAGGCCACAGAGTTGACTCATCTCTGAACTAAGATCTGTTTCTAGTGACCTGAAGACAAACTCATGGCCTAGCAGCTTCCCCTTCTTGAAACTTGTAAGACCTGCCACATCTTGTGGATATGGCTATTTTAAACTAATGGATAATGAAAGGATGCTATGAATTACAGGTTCACAGATTTCTTGCAAATTTTTGATCTTGGATGAACAAAAATGTTTACAAAATAGTGGTTATAAGGTCAGGTCTCTGTTCAGAGGTATAATCCTGAAACTTGCTGGATTGGTTCAGCCTTTCTCTCTTGGACTGCAGGAGCTGGTCCTTTTTGATCAGGATAAATCTGATGTCTGATTACTGGTTTGTAAAAACAGAATTTCCTTCTTTTCCAGTTACCAAGTTTTTAAGGAAATGGTAACCTGTTAAGGTGTGATTATGCATACTTTTGAGTTCTGCTTTGCTTCCAAGAAGAGGAACTGTTAGAGGAGTCATGGAGATAGGAACAAAGAACCAAAATTACTATGTACAAATTCTCAATTTTTAAAAAAACATAATTAATATTCTTTTCATCTGGCAAGTGGTAATGATGCTGTGGATATAATGTATTGAGCTTTTGCAAGACTTCCAAAAATTTATTATTAAGGTCTTGGTTTCTTGGAGAAATGGGACCTGAATGCTGATACAGTTATATACAAATGATTGCATAGGAATAGCAAAGCTCAGCAGTCACCACCTCTTTTTCCTTTCTAGGGCTGCCTGGGTGTCCAAGGCACTGGCCTTTAGCCAGCACTTACTGGTATACTGGTCCCTAGGAGGCAGAGTGCATTCTGATTGGTCACTGGGTCCCTGTGGCTGTGTTAATGCAATCTCAGGGTATAATAAACTACAGCTCTTAAGAAAAGCTGGCTTAAGTGGGGCCTGGGCTAGCTGAGCTCTTTAGGAACTTTATACATGGAACCCATACCCCAGCTGTAATTTAAATGAAAAATAAATCATAAAGTAGTGTCAGGAAATCCAACAGAGTGCATGTTTTCTCATGATGGAGACTTCAGCTTATTTTTAGAGCTCTTAAGTAACAAATAATGTTTTATTTTCTCATTGATTGGATGCTTCAGTTTTGTCAGTGCCTTAAACATGAGCCCTTGTTGAGCTCAGAGCAGGTCTCCTAAGGCAGCAGGGATAGGAGTGAACTGGGAGTTTATGCATTGATTCTGTTTACATTTTGCACTTCCATGAGTAGTTGTGTTGGTTTAAAGTGAGTAAAAATTGTTTGCATAGCCATTAAGCGTTTATGATAACGTGTAAAGTTGTTTAAAAGAAAAAGCATTGCTTAAATTAAAATAGCACCATGAACAAACAGCTTTAGACTCTGTGTAATAAAAAAAAAAAATAATAAAGCAAAATACTCAACAGAGGGATTTGCCACACACAAAAAAATCTGTATTTATTATACAACCACTTTTGCATATTGGCTTAGTTAGATTATTTGCTTTTGGCTTTAGGGTAAATAACCGTGCCTTTCCTAGAACAGACCTCCCCCAGCGCCATCTTCATCTTTACACCTGACTCTCCTGCTGTCCTAGGAAATGCTGACTTGCAGAGCAGCTGGAGAGGCAGGATTTGAGGTGATAATCTTTAGGGTGATCTTTTCCTGGAGATGTTATAGTGTGCTGTGACTATTTCTCAGCACTGAAGGTTTGGGTGGAAGACTAGGGGAATCTTTACAGGCCTCAGGATGAGCTTCTAGCTGCATTTTTCCATCATAAAAGTCTGTCTGACTGAGGTGGGGGGTGTCTCATGTTAATCTTAACCTGCCTTCTGTTCTATGCCAGGTTAAAAAGAAAGATAATTATGAAAAAAAGAGTGCTAAAGAGAAGTGCCAACCACCAAATCCCTTTATGAGTGAAGGATTTATCTAGAAAAACAGAGTAAAATACCCATTAAATGTGTAAACTAGATGTAAGGGATTGGCAGAAAGTAGACTGACAATTATTTGTTGAATTCCTGCATTTTTATTAGTTTGAAATACACTTACTCATGTTCCAGTTAGTCCTGGGAAGGAGAGAAAAGTATATTACTACAATTTGGAGTTATAAAAAATTTATTATTAAGCTGGCATAACTTTAAATATTAGACATGTAGGTTAGGGTCAAATGGATAAAAAAAGAAATCTATAGAAAGTTCTATCTCAGAACTAGCAGGCTTTGTGACCTTGGAAAATAAAAATAATAGTCATTTATTGAACATATTGTGTGGCAGGGTCTCATGGGAGCACTTGGCATCGTTTAATCATCATAGCAACCTTGTGAGGTAGTAGTAACTGAGGTCTGGAGAGCTTAAGGGAGAGTATCTGCCCAGAGTCACCTGGCTAGTTGGTGACAGCCAGGATTCCAAGCCAGGCCTCCTGATTTCAGAAGTTATGATCTTAAACACATGAAGATGTATTTGATTCCTCTGTCACTTAACTTCTCCAGTTAGTTTTCTTAATTTTAAAATTAGGGATCAGGATTAGACTGTTTGTGATTAATCAGAGAGTTTTGGAACTAGAAGCTCATTGCTTTTTTTTTTTTAACTGAAACTGAGAAGAGCTAATGTTCACCCTAATACTCATTACAAAAGGTCAAGAGAATGACTAAAAAGCAATACTAGCAAGTATTTGTAGCAGTTTAAGTCATTTCAGGATTTTACTTTTGACAGTTACTTTTGATTAGTTTTAGTAACAGGGACATGGAAAGAAGGTATTTCTGAGCCTACATCTCAACTGCTTTCTCATTTCTCTCTGTAAGAACCCCCACCCCCAGCCCATCATTCTCTGGAGTTGCTAAGTAATCACATGACAGGCCATCAGCTCATCAAGGGAGTGATGCAGGTGGTTCATGAGAGGAGGGTATTTCAGGAAAAGAATAAGAAACATGCCACTGGTTAAGAGAACCAGGAAGAAACTGCAGTTAGTCTGTGCTGTTAGAATCTCAAGTTTTAAACTATGCATCACTAGAAAATATGCTCCTTACTTCATTAAGAAAGAAAATACTCATTATCGTTTATGTATGTCTTCTGATTTATTGATTCAGCCTTATGCATAGTTTCTTGCAGTCCAGAGGTCTGGATCTCCTTCCAGTCCAGAGGTCTCTCAAGAGTCTTCTCCAATATCACAGTTCAAAAGCATCAGTTGTTCAGCGCTCAGCTTTCTTTATAGTCCAACTCTCACATCCATACGTGACTACTAGAAAAACCATAGCTTTGAATAGATGGACCTTTGTTGACGAAGTAATGTCTCTGCTTTTTAATATGCTGTCTAAGTTTATCATAGCTTTTCTTTCAAGGAGCAAGCATCTTTTAATTTCAGGAAAGGAACTGTAGTCACCATCTGCAGTGATTTTGGAGCTGAAGGAATTAAAGTCTCTCACTGTTTCCATTGTTTTCCCATCTATTTGCCACGAAGTGATGCGACTGGATGCCATGATCTTCGTTTTTTTTTTTTTTTTTTCCAGGGGGGTTGACAAGAACTTTATTCACCGTTACAGGACACAGGATACTGGGCTTCGGCAGGGATGAGAACCAGTGGGGGAAATATCTGACGGTGGTGTTAGGCCAGCCATTTCTATGGCTGAACCCTCCTTGTACAACTGGGCTTCCTCTCTGAGACTCCCACTGTATCAAGCATGTTAAGGCCACTGCACACTGGCTCAGGGACCTTCCACTGTGGCAAGATCCTCATGACAATCCAGGGCCAGACCAACCAGGATTGAGGGTGTGGGGGCTCACCGAGGTCTGGTGTGTGTCCCCTGCCTGCCAGGCCTCTACCTTGCTACCTGGCGCAGAAGCTCCAAAGGTAGCAGGAACGGGTTCAGGGGGCATACCCTAGCCGCTTGCCAGGAAGATATGGGCTGGCTGGAGCCAGCATTCTCAGGGGCCTGAGAGCTGGCCTGGCCAGTCTCCTCCTGACCCCTGGAACCTGCCCCGCTATCCTCAGTTCCCGACGCCAGGCCCCCACTGGCAAGGTCGCGCTGGGGGGCCGTCAAGTGTCGGTACATGCCCGACATGTGTGGAACCAGGGTGGCGCAGGGCAGACAGGACAGCTCCTCAGGAAGCGCCATGAGCAGGTCAAGGACCACAGGAGACTCAGCTGCGGAAAGCTCAGGGCCCTGGCCACCACGGGAGACGGATGATAGGACGTGTATATCTTTTCGAAGTCCACAGAAAAGTCTCCCTCAGCAGTCTGGCCAGCCAGGGACTTGGAGGATGCCTCAGGAGCAGGGCCTTGCGTCTTGGGGGCGGAGCCAGGAACCTCACGCCCTCTGGGAGCCTCGGGGGTGGGGCTGGAAGCCTCAGGACCCAGGTCCTCCTGTCCTCCAGGGGCGCTGAGGAGCAGTGGCTTTCCGCAAACCTGCGTAGCGTTGGAGGGCACTGAATGCAGGAGGCTGATGGGCTCTGGCAGCGATGGCGAGTACCTGTGAGAAAGCCACAGTAAGCGCCTCCTCCAGTGGGCTTATTATCTTCTCACCCAGATCCATCCACACCTTGATGGGGGCCGGGGTCTGTGTTTCCCAGCGCCTTGGACCCTTTGGGCCACCTGAATGTATCCTCTGAATGGCCTCCCGGGCCACTTGGCCCTTGAGCTGCCAGAGAAAGTCCTGGATCTCCGTCTTGCTCCCGCCCGGCAACTCTCAGGCCGGCTCGGCTGCGTCCAGCTTTGGTTGGCCCTGTCGCGCCTGCAGTAGTCATAACAGCTGCCGCTTCTCGCTGGCTCTCCGGGCCGCGGGGCCAGTCACCTCAACCAGATAGCGCCTTGGGATCGCTCGCCGCCACTGCAGTGTCTTCATCGATCTTCGTTTTTTGAGTGAATTTTAAGCCAACTTTTTCACTGTCCTCGTTCATTTTCATCAAGAGGCTCTTTAGTTCTTCTTCACTTTTTGCCATAAGGCAGAACCCCATCTGCATATCTGAGGTTATTGATATTTCTCCCGACAATCTTGATTCCAGCTTGTGCTTCATCCAGTCCAGCTTGTCTCATGATGTACTCTGCATGTAAGTTAAATAAGCAGGGTGACAATACACAGCCTTGAGTACTTCTTTCCCTATTTGGAACCATTCTGTTGTTCCATGTTCTGTTCTAACTGTTGCTTGTTGATCTGCTTACAGATTTCTCAGGAGGCAGGTAAGGTGGTCTGGTATTCCCATCTCTTGAAGAGTTTTCCACAGTTTGTTGTGATCTACACAATCAAAGGCTTTGGCGTAATCAATAAAGCAGAAGTAGATGTCTTTCTGGAATTCTCTTGCCTTTTCAATGATCCAACTGATATTGGCAATTTGATCTCAGGTTCCTCTGTCTTTTCTAAAACCAGCTTGAACATCTAGAATTTCACGGTTCACATACTGTTGAAGCCTGGCTTGGAGAATTTTGAGCATTACTTTGCTAGTGTGTGAGATGAGTGCAATTGTGAAGTAGTTTGAGCATTCTTTGGCATTGCCTTTCTTTGGGATTGGAATGAAAACTGACCTTTTCCAGTCCTGTGGCCACTGCTGAGTTTTCCAAATTTGCTGGCATATTGAGTGTAGCACTTTCATAGCATCATCTTTTAAGATTTGAAATAGCTCAATTGAAATTCCATCACCTCCACTGTGAGCTTTGTTCCTAGTGATGCTTCCTAAAGCCCACTTGACTTCAAATTCCACGATGTCTGGCTTAGGTGAGTGATCACACCATCGTGATTATCTGGATCATGAAGATCTTTTTTGTATAGTTCTTCTGTGTATTCTTGCCATCTCTTCTTCATATCTTCTTCTGTTAGGTTCATATATGTTGTTTAATGAAGAGTAATAAAATTATTAGCCAGGTACCCACCACTCAACCTAAGAAACAGAATATCACCGTCACTGATGCCTTTGAAGTCCTGATTCCTTACCCTTCCTTCAGTCCTGTAACCTTTGTCTTCAATGGTTTATTAATGATTTCCTTTTTTTTAGAGTTACAAAAATATAAACTATATTTTGCAACTTTAAAAAAAAAATTAAATTGTTGTTTATGACAGCTTTTTGTATACATTCTTTAGGAGAAAAATTCCCCTCTACTCCTAATTAGTCTACTTTGTTGAAAGGCTTTAAAAAATTATGATTGACTAATGAGTTGGTGATTCTGATGCCCTGTTTAGTTATGACAGAAAGGAGTTATGTTTATTATTAATGATTGATGAATGTATCTGCAGTGGATATTAGTGGAGAGGGAAAGGTAAGAGGAAGTAACATGTGACTGTTGTATACTTATTTCTCATTGTTTATATGCTATAAACAATGCCTGGAGAAGGCAATGGCACCCCACTCCAGTACTGTTGCCTGGAAAATCCCATGGATGGAGGAGCCTAGTAGGCTGCAGTCCATGGGGTCTCGAAGAGTCAGCCACGACTGAGCGACTTCACTTTCACTTTTTACTTTCATGCATTGGAGAAGGAAATGGCAACCCACTCCAGTGTTCTTGCCTGGAGAATTCCAAGGATGGAACCTGGTGGGCTGCCGTCTACGGGGTTGCATAGAGTCGGACACGACTGAAGTGACTTAGTATATGCTATAAAACAATTTAATTTACAATACCACATCTTGGTTATTATTTTCAGTTTTTTTGTTTTTTATTAATTATTTGATTGTTCTGAGTCTTCATTACTGTATGTGATTGGGGCTATTCTTATTTGCAGTGCACAGGTTTCTCATTGTGGCTTCTCCTGTTGCAGAGCACAGGCTCTGGGGGATGTGGTCTTCAGTAGATGTGGTGCATGAGCTCAGTAGTTGAAGCTGGAATGTTTTAGAACATGAGCTCAGCAGTTGTGACACATGGGCTTAGTTGCTATGCAGCATTTGGGATCTTCTCGGGCCAGGGATTGAACTGATGTCCCCTGCATTGCAAGGTGGATTCTTAACCGCTGGAACATCAGGGGAGTCCTCCAGCTTCTTTTTCTTGTATAGAGAATTCTGATTTCATAAATATGACTGAACCCATGTCTGATGCCCACCATTTTCCCCTACTACACCCTGGTGATACTTAATTTGCACTTTGCTTAACTAATTCTTTCTTTTATTGTCTTCCTCGGTCTCTCTAATTTACACCTTTATTGAATTTAATCTGGAACCTGTTAAAGCATCTAAGAAATAAATGGCTTCCCCCAAATCTAATCAATTTATTCATTTATTCACTTCCTAATTCACCAAATATTCATGAAGAATATACTCTGGGACTAGAGACATAATGGTGACGATGACAGTGCCCCTGCCCCTTACGGAGTCTGAACTCTAGAGTGGAGCAAACAGATGAGTGCGCAATATGCCACAAGGTAGTGACAATGAGTAAAGCAGAGTGAAGGAGAAGGGAGGGTGACTGGGAATGTGTGCGCTGGGGTGTGTGTGCCGGCTTTACTGGCATTAGGTCATGTGGAGAAGGCTTCCCTGAGGAGACGGCGTTTGGGCTGTGTCCTGAATTCGGTGAACATGTCAGCTGTGGGAAGTTGTGGGAACAGTGGGTGGAAAGTGTGATAAATCTGAATAGCTTCAAGACTTCCTGAGTGGTCAGAAGAGAGTAAGCAGAGTAGGAGGTGGGGACAGAGAAAGAGACAGATGCCAAAACATGTTGGGCTTATAAAAACTCATCAGATAGATTTTGCTTTCCGATTCTTGTTGACAGAATGGAACTAGGTGAATGTAAAGTAATTCAGTAGCATCTTGTATCTTTTTGTTCTTTTACTGTCTCATTGATTTCCTCCGTCCATTATCAAGTTGTTGAGAATAAAAATGTAAATTCTGACTTTCGTTCACTCTTGTGTCAGAGACTCTAAGCTCCATGAATGATGGAAGGAAAGACCCTTGTTAATTATTATGAAATGAAGAGAGAATTTCTCTTTTTCCTTTAGAGGAGTTTGAGAAACACTGTCACTGAATTGGGACAGGTTCTTTGCATCATGCTGGGAGATGCTGCTGTTCCGCAGAGACTCTGGAGGAATGTAACTTGGAAAGGGGCAGATGTAAGCTATTTGTCTTTCCAGCCTTGAAGTGCTCCATAGATGAGGCTCCTTAATGTGAGAGTTGAATGAATGAATGAATGCTCAGATGCTCAGTCAAGTCTGACTCTTTGCCACCCCATGACTGTAGCCCATCAGGTTCCTCTGTCCATGGAGTTCTCCTGGCAAGAATACTGGAGTGGGGTGCCGTTTCTTCCTCTAGGGCATCTTTCCAATCCAGGGATCGAATCCACATTTCTTACATCTCCTACACTGGCAGGCAGATTCTTTACCACTATTGCCAGTTCTCAAAATTTGACTCCCTCTCTTTGAGTAGAAACATAATTTAGACAATGTAAATGATTCATTCATGATTCCATAACTTTGTCTTACTTTAGCCACTATTCTGAACACTAGGTGTTAGTGAATGGAACTTTTGAGTTGGGTCTTAATTTCTATGCCTCAGTTCTCTATTTGTGTAATAGTATTTGCCCACCTACTTCACAGAGACTTTATTTATGATGATATGAGATGGATGTTGGAAGGATTGTTTGCCTGTTTTAATATATAAGAAATAATTACAGTCTGACATAAAATAGTTGTTACTAATAATGTTTATTTTTCTTCTATGAAACATAATCTAACTTTGAAGAAAAAGTACACTCAGTCCACTGACACCACCTAAATATGACTATAGTTTCTTCCTTTGTCTTTTAGAAAAATGGAACCTTTATGAAAATTGAGGGACAAAAGTAAGGAAACTGTCTGAATTTTCCCTCTCATTTGAGTATGATGGGGTTTTCTGCTTAGAATTTAGAGAAAATTCTAAGACATTGCAATAATGGTAGGAACCTCACTGGTGGAGAAGTCCCTGTAAGTGATAGACAGAAGTGAAATCTTAATTTGGTGACTCATCCTTCTGATGTTTTCTTATCAATGTAGTGTTTGTTATTTTTAGTAGATTGCTGTTGTTGAGTCACTAAGTCATGTCTGACTCTTTTCGACCCCCTGGACTGTAGGACACACAGCTCCCCTGTCCTTCACTATCTCCCAGAGTTTGCCCAAATTTTTGTCCATTAAGTAGGTGATACTATCCAACCATCTCACCCTCTGTTGCCCCCTTCTCCTCCTGCTGTCAATCTTTCCTAGCATCAGGGTCTTTTTCAATGAGTTGGCTCTTTGCATCAGGTGGCCAAAGTATGGAAGTTTCAGCTTCAGCATCAGTCCTTCCAAAGAATATTCAGGGCTGATTTTCTTTAAGATTGACTGGTTTGATCTCCTTGACATCCAAGGATCTCTCAAGACTCTTCTCCAATACCAGTTCAAAAGCATCAGTTCTTTTGTGCTCAGCCTTCTTTATCGTCAAACTGAAACATTAGTACATGACTTCTGGAAAAATCATGGCTTTGGCTGTATGGAGTCCTGTCTGCAAAGCAATGCCTCTGCTTTTTAATATGCTGTCTAGATTTGTCATAGCGTTTCTTCCAAGGAGCAAATGTCTTTCAATTTCATGGCTGCAGTTACCATCCACAGTGATTTTGGAGCCCCCCCAAAATAAAATCTGTCACTGCTTCCCTCCTTTCTCCTTCTATTTTCCATGGAGTGATGGGACTGGATGTCATGATCTTAGTTTAGTAGGTTATACAGTGAATATTAACTATTTTACATTTTTATACAACTCCCAGCGACCCCATGGACTGTAGCCTACCAGGCTCCTTTGTCCATAGGATTTTCCAGGCAAGAGTACTGGAGTGGGTTCCCATTGCCTTCTCTGATACTTATGAAGTTTAAAATCATTGCATATTGTGGACATTGTGACAACATAGGAAAGAGAATGGTGCTCATGGTGATACTTTAGTATATCTCTGCCTATCACAAGATAAGTCATGAGTTGGGATAATTGCAAGTAATGGAGAAAAAAGAGTCTACTATTGAGAAAAAGATTCTTCAGATGGTGTGCATTGATAAACTGTTTGGTTACTTCTTCAACTCTTCACTTTACCCCAGAAGTCACAGGTTTTTTTTTTTTTTTTGTGTCTTTACATTAGATTTGAACTTTTACGATCACTGAGATCAAAGTTTTGGCTTTTAGAATTAATGACTGAGATGGTAGTTGGTATTTGAGAATTGTCAGTTCTGCAGCAGAAGACAGTCTTTTCTTCTGCTTTTTCAAAGTGGAGTGCCTCTCCAGGGACCCGTGTTGAGTAGATCTCCCGCTGGCTTTCTGTCCTGCGGCTGCTTTGGTGCTGGCCAACACTGATGGAGGGAGATTGGATGCTTCTCTTCCCTGTTGAGGGCTGAGTCCTGCCTTCACTCCTGTTACCTCACATTTCAACATGATCCCCTGTAGTGAGCTTGGGAACAGAGGAGTTTCACCAAAACAACTTTTATTTTCATATCCCTATTTAAAAGACTTTTCACTCTGTGAGGTTTCACAGCCTTTGATTACTCTAGGAATTTAGGACTACATCATAGAATTTAAAACACAAAGTGGAAATGTGGCCTGATATTAGAAGTCCTTTCAGTAAAAGTGGATGTGTTTCCCAACAGATGGGAAGAGACAGGAAAACTAAGATTGCTTTCCCACCTTATGCAGGCTCAGATGTAAACCTGTGGGGGCTGAAGAGCTTTTCATTTGATAAAGGCTAAAAGCTTACCTGCATTTCTCACCTTTCAAGCTATGGCAGTCATTCACAAATGTCAAATATAAAGATGTTTGGACACCATTCAGAGCTCATCTTTAACAAGTTCCAAGTGCGAGATGTAAAAGAGTTTATAAAAACACCAGAGCTTTGTTAAGAAGATGCTTCTGGCCCATCTGCAATAAGATTCATCTTTTATCTTATTTTTCCATCAATGGTGATGGAACAGTAATTATCCTGAGCTGTCTTGCACCTGTAAAATAGGATGTGTCCACAAAAGTGCTCTAGTGTGCTCCAGTTTCTCAAGCAAACATTGCCAAACTTTAAGACTGTGAAAAGGAAAGGCCGAAGAAATTTGGTTTGACATGAATTTTTAAAAATTTTAATTACTAAAAGTAAGGATTCTGGAAAAAAAAAATTTCAAAGCAGAAATAAAGACCAGAATTAAAGCACTAAAGCATGCCTTATAGAACTCCTTTATTTTTTTTTTGTATACATTAAAGATTTTTGAATAATGAAGATTTTTGAAACATGAATAAATATGGGAAGAAATCCCTTTTTCTAATTGGATTAACATTTAGGTGAAAACAAAAATGGTTAAGTATGAGTAAAACCTTTCAGACAATTTTTAACTCTCTAGATTTCAACACTCTAGATTTTTGTCTGAAACTTGGAACCCTTTTAGTCATATATTCAATACAGTGCATGCTTGTTCAGTTGTGTCTGACTCTTTGCAACCCCTTGGACTGTAGCCTGCCAAGCCCCTCTATCCATGGAATTTTCCAGGCAAGAATATTGGAGCAGGTTGCTATTTCTTTCTCTAGGGGATCTTCCCAACCCAGGTATCAAACCTGTGTCTCTTGCATCTCCTGCCTTGACTGGCGGATTCTTTACCACTGTACCAATTTGGCAGAATTGATATTAGACACACAGTCATATGAGGGCCCCCTGAGTATCTCTGAAGTCTCATTTTGTATTAATAAAGATAGACATAAGCACTGATCGGAGAGTTTGATTTCAAAGGAAAAATGTATTGAGGGTTCCAGGTTGGTATCCTGGGAGGGTGTATCCTTTACCATTGCTTATTCCATCTTAAAGTTTTATCATAAGCCATTAAATCAATTTCTATTAGTAAACATTATGCCTGTTTATAACATTTTTCCATTGAAGACAATGCAGTGCACCATCTGTGTAGATGGCAGTGAGTTCAATATTACTCTTACTGATAAGGCTGCAGAGTGCAATTACTCTTCATTCCTAGCAGTTACTTGGAACCACATATGCCCTAACTAGTCAGTTGATCTGGGGATTGAGTAGAAATCCTTTTGAAATTTGAGGAGCTTAATTTGATCCTACTTTTGAATAGGCAGTCACCCTACCTCCTGGTGGATATGCCAAAGAATACCCTCAAACAGATCCTGGATTTTTCTCAAAATAAATAATTTCTGTCTCTTGGCCTCCAAGAGTTTTATGCTTTATTGCATGGCTGAATTAATTTTTGCCTGGAAAATTTTTAAGTAGATGTTTGAAATGTCTACCTTATTATTATTATTTTTTTTAATCTCAGTGGAGTTTCATAAACTTTCATTTTAAGCTGTATAACTTCCCAGTGAACTCTCTTGTACCTGAGTGAATTGATTTGCTATTTAGGTTCTTTGCCATAATAAGCTCATTAAATGCTGAGGCCTGCTACCAAAAAGTCATTATTTCAGTTTTGAGTACTTGTTCTGAGGCTGTACTCTGACAGAGCTAGCTGTCAATTAAGATTATTCCTTGTTAGTGGAAATAAAATCATGTTACCTGCTTATAAAAGACTCCTTCTGTTCTTTCTCTGGGGGAGAGATGAATAAACTCATACAGGGTTTATCTACTCATTAAATAAAAAGGTAAAAAGTTAGAGATTGTGAAAAGATCCTTGTCTAAATTCACCGGAAGTGATGAAGGTAGCCATGGGGTATTTTTCCTGCTGACGTGTGTCTCAGAGTTCCTTTCAAGTTGCAGGTTCCATCACAGCATCAACAAATATGTCTGTGATGAGCCTAAAATTTCACGCTGTATGATTCCTGTCTGTGGGGTCAAAGTCATAAGCCAGTTCAGGAAATCACTATCAGTATTATGTAAGAACTAGGTGAGAAGGTACAGTAGGGATCCATGATGCAAAAAGTGTCTTAAGGCCTCCTTCTTTCTGGTGAACCACAACGTTTGTAAAAGCCTGGATTTACTGACTCCTGGGGTTAATGGTTGGTCTCACTCTCTGCCAGGCCCTGTTCTAGGCATTTCGTGTATGTTATAGTCAGAGGAAGTTGATTATAATGGTTCTGAGCACAGACTTTGGACTGGCTAGGTTGCTAGCCAGCCAAGTTAGTGGCTGGTTTCCTCACTGACTCTCTTCAATTTTAGAATGGTGATTAGAATGGCACCTATGTCAGAGGGATGTTGGGAGGATTGAATGAGTTAAAATATGTAAACTGTTCTGTAGGGTACCTGGCAGATAGTAAGTTATACAACCACTAGCTATTACCATCATCATATTACTTATCTCAAGAAAGCTGTGAGATAGTTACTGTGGTTTCCCCCATTTTACAGTTGAGTAAACTAAGGCACAGAGAACAATTTTCCCAAGGCCTCAGGCTAGGAGGCGATGAAACTGATATTAGAATACATGCAATCTGAGTTCAGTCTGTGGCCATGACTGCTATCCTCTGCTGCCTCTCAACTTAATAAGAAGGAAATGGCCATGAGTTTTAGAGGTAGTCTGCAGTAAAGCAGATTAGGTTCACAAAGAAGAGGGGAGAGGANTGATATTAGAATACATGCAATCTGAGTTCAGTCTGTGGCCATGACTGCTATCCTCTGCTGCCTCTCAACTTAATAAGAAGGAAATGGCTATGAGTTTTAGAGGTAGTCTGCAGTAAAGCAGATTAGGTTCACAAAGAAGAGGGGAGAGGATGTTTCTTAAACAAAGCTTTGGACTTTACCGCTGGGTCTGCTAGGTGGGTCTTACTGGTAGTGGTCAACAAATTGGCTGGCATGAATCTTCCTTTTGGAATAGTCCTAGCTCAGTAATGGGCTTCCCTTGTAGCTCAGGTGGTAAAGAATCCGCTTGCAGTGCGGAAGACCTGGGTTCGATCTCTGAGTTAAGAAGATCTTCTGCAGAAGGGAAAGGCTACCCACTCTGGTATTTTGGCCTGGAGAGTTCCTATACAGTCCATGGGGTCTCAAAGAGTTGGAGATGACTGAGTGACTTTCAGTTTTAGCTCAGTTATGACATCACCATCACTCTGGCTCATCCAGAGTGAGCCAGCTCACCTTTGACTCCAGCTTCTCCTTTGTCCCCTAGGTCCATTTTATTATTGATTTCTGTTGATTTTTAATCTTCAGAAATAGCTTGTAAATCCTCCACCTTCTCCATCTACAAGGCCAACCCCCCCCCCCAAGCCATTGCCATCAATCTTACCAGGCTTTTTATCAGTTTATTCTTTGTCCACATGTGTCTGTTCTCCTGTAGGCTGAGGCAAAATGCAAATCTGCTTTTCTTGTGCCCTGACTTAAAACACCACCCATTTTTGCATTCGAATCCAGCTCTTTCTGACTCTAAAACTTATCCTCTTTCTTATGTCATCTTGCCCCTTTGGAGCTGTTGGCTTTGATTTAACAAACTGAAAAAAGTAAGATTCTTAGGTATCAAGTAGAATCTGATTTTCTTTGACCTCATTCATTCAATTCATGCCTCAGATAATTAGGTCCTAGTGTCTGACCCCGTTATCAGATCTGTCAGCAGAACTCAAGTGTCCCACAAAGATTTATAATATATGACCTTTTTTCTAGGCAAGGCAAAGTATATTGCAGTAGAACTTAAGATACATGGAAGTTCTTCCTAATTTTTTCCACAGTCGTCTTCACTAATCTAGCTAGGTTTGTGTGTNGAGCCCAGAAAAATAAAGTCAGCCACTATTTCCACTGTTTCCCCATCTATCTGCCATGAAGTGATGGGACTGGATGCCATGATCTTCGTTTTCTGAATGCTGAGCTTTAAGCCAACTTTTTCACTCTCCTCTTTCACTTTCATCAGGAGGAGGAAATAAATGCAATAGCCCACAGTAGGTATCATGACTGAGAGGAGAGGCATCATCCTCTGGAGAGTATGTAAATATTTGGAGAAAGTAGTTCAGATTGCTGAGATTTTTTATCTTCATTCACTTATTGCAGATAGTGCCAACTGTCACTTGGGGCTGGGGTAAAGAATAAGTGAGAAAGTATGTATTTCAAATGCCCAGTCCAGTGATTGGTCTCAGCTCATCCCTGCCCCTTTCTGCCAACTGTCCCATAGCCTCCATGATGACAGCTCAAGCCTCTGTGAAAGAATTTTTCTCTGCAAGTTTGCAACCTATTGCCAGCCAAAGGTATCTAATAGCACATTTCCCCCACCTGGCAAGTAAATGGGCCAAGTTATTAGTGAGATACCATATGAGGTTTTCGTGCACTGCATATCCATAAAATGGGATATTGGGTTTTGCATTTGACTCACTTCTCTCTTTTCTTCACTTTCTTCTGAATGCTTATGTCTTGCACAGGGTTTTCCCCCATTTATGAAGTCATAAAGCTTCCTCCTTGGGCCCTCTGCTCTTCTCGCAATGTCAAACAGTTTTCTAATGGAGATGGAGAATCTGAAATGGCATCCCCACCATGTGTCACTCCATCTGGACCCTACAGTGTGGGAAACACAAGTCTACTCCCCCTGCTCCCATGGTCCCTGGAGGTCATGGCTCATCTACATGACTGCATAACAAACCTTAGTAAACAACCCTTTCTTAGTATACATTTCCCAGTTACCTTTCTACAACATACATTTCCACCTGCATCCACGAAGTCCTGAACCCCTCTTCCTTTGTCTAGCCTTTTCTCCTCGCTTAATCATCCCTTGCTAAGATGGTTATGAGCTCCAAATTTTAACTGTCTCTTTGAGTTACTCATCTCTGAGTTCTTCGGCATGTGCAGTCATTGTATGAATAAATGAACTTTCATTTTCTTCTTTTAATTTTTTTTTGTTAGTTTAATTTGCAGTCCCCAGCTGAAGAACCTAAGAGGATTGAGAAAGGGGATTTTTGTCCCCTTCTCTACAGTGAAAGGCTACTCTCAGAGCCACTTTCAGAGGTCCTTTCCCTTTTTACGTAACTTGGATACCACAGGAAAATGTTGTCTCTCTCTTTTTCTAACTGGGACCACTGAACATTTAAAATCTGGAACTAGTTCTCCCTCTCCACTATTCCCATCCTCATTATAAACCTATTATCCATCACAAGTAGATAATGATGGTGAGTGGAGCAGGGGACAGCTTGCCGATGGAGGAAAGGAAGAGACAGAGGAGTTGTAACAAATTGTTTCTCCAGCTGTTTGCTATTTCTTTCCCATCGATCTGCCTTTTGACTTCTACTGGCCCATCTGTTAGGCTCTTTGAGTACAGTTGTGGGGACACATGGTTCACAGGACAATCCTGTTAACTTTCCCGCTACACAACGCCTATAGAACATCCTTATAGGCTTGATTTTCTATTCTCTTAATAGGGTTTGCTGGTGTAACAGGAAGGCTAGAAATAAGACAAAAGAGTTCAAAGCCATTCAGAGACCCAAAGCTAAAAGTCTTATGGAAAATTCAGGGGAAAAAATGGGTCAGATATTTGGGAACTTCATCAACTTCAAGATCTAATCAAGCTGCCTGGAAAAACATGCAGAGATGTGCCACATCTTTAGGAGACTTCAGTGGAATGCGTTTCAAACGCAGACATGTAGCACTTTGGGCTTAGAACAATGCCTAGTGATAGGTTTCTAGATAGGAATCAAGAGCGATTTCTCTCCATCGTATCAGAGACGTGACCCAAAGATAAGGAGGAGACATTCAGCAGAATAATAAAGACAATTTCAACTTGCTCAGGGTTACATCTGACATGAGGATTTTGGTAACTCATTTCAAGTAAAAAGTGACTCCTTTTTTATTCATTTAATTTACTTAACTGTAAACAAGTCCTTTGACATGCATAATAAGGTTGTAGACTCTTCAGTTCAGTTCAGTTCAGTCGCTCAGTCATCATGTCCGACTCTTTGCGACCCCATGAATCGCAGCAGGCCAGGCCTCCCTGTCCATCACCATCTGCCGGAGCTCACTCAGACTCACTTCCATCAAGTCAGTGATGCCATCCAGCCATCTCATCCTCTGTCGTCCCCTTCTCCTGCCCCCAATCCCTCCCAGCTCCTTGGACGTTGGGTTGCCCCTCCCGGCCGCCGCCCCTGGCCTCGGGCGCAGGGTTGCTCCTCCTGGCCACCGCCCCTGGCCTCAGGCACGGGACAGCTCCCCTTGGCCGCCGCCCCTGACCTCGGACGAAGGGTGGCTCCTCTCGGCCACCGTCACTGACCTCAGACGCTGGGTAGCTCCTCCCAGCCGCCGCCCCTGGCCTCGGACACGGGGTAGCTCCTCTCGGCCGTTCCTGCGCCATCGCAGCCTGGCACTCTAGGCCGCTGNACAGCTCCCCTTGGCCGCCGCCCCTGACCTCGGACGAAGGGTGGCTCCTCTCGGCCACCGTCACTGACCTCAGACGCTGGGTAGCTCCTCCCAGCCGCCGCCCCTGGCCTCGGACACGGGGTAGCTCCTCTCGGCCGTTCCTGCGCCATCGCAGCCTGGCACTCTAGGCCGCTGCGCCTGACCTCGGATGTGGGGTAACTCCTCTTGGCCATCGCCCTTCGGGCATGGGGTCCTCCCGGCTTCTGCCCCTGACCTCAGACGTGGGGTAGCTGCTCTCGGCTGCGCTTGGTGCACCGGCCGCAGCCGCCTGCGCTTGGTGCGCCGGCCGCAGCCGCCTTAGTATTGAAATAAAGTAAATTAATCAGCAACCAAGCCAGAACCTTGTAGAATTCTCCACTCATTCCCTAGGTAGGGAGGACCACAAGGCAGAGTGGTTAAAAAAGATCTCTCCTACACTGCCCTTTAGTGGTTCTGAAATTTTAGTTTGCATAAGAATTATTATATCAAGGAGTTTATTACATAAATTCATGCAGCTTATATTTACTGGGCAGTTTTCACTAGACTCAGTTTTACTACCAGTAGCTCTGATGAGATGTCAGTTGCAGAAAGGATGCATTCAGCCAACACCATGCATGCGTTGCCTATGGGCCTTGGTATGTAACTGTGATCAGGATGTGTACCCTGCCTTACAGTGCTCCAAGCTGTGGTTGGGGGAGGTTGACCAGAAGACTCAAAAGCTGTGAGCATTGTGTCTGAAGATGCAGAGATGCCAGGAGACTGCATTTGTTGACTGAAATTTAGAAATACTTCTGCATCTCAGTGATGCCTGACCAGGCACTGGATCTGAATGTTCGTGTTTCTTGGTGAGCCTGTCTTGTGTCGCTTCAGCCATGGCTTGCCCTGATCATTAGTATCTGCCCAGAGAACTTGGCATGTGTTACTCATTCAGTTGTGTCCAACTCTTTGTGACTCCATGGACTGTAGTCCACCAGGCTCCTCTGTCCATGGGATTTCCCAGGCAGGAATTTGTTATCCTTCAGATGCTCAGTCATGTCAGACTTTTTGCCACCCTATGGACTGCAGCACACCAGGCTTCCCTGTCCATCACCATCTCCCAGGGTTTGTTCAAACTCATGTCCATTGAGTCTGTGATGCCATCCAACCGTTTCATCCTCTGTCACCCCCTTCTCCTCCTGCTTTCAATCTTTTCCAGAATCAGGGTCTTTTCTGATGAGTTGGCTGTTTGCATCAGGTGGACATTCCCTTCCCCGGAGATCTTTCTGACCCAGGGATTGAACCCAGGTCTTCTGAATTGCAGGCAGATTCTTTACCATCTGAGCCACCAGGGAAGTCCTGAGAACTTGCCAGCTCACACCTGAACTGGAGGACGATTTTCCCCTCAGAGGACATTTGGCAATATCTGGAGACATTTCTGATATTTCTGTCACAGCTAAAGAAGGTTGTTGATCTCTAGTGGGTAGAGGCCAAGAATGCTGCTAAACATCTTACAAGGGTGAGAAACCCTGAGCTAGAAATGTTCTCTTCTGAATTTCATCAGTTGCAACGTGACTATATATAGAAGCTAACTGTTTCTTGGTGGAAATATAAATTCAGGAGGATAAAATGTGGACTTCTAAGGATAATGAGGTGGATGGGATTATTCATTCTGCAGTTGTGCACCTGACTCTACCCTTGGGAACCTGGCTGTACCCCATCTCTGCTGCTTGTTAATGTGGGGAAAACTGTGGAGGACTAATTGGGCTGGTTAGGTGAGTTCCCAAGGGGTGCTCCCAGCCTCTTTGCTTTCAATGGCTGCTTTGTACACTGCTCTTATGTTGTTCTCTACGGAGGCACAAGGAGAACTGTGTTATTCTATTCTGACCGGTTCAACAGGTTTTGTCTGAACAGTCTTTGAGAAATAAATATCTTTTAAAGGGGAAAAAAAGCACACTTGGCCTTTGATTCCTGGAAGGCCAGATGACCTCTTTCAAAGTAACTCTAGACTATTTTGTGTAGAGTTGGGAGGAAATTGCTCAAAATGCATTTTGATTTCTGCTGTCTATTATCTCTTCTCTTCAACATCACGATTATGTGTTCTTTGGTTTGAATAGTGTTACCTGATATTTGCACTGAGTCTATTACATTAGAACTTGTTTTCTTAACTCTTATTCTAGGATATGTAATTCAATATGGATCCTGAATTGAAGTGATATGGTACAGATAAAATACACTACCCTTGGAATTCTCAAGTGAGTTAAAAGAGTGTACAGATTATGAAGAAATCTGTCCCAGTGCAGACTACCTGCTTGTATTTGCACTTATGAGAACCATAATTATGTAGTGGTTTCTGTTGTTGAATATTCAGTTGTTTTCAAGTTTTCAGAATTAGAACCAAAATGGCAATTGACGTTGTTATGGTTGAATTAATAGTTATTTCTTAAGGAAACATCCTAGAAAAGTAAAATTACTCAGAGGGAATATAAAATTTAAGGCTTTGAGTATAATTTGCCAAAGATACCTCTGGAAAGTTGTACTAATTTAGACATAGAATAGATAGATATGCATGGACATGAACTTTCCTCTTTAGAAGTTATGACCAAGAGTTAGCGTAGGAATGTCTAGGAGGGTCAAGAGCATAGTGAGTGAACCTACCACATTGTGACCCCAAACTGCTGGAACTCATTCTTGCTTACTTGCTTACTTGACTTACTTGACTTACTTACTCTTGCTTCCTTGACTTTGGCCCCTCACCTGTTTCAGGAACATGTAAGGCATGCCCCTCCCTCAGGGCTTTTGCACTTGCTAGTTGAGAAATAAAATGTTGCCTGCCATATTGGTAAAGAAAGGATCTAGCCACCACGTTACAGTTGGCCCAAATGTGAGTCCTGAGGGAACTCAGGAAGGAAACAAAGAATGTCTGCCATCTAGCAGTCATCAGACTGCAGCCACTCCCCTCTTCTATGAGAAAGCACTTGTGGCCCCGAAAGCTGAGGTGCGCATCAAAGAATGGTATCAGTGAACCCAGACTCTTGCATCTTACCCTATACAGAGAAGCACTAAATTCCTTAACTGGAGATATCTAGTATTATTTTATTAACAGTAATCTATTGTTTCGACTTCCTGGTGTGGTTGCAAAAACTCCTATATATATCCTGGCTCACTGCTTCCTCTTGGGAGCAGTTTACTCAGGGTGATTTGAGATGCTGCCTCCCGGGCTCAAAGTCCTAAGAACATCCACTGAATAAAACATAACTCGCAACTTTTAGGTTGTGCGTTTTTATTGCAGTCAACACACTCTCTCGGCCTGTGACATGATTTCCCCAAGTGTTCGCATGACTCACCTCCTCACTTCTCATAGGCCTTTGCTCACATTCTGCCTCTCACTGAAGCGTCCCCTGGCTTCCCTATTTAAGACTGCATCCTGCCCTTCCCACACAGATATACTCACAGACTTCAGATTCTCCTTCCCTGACTTATTTCTCTCCGTGTCCCTGATGCCACCTAAGGTGCAGATTTGCTGCTGTATCCCCAGCACTGAGAAAACAGCTGGCACAGAATTGGGCTCAACAGTTATGTGTTGAATGAGCCACTGATCCACTGCTTTGGAGATATGCTCCTGCTGGTTAGCACTGAGTATCTTCACACCAGGCTGGCGTCATCATCCTTGGCCAGAGGGGCGGCCGTTTTGTTTTGGTTCATTTCCTTTACTTGTCAGCTCTGGTGAAGTTAGTTATTTATATCACTGCTTGTGTTGTTATTATTAACTGACATTAGGCCGTCACCCTTAGCTCTGTTATCTCTATTATCTTAGCCATGTCCAACTGCCACAGACAGGGGTTAGTAACTGACAAGCCCCACTCTGGTGTGATAGAGAATCAGTTGCATACGTTTGACTGGAAGCTTTATACAGAGAGCAGTTTCTGAATAAAAGACCAAGAACCCAGTAGAAAAAGGGCAAAGTATTACTTCAGTTCACAGTAAAGTAGACATGGGACTTCACAGCTTTACGTTCAACTTCCCTCACAATAAGAGAAATAGACGTTGGAAGTACATTGAGATAGATTTTTTTCAGGGCATGGAGGTGTGCAAAAGTTCCGTCTGTTGGTGAGACTGTGTAAATAGGCAGACTCATCCATTGCTAAAGGGAGGGTAGATTGGTACAACTCTCACTAGGGAGGGATATTTGGAGATGGTGTCAGAATCTAAAACTGCTTATACCCTTTGACCTAACAGTTTTACTTCTGTGAATCTACTGTAAAGATATACTTGCAAGTGAGCACAATGATGTATGCATAAGATTATTCACCAGAGGCTTGTTTATAACAGCCAGAAGTGAGAGATCACCCAGTGGCTCATGGCAGGGGACTCACTCTTCAGATAAGACACGTCTATGCAAAGAATGACTATGCAGCTGTAGAAGGAACCAGGACACAATGTTTATACTGATATAGAAGGTTTTAGAAGACACATGAGATGAGTAAAACAAGGTCTAGGATGCTGCCTTTTATATAAAGAAAATGGGAAATATATGTTTTAACATTTGACTTACATGAAGAAATTCTGAAGGAACACATAAGAATCTATTAACAGTGGCTAGCTGGATGGATGGGGATGGAAGTTATATCTGTTCGGAAGGAGGGAGATTCACCCTCTTTTTACACACACACACACACACACACACACACACTCATTTTGAATTGCGTGAATGTTTTACCTGTTCAAAAATATTGTGTTAAAAAAAGTCGTTCTTAAAGAAATGAGGGAGTCTGGGAGAGAGAGGCAGCAGAGGATTAATCTTACTTCCTTTGTGTAAGCAGCACTATTCATTCCAGTGAGAATTCGAGCTCTGTTCTGAATGCTGTATTAACCAGCACAGTTAATTTTCTTCGCATCTTGTGAACTGGCCTTGGGGAGGGAGTGTGTGTGTACATGTGTGTGAACCGTGGGGCGTGGCTCCCTCCTCATGATATCCTGGTTGCTATAGTGCAGAGCTCTTTTTGTGACACCCAGAAAACACTTTAAAGAAATGCTGCTTCCTGGCCATGACTTCCTGGGCAATCTGTCCTTCCGGAGACTGTTGAGCACGAGGAGTTTGCATGTGCTTCTGGGCAGAGTGAGCCAGGCACATTCAGACACCGGGCACTGTTCAGAGCAGAACTGGGCGGTAAGGGTTCCACCTTGCTTCACACTGGGGACTTGGGAGCCTATCCCTCACCAGAGCCTCATCTCCTGGTGGCGCTGCCCCAGGGCATTGGTATCTTCCCCTCCTCTGCCTTCCTTCCTGGGGAGCCACTGAGTGGTGCAGTTGGCGCCCTGAGTCTTCTGCACCCAGAGCCGTTTCTTGTACCTAAACCACCAGTGAAAACAGGAAGTGATAAAGCAAAATTCACTCTGTATTTGTACTGAGCGACTTCTCTTTCTCTTTTGGTCACTCCTCATTAGGTATAGACACGTGTAGCCGTCTACACCGTAGGATACCACTTCCACTGGCTTTGGACGTTCCTGGAATTTGCAATGCCGCCGCCCGCGGACATCGTCAAGGTGGCCATAGAATGGCCAGGTGCCTACCCCAAGCTCATGGAGATCGACCAGGTTAGTAAGACTGGCAGTCATTTGGCGGTTATTTTAGTTTCCCTTCTATTCTGAATTTTTCCTGGACTTAGCTCTTTTTTCTCCTGTTCTCTCTCTGGCTGTGTTGAAAAATCAGTGTGATAGTTACAGTATAGTTTCATTTCTGTACCACATGTAGTGGTAATGGATGGGGTTTTTATACTTGTCCATCATCTACTCAGGGTGAGTCAATACAGGGTTTGTGTCCGAAGCTGTGAAGGAGGCGGGCGGGACAAGGGGACTGGACTTGGGCAGTTGATACAGTGGAGCTGTCCCAGCTCCGCCTTGCAGAGACTCATAACTATGAGTAGATTGTTTTATTATAGACAACACAAAACCTGATTTTGGGGGTCACTCTTCTCTGGTTTTTGCAGAAGCAGCCAACAAGTACAATGTGACTTTGTCCTATTACTATTTTGATTATGAAATTAGCGTAGAGGGGTGGGTCTTGGGTCCTAGCCAGTTGTCATTTCATTATTAGAGTTAAATGCACTGTGGGTCTAGTGTATTGTCTGGTATATGACAAATGCCCAGTAAATTTTTACTGCATGAAAAAAATATCACAAAGATTTTTAGCATGATTTTACCTATGGAAGCATCCTTTAGCTTGGGTACTGGGTCTTATGATGTAATTGATTGCAGGCAATCTCAGGGAGGTTACTTTTGTCATTCTAGAGTAAATGACTTAAAAAACAAAAACGTTTGAGACCTAGTATATGCTTAAGGGTTTCATAAGGCATGTAGTATGGGGTTCTGGATGGCTTTCTACATTTTCAAAATTAGGGTACCATGGCAACTCTACTTTTTATGTACTCAATACTATTTTATGATTATGCTCTACACTTTTTTTCTGGTCAGATTTTATTATCTGGTTGAAGACTACTGAAGAATTTGAAAGATATTGTGTGCATCCAAATGATTCATTAAATTATAAAGGTCAAATGAGAATTAGTTGAGTTTGAGCATGAATGTAAGGAAGAGTAAATTTTGTTGTAAAAAAGTGTCATCAGACCAACATGTCATAGTCATTGTAACTGCTCTTTGAGGCAGATTTTGTTGACTTTAGAAGCAATCCATGAAAGTAGAGAAGTGCACTCAGTAATTTTATATACATTTGTGTCAGACAACAGTTGTTTACGCTTTTTCACGTGCTGTTTGAGAGAGGATACACATTGAATATTACTGCAAGATATGGCTGGGGCTACTTGGTGAAGACTAAATGTTGTTAGTATTATGTTTGTCTACAACCCAAGAGAAAAATTGTTTCAAAAAGATAGAAGTTGACTTCTCAAGTCCACAGGACTTCTCAAGTCCATTGTACTTCCCTAGTGGCTCAGATAGTAAAGCGTCTGCCTACAATGTTGGAGACCTGGGTTTGATCCCTGGGTTGGGAAGATCCCCTGGAGAAGGAAATGGAAATCCACTCCAGTAGTCTTGCTTGGAAAATCCCATGGATGGAGGAGCCTGGTAGGCTTCAGTCTACAGGGTCGCAAGGAGTCGGACACGACTGAGTGACTTCACTTTCTTTCTTTCTTTCAAGTCCATAGGGCTGTCCTGGGCTGGCATGGTGCTCCAGTGTCATGGACCCAGGCCCATTCTGTCTTGTTGCTTTGCCTTGTCTGCAGGTGGGACTGAGGATCAGTTGCTTGAGCATCACCTAGGAGCTCAGTAGATATACAGACTCTCAGACCCTACCCAGACCTCCTGACCCAGATGTGAATTTTAACAAGATCCCCAGGGGATTCCTTGTATAGTTAAGTCTGAGAAATATTGAGCTGGATACCTGTGCCCAAGCCTGAGGCCATATGAGAACCACTTGGGGCACTTGTTCAAATGTTCTCTGGGGCCCCATCTCCAGAGATTCTGTCAGTGGTTCAGGTAAACTGTTTCCTTTTGATTCTGCCATGGCCAAGGGTGTTTGGGAACCTCTTCTTTAAGACAGCAATTCCTGACATGCACTCTTAGGGGCCTGTGGAATCAGTATCCTGTCCCTGCCTTTGGGGATGGCCCTTGTTGTATGTGTGTCAATAGTCTTTCTAAAATATTCTTTTTATTTGGGAACAATTTTAGATTGACAGACAAAATACAAAGATTTTTAGAGAGTTTTTGTACAACCTTCACTAAGTTTATCCTAATGTTAACGTCTTAATATAACTGTGGTACATTTGCCTCAGCTATGCAGATTACTAGTCACTGAACTACAAAATTTATTAGGATTTCATCAGTGTTTCCACTAATGTCCTTCTTCTGTGACAGGATCCAATACAAGAATACCAACTGCACTGTAATATATCCATCTTGTTTCCTTTGTCTTCTCCAGTCTTTGACAGTTTCCAAGTCTTTCCCTTGTTTTTCATGGCCTGATAGTTTTGAGGAGTAATTTATTTCAATACAGTTTCGCACACAGAAGTGACAGGAATAGTACAAAGAACTCCTGTCTACCTTTTATCCAGACTTACTAATTATTAATATTTTGCTTCATTATTTTTTCTCTCTTGTATACATATCCCCTTTTGAACCATTTGAGTGTGACTTAGAGGCAGCATCTCTCTTTATCCCTAAATAATCAATGTGTCCTCCTTAAGAACAAAATCATTCTCTTACATAACCATTTTCTCTTTATAGAAACCAGAACATTAGTTCAACANTGAGGCCATATGAGAACCACTTGGGGCACTTGTTCAAATGTTCTCTGGGGCCCCATCTCCAGAGATTCTGTCAGTGGTTCAGGTAAACTGTTTCCTTTTGATTCTGCCATGGCCAAGGGTGTTTGGGAACCTCTTCTTTAAGACAGCAATTCCTGACATGCACTCTTAGGGGCCTGTGGAATCAGTATCCTGTCCCTGCCTTCGGGGATGGCCCTTGTTGTATGTGTGTCAATAGTCTTTCTAAAATATTCTTTTTATTTGGGAACAATTTTAGATTGACAGACAAAATACAAAGATTTTTAGAGAGTTTTTGTACAACCTTCACTAAGTTTATCCTAATGTTAACGTCTTAATATAACTGTGGTACATTTGCCTCAGCTATGCAGATTACTAGTCACTGAACTACAAAATTTATTAGGATTTCATCAGTGTTTCCACTAATGTCCTTCTTCTGTGACAGGATCCAATACAAGAATACCAACTGCACTGTAATATATCCATCTTGTTTCCTTTGTCTTCTCCAGTCTTTGACAGTTTCCAAGTCTTTCCCTTGTTTTTCATGGCCTGATAGTTTTGAGAAGTAATTTATTTCAATACAGTTTCGCACACAGAAGTGACAGGAATAGTACAAAGAACTCCTGTCTACCTTTTATCCAGGCTTACTAATTATTAATATTTTGCTTCATTATTTTTTCTCTCTTGTATACATATCCCCTTTTGAACCATTTGAGTGTGACTTAGAGGCAGCATCTCTCTTTATCCCTAAATAATCAATGTGTCCTCCTTAAGAACAAAATCATTCTCTTACATAACCATTTTCTCTTTATAGAAACCAGAACATTAGTTCAACATTATCATCTAGTTCAGAGCTCAGAGCCCATATTCATATTTCATCAGTTATTCCAATAAGATCCTTGATAAGTATTTTCCTCAGTCTGACACCCTTTCAGAATCCTGAAAGGATCGATCATAGCAATACATTTATTGTCATGTCCCTCTGGTCTTATGGCTCTTGAATGGTTCCTTAGAGATTCTTTATCTTTCCTGACCTAGAAAGTTCTGTAGAGTATAGTACAGGGATTTTTGTGGGATGGCCTTCAGTTTGGGTTTTTCCAGTGTTTCTTTCCAATTCGATGCATGTTTTGCATTTTTGGCAGACAGAAGGGAGAGATGAAGGGCCTCTTCAGGGCATCACATCAAGAGGCACGTAAAGTTGCTTTGTCTCATTCTTTGTGATGGTTCTAAATTTACAGATGCTAATATTGACAAGTTAGAAGTTAGATGATTTCCTAGTCAGTGAGACCAGAACACAAACACAGGCCTCCTGTACTGTGAAGACTGAACTTTTCAACCATTGGCTAAATTGTAGGCCTCCTGCTAATGCCATATGGAGACCTACAGTGTTAAGAGACCCAGTCTCTTTTTGCTCTGCAGTGGCTGAAGTTGGAGTGAGTGGCAGCCTTGCTATCAGATGTTGTTTCTTGATGGAGTTGGGAGTTGGCACAAGGATCGGAAATGTATTTGCACAAGCAAGGAAAACTTGGGCAGAGTTTTCTCCTAATCTTCTATCTTGTTCAATAAAGGTCACATCACCTGCTTCTCTCCTATCACCTGCTTCTCTCCCATCACATTTTACCTTTGCTCCTTTGCCCTTAGCTACCATTTCACTACAAGGTATTTCTGGAAGCTGGGTCAAGCGTGGCTGCTCCGTCTTCTCCCCCAAACTTCCAGTATCCCTCCACTTGTCACACTGTGTTGTCCTTATCTGTCAACTTCAACTGGTGGTCCTCAACCACCTTGAGCCTGTTTTCTGGACAGATATTTTTTTGTCAAGTGTGTAGAACCCCCAGCTCTTTGACAAGAGGCATAACGCAGTGTGTCCTAACAAACACACTATGGGCTCTGGGGCATTAAAACCTGTGGGGTGGGCCCAGTGGCCCCCTTTCTGTGAGAACCCAGTTAGCCTCTTTGAGCCTCATTATTTTCATCTTGTCAAGTCAAGATAATAAGTCACCAGTTTTAAGATCATTGTGAAGATTAAAGAAAATAATAGGACACTGCCCAGTTCGGAGTAATTACGCAGTAAAGGCATTGTTGGGCTTCCCTGGTGGCTCAGCGGTAAAAGAATTCGCCTGCAATGCAGGAGCCACAGGAGACGTGCATTTGATTCCTGGGCTGGGGAAATCCACTGGAGGAGAGCATGGCAACCCACTCCAGTATTCTTGCTGGGAAAATCTCATGGATGGAGGAACCTGGTGGGCTATGGTCCATAAGGTCACAAAGAGTCAGACACGACTGAAGTGGCTTAGCATGCATGCAAAGGCTTTACTGCTGCTCATTTAAGCAAGTTATCACCCAATAAGAGAACGAGATGCTCAGGTTTTCTTTTCTACCTGTCCTTCCATCGCGAATGGTTTCCCACCTTTCTCCTTTTTCTGCGTGACTTTGTACATATTTAGGAAAGAGAAAAAGTTAAAGGGCAGGTGGGAGGGAGGCATCACCTAGTAATAAAGGAACATGCTAATTGGCCACACAGCAAGTTCATGCTATGAAATATTCACTGGCTCCCTAGTACTTCTCCGGAATAGTTTCTCCCACCTCTTGGCCACCTGCTAATATTCTGGGAAGCAGCGCCTCTGTCTGCTGCACTGTCTTCCTCCTGCTTCTGTTCTGCGTCCCCCTGCCTTTCTTTACAAGGAGTACGTTGAAGCCAGAAAGCCGCCACTCCAATCTGGGCCTCAGATATTCTCTGCTGTGTATTTGCCCAGAAGGGATGATGGGAAGAGAGGCATGGTTTTCAACCTTAGTTCTGCAGATCCTCCTCAAATGGGTCAGGGTGAGGGGTGTGTGCCATAGGCGTCTAGGCTCTCCATGCTCACTTCTGCCACAGCAGCAGCTATTGACCTTTTCTCACTTTTGGATGCTTTGGGGAAAGATTTTGTTTGAAGAAAGTATACCACAATTAAAAGAAACAGTCACAGATGATCCTTGAGTTTCCTGGTGACCCTGAGACTTGTCAGATTCCTTGGCTTGCCTTCATGTCCTGCTGTGATTTTTCTCTTACATTATCGCAGGTTCAAGGTATTTGCACGTGCTGCAAGCAGTTCTCAAGTACCCTCTTGCTTTGGGCAAACCGCCCCTTTACGAGTGTGTCCCTGCCCATGTTTGAACTTTTCTTTCCCCCCATGTCTTATAGTTTCTAACAGCCAGCTGCTTGGGTTTCTTCTGCCCTGTCTTACTCCCTGCACTCTAAATCTTGGCTAGCATCACACAGAGCCTCCTTTCTGCTCAAGTCTTTTTCAGTCCTGTGGTAACGCAGTTGTTTCTCCATCCTTCTAATCCCACCCCCCCCCCCCCTTTTTTTGGCTGCACAACGTAGCATGAGGGATCTTAGTTCCTTGGCTAGGGATCAAACTCTCACATCACCCCCTACAGTGGAAGCACAGAGTCTTGCTTGCTGGACTGCCAGGGAAGTCCCATCCTTTTAATTCCTTATACCATTTTCTTTGCCTGTAGATTTTGTTTACAGTTAACATAACTTGAGCCTGCCATTATTTACATTTTTAAAATGTGCCTATGTCTTTTGAAGTAGATTATAAGCTTCTGGTGGTCAGTCTGTTTTATATATATTTGCATTCTGCAGGCCATCANGACTGCCAGGGAAGTCCCATCCTTTTAATTCCTTATACCATTTTCTTTGCCTGTAGATTTTGTTTACAGTTAACATAACTTGAGCCTGCCATTATTTACATTTTTAAAATGTGCCTATGTCTTTTGAAGTAGATTATAAGCTTCCGGTGGTCAGTCTGTTTTATATATATTTGTATTCTGCAGGCCATCACATTGGTCTCTTTCTGTGGGATGACTTTTGGCTTGAATCGTGAGTAGTAAAGATAAGAATAAAACACTGGTATTCTCCATTCTTCAAAGAGAAAGAAATTACAATAGCAATCCCTCTTCATACATGGTTGCAGATTTTATTTTTCTAAAAGGAACACAGATCCATGTGTTTTTAGGCAAGCGTGCACAAAATGATTGCTCATGGTTTTCCCTCAACTATCTGATTTCTGTAGTGTATTTAAGCTATCCTATTTCTGTAATATATTTAAGATATAATTCAATATGCATAAATTTGATTTACCCGAGACCTTTTAATGGCTCACTCATTGCATAAAGCGCATTGAAGTTTTTGTGCTTGACACAGGAGTTTAACTCATTCTATACATAGTACTAATAATAGTGGTAATATTAATAATAACGTACACCATCCAGTTAGCACATATGATGTGCCAGGCAGTGTCATAAGTGCCCTGCATGGAGTACTTCATCCCCTTCCTAAAGCCTAGCAAGGCAGGCTTTACACTTCTCATTTCATAATTTTTCCGAGTTACCTGAGATCACACAGACTAAGTGCTGTGTGACAAGGGACAAGTCTCTTGCTTTGTAAGGATGAACTGTCAATATTCTTAGGTCTTTCCTGACTTTGTGGGGATTCAGTGAGGTAGTCACTCAGCACCCTGCTTAATAATCATTTGAGCCAATTATGATTTTTTTTCAGGGTCATACATGAAATAGAACCATTTTCTTATGCTTCAGGCAAGACTGGAACCACTAATACAAACTTTTCCTTAAGTGCATTAAGTTATCTTTTCAGCCTAAAAACCTATAATTCCCAAGACATTTAAATATTGAGAGCCTGGTGAACTGAAAACAACAGTTGAGCTCCAAATAAAGATTCTGAATTCAGATGCAATCACGTTCAGTTCAGTTCAGTTCAGTTGTGTCCAACTCTTTTCAATCCCATGGACTGCAGCACGCCAGGCTTCCCAGTCCATCACCAGCTCCTGGAGCTTACTCAAACTCATGTCCATTGAGTCGGTGACACCATCCAGCCATCTCATGCTCTGTCATTTCCTTCTCCTCTCGCCTTCAATCTTTCCCAGCATTAGGGTCTTTTCCAGTGAGTCAGTTCTTTGCATCAGGTGCTCAAAGTATTGGAGTTTTAGTTTCACCATCAGTCCTTCCAATGAAAATTCAGGACTGATTTCCTTCAGGATTGACTGCCTATCAGATCTAATCTATTTGTCACGTCCACTGTATAATCGTAAGGGATTTGATTTAGTTCATACCTGAATGGTCTAGTGGTTTTCCCTACTTTCTTTGATTTCAGTCTGAATTTGGCAATAAGGAGTTCATGATCTGAGCCACAGTCAGCTCCCAGTGTTGTTTTTGCTGACTGTATAGAGCTTCTCCATCTATGCTGCAAATATAATCAATCTGATTTTGGTGTTGACCATCAGGTGATGTCCATGTATAGAGTATTCTCTTGTGTTGTTGGAAGAGGGTGTTTTCTATGACCAGTGAGTTCTCTTAAACAAAACTCCGTTAGCCTTTGCCCTACTTTGTTTTGTACTCCAAGGCCAAATATGCCTGTTACTCCAGGTATCTCTTGACTTCCCTGCAATCACATAGAATACACAATTTGAGTGTATTTAACACTGCTGAGCAGTATGTTTAAAAATAGTTAAGATTGTAATTTTATTGTAATGTGTATTTTGGCACAGTGATCATAATAAAAAAGATCCCATAGAATCAAGAAAATGAGACTGAATTTCTGAAAAGCAAGGTTCTACCCTTGCCCTGCAGAAATGAAAAGTCTTGTGCCTGTCCTGAACTCTTTTCCTGAATGATTGTATTACATTGGATTTTCTCAGTCTCAGCACTATTGACATTTTAGACTGGAGAATTCTTAGTTTTGCGACCTGTGCTTTGCATTTGAGGGTTTTAGCAGTGTCCTGGCTTTTACCCACTAGATGCCAGTGGCATTCCTTCCCCCATCTGTGACAACCAACAGTGTCTCCAGACATTGCCCATGTCCCCTGGGTGGTGGACAAATTTCCTCTTATCAAGGAGGGACTAAATCAGTGGCTCCAAGCTTGGTTCTGCATCTGAATTGTTTATGGCACATATTGAACACAGAGAGGATTATATGTAGATGTGGTTCAAGAGCTGGGGATTCCTGTTTCTTCAAGTTTCATAGCGATGCTGATGTTCTTGGACCCAGATTTAGAAATTGTTGTTGTGAGGTCCTATACTTTTCTCTCTGCTGGTGCTGCCTCTGGCTCCCACAGTAGTGTTTAGGGAGTCCTTAATGCTTCCTTCAGTAAAATGGTCCTAATAGTTTTTCGCTTTTTCTTACTTTATAAAGAATACAAACATGACACTTTCAAGAGCTCATTTGGTCCCACTTAAAAAAAGTGTGATGAAGCCTGTGTGATGTTATACTGCTGGGTTTTATGCTGTCGTAACCAGGTGGAATGATACTGAGACAGGAAAAGTCACGGCTCATCTGATTTTTGCAACTGTTGGATTTGGTATCGTAACAGCTATTTCTTTAACTTCCTTTAATATAAAGTGACCGAAGAACTTCCCTTTCTGGTTTTAGCTCTCTCCCTTTGTATGTGAGAGTGTGTATAATCTCTTAAAATCTTAGAGTTTGCCATGCTTTGGAGGAGAAAGATGGAAAACATGTTTCCCCTCAGCTGAGAACCCAGGTTAAGTGCACAAGCAATGAACCTACTTTTTCTCTGAAGATGAACTGCAGATTTCAGTTTGCTTTCTAGGTAGGTAGGGGTGACACTGTCCTCCGTCTACTTCTCTTTCTCAGCTCTTGTCACTAAGAGCAGATTGGGTAACTCAGGACAGAACCTTTTATCAACCGTTTCCTTAAGATTTTGATGACTAAGACATCTCACGTTTCTAGAACCTTTTGTGTATGTCACACTGTATACTTCGTTTTCCTGTTAGGTCAACTGGCAGTTTGTGGTGGGGTATATAAATATGTGGCTTTCAGCATTAAGCAGGACTCTGGGTTCTAATAAAAAGGTGCTTTGTTCTAGAGAAAGGCAGCTTGCACTTAGTCTCTAGAGATGTGTGCAAGGTGCCCAGAACTTCTCGGGAATGAGAGCAGCCTCAGGGGAAAAAAAATATGTGCTTTTCTGTTTTTTTTTTTTTTCCTAGAATTTCCATCAGATGTACTCATGAGTCCTCTGAGTCAGTGGTACCACCATGGTGCTGGACCATCTCCTCTGCAACTCCTAAAGTCTCTCAAATAGCAAATCCTGTGGAATTTAGCTCCACAGTGGTTCTTGATTCTGTCTACCTTTCCTCAATCCTCACTGCTCTTGCGTGCCTCCGCTTGCCTCCTCGGCTGGCCTCCTGGTCACCACTCTTACTTCCCCTCCAATGCGTTCTCCCAGGCCTAGCAACCTTCAGTGCTTTCCCACTTCATTTAGAATAAAATCCAGACGTTCTGGCTACGAACCTGCTATCCCCAGCCTTGGCTTACCTCACCAGCTTTGCTTAGAGTTACTGCAACTTCCACCAAACTCCTATGTTGGTTCCAGTTATAAGTGATTTTTTTTTCTTTCATAACTGCACACTTCTCAGAGCCTTTACAAATGTGACTTGTCTTTTAACTGGAAGTTACCATACTTTCATTTCTCTGCTCATCTAAGTCCCATTCCCTCTTGATTCCAGATGAAATGTAGGGGAGCCTGGTGGGCTGCCGTCTATGGGGTCGCACAGAGTCGGACATGACTGAAGTGACTTAGCAGCAGCAGCAGCAGTGAAAGTCATCTGATTTCTCAGATCAGATGAAGGCCCTTGTTATATGCATTTGTAACAGTCCATATGGCTCCACTTATTCATTACATGATGCTCTGCACAGGCCATGTGTGTTCCCAGTGCCTGGTATAGTGTCTGATGTGTGGGAAAGTCATAAGAATAGGAGCAAAGGAAATAGGTGATGTGTACACCTTTCTGACTGATGATGCAATTAAATACAGTTATGAAAGGAGTGGCCCTCTGAGAAGAACATCCCTCCCCTTGTCCCCACCACACATTCTAAATACATTGTTTTATCTTATGAATTGACTTTATGAAGATCTATTTTTATCCTTGCATCAAAGCAGTCCATAATCAAAAGACAGCCGAATGACTTTGAGATAAGCTGTATCAATTTTCAGAATGATTATAGATGGGTCATTACACTGGAACAAGTTTGTGGTGATCTATTTGCATTCATCAGCCTTATCACCATAAGATGCTCATAATTTCCACTGTCATATCATTCTTGACCTTCTGGCCCATATGAACAGCTGCCTCTCTGTTACTTGTTTTGACCATCTAGATGCCCCTTGCACCTTAAACTCAATAGAGTCAAAATCAGTCCCCATTGTTCCTTCCACCCCCAAACCTGTGCAGTTATGCTTTCCTTAATATTTTCTTTTCTCAGTGACATATGAACATATACCCAGTTTGCTGAAGCTGCAACTACGTGTCTTCCTAGATTCTCCTCTTTCCCTCAGCTTTTCTATACAGTCAGTTACCTCAGAAAACTTGCATCTGGTCCCTCTTTATCACACAGGCTGCTGCTGCCCCAGGTGACTCTGTTCCATCTGGTAAATGTAGAGGAACATAGTGCTCAAGGGAGGACTTAAAAATAAGTGTGTCATGGGCCCTCAGAGGAAGAACTTTAAAAGACAGAGAATAGTATCTTCACAAACAGGAAATTATGCACATAAAATGGGTAGACATACATTGAGAATAGATAAATTTGAGAAAGAAACAATTGAACATCTCAGAAATGTAAAAGTAAATAAAATATAAGAAAAACTCTACAGGAAAAAAGCAGTAAAATACATAGATTTATCCTATGGTGGGTTTGGCTAAAGAGAGAACCAGTAACATGGAGGTTGGAAATAAGGAATACATCCAGAATACATTCCAAAAGATAAAGGAACAAAAAATACAAATGTGAAGTTATCTTGAAAGGACAGGTTAAGAAGTCCCATCCTGTGTCTAACTGGCAATCCTACTAATAAAGAACAAGAGTGGAAGAAATGGTGGGGAGGAAGTATTTGAGATCCGGCTTAATACCTTCCTTCTTGGGAGTCAAAAGAAATTCCACATGGGGCTCTGGATTTGGCCCGCTCGATTGGTAGAGGGTGTGTTGGGAGGAACTGTATGGACTCAATACTCTGTCCAACAGTCATGAAAAAAAGGGAATGTTTCTAAGCAGAAGGTTTGAGTGCACATGATGTGGTCTGCATTTTTAGAGGGTCAAAGTTTAAGAACTGTTTATAAAATAAATAAAATTAAATAAGAGAGATTAGTTAGACAGTAATTAGTTGCAGTAGCCCAAGTGAGAAATAATTATGTCATGGCCTAGGATAGTGACCTGGAGAAGGGAATGGCAACCCACTTCAGTATTCTTGCCTGGAGAACCCCAGGGACAGAGGAGCCTGGTGGGCTACAGTCCGTAGTGATGCAGAGAGTCGGATATGACTGAAGTGATTTAGCCCAGCACAGGATAGTGACAGAGGATGCAAAAGGAAGTGAGACAAGTGAGCAAGCTATTTAACATCTTGAGATCCTCGTACAGTTTTCTCACTTGTAATGTAGGCTTAGTAACATCATCTTGCAGTGGGGATATGGTAGTCACTCAGTAAATGATAGCTACTGCTATTATGATTTTCAGAAGGGCTGACCAAATGATGATAGACAATGAAAGTGTGGGTTAATGATATGTCAAAGGTAGGGCAGCTTTAAAAGTTCTTGATGTAGTCATATGTTTGCCTATTTCAGATCCTTCCAGAAGAGCCTGTTTTATTGTTCTTCCAGGCTGTGGTTTAGCCTGACCTGTGGTTTACCTGACTTCAGGTAGCCATGGTCACACTCATGGGACATATATTTGAGACTTAGAAGCCCATGTTTCTCCACTACTTGCTGGCATGTTTCTCAGCACATCCATTACCACTGAAGAAAAAAGGATGGGGGACTTCCCTGGTGGTCCAGTGGTTAAGAATTTGCACGCCAATGCAAGGGATATAGGTTTGATCCCTGGTCAGGGAACTAAGATCCCAGGTGCTGTGGGGCAACTGAGCCCATGTGTCACAACTAAGATCCAATGCAGCCAAATAAATAAATTTTTTCAAAAAGAAAGGTGAATTGGTGCTAGTGCATCCACTCATGGTAAACCACTCATCCACTCAAACAGTAAACCAACTCCATGGCACAGAAAGACAAGAAGTAGAAGAGGGGGAACTAGAAAGTAAAAAAAAAAGTAAACTTACTTCTTAAAACTCTCTTTGCCACGACTTAGTATTCTTTTGACAGCTGATGTCAGTTTCTTCGCAATTGATAAACATTCATAATCCTGTGTTTAAATTGAACTTGAACCCTACTTTGCCTCCAGAGCTTATCTGGCTTTTTCATGTCTACCCATCTGGTCTGCTGTTACCTTATCCATCACAGTCAGCAATCATTTCTGTTTATTCTATCAAGCTTGTCTGACTTTTTATCAATACTTTCATACCATGCACATAAATAAGATTTACCTTCCACATATGAGCTTAGCAAGAATAAGTGGACTGTTTCACAGAAGAGAAGGTAGGGAGACCTTAGGACCTGAATTGAGTCACAGAGTGAATCACTCACTCATTTCCATATAAAAGAGAACACTTGACTCAAGGCAATTTGATCTCTGGTTCAAGGAGATCAAATTGCCAACATCCATTGGATCATTGAAAAAGCAAGAGAGTTCCAGAAAAACATCTACTTCTGCTTTATTGACTATGCCAAAGCCTTTTACTATGTGAATCACTACAAACTGTGGAAAATTCTTCAAGTGATGGGAATACCAGACCACCTGACCTGCCTCCTAAGAAATCTGTATGCAGGTCAAAAAGCAACATTTAGAACTGGACATGGAACAACAGACTGGTTCCAAATTGGGAAAGGAGTACGTCAAGGCTGTATATTGTCACCCTGCTTATTTAACCATATACATAGTACATCATGCAAAATGTCAGGCTGGATGAAGCATAAGTTGGAATCAAGATTGTTGGGAGAAATATCAGTAACCTCAAGTATGCGGTTGACACTACCCTTATGGCAGAAAGTGAAGAAGAACTAAAGAGCCTCTTAATGAAAGTGAAAGAGGAGAGTGAAAAAGTTTGCTTAAAACTCAACATTCAGAAAGCTAAGATCATGGCATCTGGTCCCNTGGGGCTTCCCTGGTGGCTCAGTGGTAAAGAATTCACCTGCCAATTCAGGAGACATGAGTTTGATCCCTGATCCAGGAAGATCCCACCATGCGGTGGAACAACTAAACCTATGTGCCACAACTATCGAATTCATGTTCTAGAGCCGGGGAGTGGCAACTATTAAACCCGCGAGCCCTAGAGCTCTTTTCTGCAACAAGAGAAGCTACCACAAAGAGAAACCTGCACATCACAACTAGAGAGTAGACCTCACTTGCTGCAACTAGAGAAAAGCCTTCACAGCAAAGAAGACCTAGCACAGCCAAAAATCATATTAAAAAAATGGCATAAAGTAAAAGTATGGGGGTGGGATTTTTTGGATGAATCATTAGCTAATCCAAAAGCATGGGGAGCATGTACAACATTAAGAGACAGTTTGATTGCTTGAGACCAGCTTGTGGAAGGCCTTGGATGACAAGCTAAGAGATTTATGCAATACAGGAGATGGTCATTGAAGATCTATGGTGGATATTAGAGCAAAGAACAACATGAGCAAAGTTTATGGGGAGAGTCTAATTTTACCTAATTATAATTAATGCAGGAATTAGAAAGAAAGAAACTGGTGATGTACAGACTTATTTGCAAGGATCTGATGGTTGCAAAGAGTTGAACACGACTGAGCGACTGAACTGAACTGAACTGATGCCAGGATCCTGAGAATTCTTAACCAAAGGTGGCAGTTAGGTCTGGAAGGGATAAAGCAGAGAGAGGTTTTTGCGAAGTAATGATGAGGCTCGGTGTCTTGTAGATATCTGATTATCACAGAATAGAGATGGCAAAGATAAGTTCTCTAGAAATCTACATGAAAGAACTACTAGAGGTAGGTAATAGAAATACAGGAACTAATGCAAGATTGGAATCTGTGTTTGATAGGCCAGTGTAATGTTTGACTGGAAATTTATGGCGAGTAGTTAATGCTAGTAAATGGTGGGCTGTTCCTCAGGAAAGGCACTGGGGCAGAGGAAGCAGAATGAAGAGTGATGGAACTGGGGTATGATTTATCTGGTAGGAATTGGAATGAGGAATGCCAAGATTTTAGAAGAGCAATTTGGAGGAGGTGAGAAGCAATGATATGAATGTCACAGAGGAAGATGTAATACCACCTGTAACAAATCAGACCCGGAGGGTGAAGAAATAAAGGTTAATGATGCTCTGGGCTAGTGGTGTGATAGTGAGACAGAAAAAGTCATGACTGAGATGGCGAGAATTTGGGGGTGGGCACATGCTATTATTGGGTTAGGGAATCGTGAGAGTAATGATTTTTGTTTGTACATTTAATAAGATTCTTGAAGGAGAGTTAACATGCTGTTTCTAACAAACTGCCAGATATTTCTAAGAGTGGAATCAGATTACAGACTTGGGACAGCTGAAATGAACGAGGAACTGACCAGTTGAATGAAAACAGAAGAGACAGGAGCATAAATCTGAAGTTAGGAGTAAAACAAATAATGAAGGATCTCTTGGATTTTATCAGAGGATTGTTGCTTATAACCGTAGGAGATGGAAGGAAATACAGCAACTCTGGAAAGATGGTTTCAAAAAGAAGGTAGTAATGACATTCAAACTGTGGATGAATTAAGGGAGATGAAAATTGTGAAGTCATTGGAATTAGGTTTGGTTGGTGGAGTTCAGTGTTGCATTGGAACATGTAAAGAAGGGAGGGGGCAGGTGTAGGACGCGGGCCGTGGGACCAGCCCATGCTTACACAGCATTCATTTTAATTGGTGAGGCTGCAGTTATGTTAACTGTGAGTCCTTTTCCTCTGGGGTTTAAAGTTTTTCTCTAATCTTTCTCTATTAAATCTCTAAACTTTGTTCTTCCAGAGTCTTTACTCCTTTCATATAGCCAACTTCAGAATGTTCTAGATATAATAATTCTAGAAGCCCACTTCTATCTTTTCAAATTTGTCTATGAAACTATGAATCAGACCTGGATTAAAATCTGAATTCCTCTAAGTTACCTAGACTTTAAGAATTCCCATTCTGAAAGCAGTAATTTAAATGCTTTCTCCTACATCATTAGCAATACTTTCTTGGCTCGATCCGTCCTTTCAATATAATTTAAGTCTGAAATTTGACCCTGTTATTTATATTTTAGTTTTGAGGATGCAAGAAGATTGGGGGAGTTAGGAGACTGGTAGGTAAATAAGTGTTAGTCACTCAGTTATGTCCAACTCTTTGCAACCCCATGGACTGTAGCCTGCCAGGCTTCCTCTGTCCATGGGATTTCCCAGGTGAGAATACTGGATTGGGTTGCCATTCCTTTTTCCAGCGGATCTTCCCAGCCCAGGGACTGAACCCAGGTCTCCTGCATTGCAGGCAGATTCTTTACCATCCGAATGACTGCAGCTAATCTAGGAGGCTGGTAGGTCCTCATGAAATACTTATAGCCTGGAGAGGCCTCTGACAGCTGGAAGTGCAAAATCCTCAATTTACAGAAAAAGTTTTGTTCCTAAGGCTCCTTTCTCCTTTGGTTGGGAGTGTACATTTGCTCTTTGACTCACAGCCAGAGCCATAAACAATAGGCAAGTTCTTGCAAAGGCCTCAAGTTGTAACATGTAACCTCAGTGTCGAATCCAATCTCCATTTCTAATCTTAGCCTAAAAGAGATTAACTTAAGATGCTAACATGCACTTTCTTTCCACCCCTCCACAATTCTCGGCCCCTCTCCTGCCCACTGCATTTAGAGTTGTAGGCAGACGTTCTTCTGAAAACATGGTGGTGGGCTTAGTCATAGACCCTAGCGCCCCAGAGTGCAGGAGAGCGTTGGAGGAACACTGAGGGCAGCACTGGAGCTTCTACTAGGGCCCTGAAGCCCTTAGGAAGGACTGTGAAGAATGGAGTGCTTGGAATTAACCAAGAGGGGGCCCTAGCAATGTTGGGTCTGAGGGCAAGGATGCAAAGAGGAAATCAGGCTCTTCTAGTGACACGAGAGAGTAAAGAAGTGGAGCCCTAACCCTTTTTTGAGTCTTTTGCCCTTTTTTAAATTTTCATTTAATTCTTAGGAAAACTCTGAGGAGTGGGTGGGTCTTCTGCCCATTTTACAGATAGGCTAGTTGTGTTTCAGCAAATTAAGGAAGTTGTCTGTCTCACTGCAGGCAAGTCGACACAGCTAGGATTTAAACCAATTCTGCTTGATTGAGATTCCTTCTGCTGTACCACAGTGTCCAGAGGGACAGGAGAAGAAAGTGTTAGATGCTATTCGGTGGTTGTATTTGAAAATCCAGGACCATGTGTTGTATTTCTTTGATTTATCTTCCCCATTTGTTTCTTTTCTGTGATGTGTTCCTTTGGTAGACATACTCCTGCCCATCCCAGGAGACAGCTGGGGTCTGTTTACATCCAAAGCAGGAGTTTCGACATCTCTAGATGAGCTGTGTGTGTCTCTTCACTACATTCTTTCTGTTGGAGGCAGGCAGAGCACAGCTGCGGCTGTTAGGCCAAGAGTACAGCTGTAGTCAGCCGCCAGTTGACACCACAGCACATGGTGTCATGGTCCCGTTACTCGCGTGTGTCCTGCTCAAGCTGCGGCATGATTGACATTTGCCGGGACCACAGTTGTGGGGAGAATTCTATGTACTTTGTAGGAACAATGTCGCTATGCTTCATACTCCACTTGCCTCATGTTCTCATAAAATTACCCTACATCCAAGCTTGTTTGCAAAAAACCAAACTTCTGGTTGCCCTACCCATGTACTGCTCTTGAGGAATTCTGGTGATCAGTTGGCTTTGTAGATTGTTATTGCCTATGAGATCTTTGACCAAAACTATGTTTCATCCTGATTTTAATGTGGCTAAGTTAAATACTCGGGCTTCCCTGGTGGCTCAGATGGTAAAGAATCTGCCTGCAATGCAGGAGACCTGGTTTCAATCCCTGGGTCAGGAAGATCTTCTGGAGAAAGAAATGGCAACCCACACCAGTATTCTTGCCTGGACAATTCCATGGACAGAGGAGCCTGGTGGGCTACAGTCTAAGAGATCAAAAAGAGTTGGACATGACTAAGTGACTAACACTTTCACTTTCAAGTGAAATATGATGTATATTTTGTTCAACTCGCATGTTAAGTATAGAAAAAAGGACCCAAAGGATAATACATCATTAATGCATTACTTTGCCAACTAAGGTCTGTCTAGTCAAGGTTATGGTTTTTCCCGTGGTCATGTATGGATGTGAGAGTTGGACTGTGAAGAAGGCTGAGTGCTGAAGAATCGATGCTTTTGAACTGTGGTGTTGGAGAAGACTCTTGAGAGTCCCTTGGACTGCAAGGAGATCCAACCAGTCCATTCTGAAGGAGATCAGCCCTGGGATTTCTTTGGAAGGAATGATGCTAAAGCTGAAGCTCCAGTACTTTGGCCACCTCATGCGAAGAGTTGATTCATTGGAAAAGACTCTGATGCTGGGAGAGATGGGGGGCAGGACGAGAAGGGGATGACAGAGGATGAGATGGCTGGATGGCATCACTAACTCGATGGGCGTGAGTCTGAATGAANGAGAAGGGGACGACCGAGGATGAGATGGCTGGATGGCATCACTAACTCGATGGGCGTGAGTCTGAATGAACTCTGGGAGTTGGTGATGGACAGGGAAGCCTGGCGTGCTGTGATTCTTGGGGTTGCAAAGAGTTGGACACGACTGAGCGAATGAACTGAACTGAATGCAGTTGGTGGTGATGTCTGGTCGATTATTACCTTGAGAAAAACAAACTCACTGACAACAACCAAGAATAGCAAATGTAAATTGTTCTTACTTAAGTGTCTTTATTAGGCCTCTCCTTCTTCTTCCCTTTTTTTTTTTTTAGAGCTTAAAATGATGAAATGAAACTAACAGAAAGTATTTCCTTTTTTTCTATTTTTCAGAAAAAACCACTGTCTGCAATAATAAAGGAAGTCTGTGATGGGTAAGTGTTACTCAGGATTTATCCAGGGAGCTCCAGTCAGCATATTGAAAGGCAAATAAAATATTCTTGTGCAATCGTTAAATATTACTCATTAAGTCACTACTTGACCTGCCTAAAGACACCAAGAATTACTGTGTAATATTTCCGTGTCTTTTCTCCCAAAACATTCTCTCTGTTTCTCAAAGAGTGGGAAGTGTAGAAGTCCTGATATGTGGACATTGGGATTGATCTTATTTACTTTGAAAAGATGTGGTTCATTCATCCTATTCAGCAGGAAGCAGTCTAAGTTCCCGAAGTTAAGTGCACACTTCATCTGATATAAAATGAGAAGACCACTCAGGTCCCCACAGAAGATAAAATAATTTAAAAGACAGGTCAGTGGGTGGTTGTGCTGCCACATGGACCTTCACAAAGATAGTGAGCTTTCCTACTTCTCTTGGGCTGCTCTAACAATCCATGCATATGGAGGTTGCCTGAGGTTTCTTTAATTTTTCAGGCAGAACTATGAATATAATTTTACCTGGAATTTGTTTAAGGCCCGTGATCTTTAAATGCACAGAGGAGACTGGCGAGTTAGTCTGTGGGATCCCAGAAGAGTGGGACATGACTTAGTGACTAACCAACAGCAGTCCTTAACTGAAATGTCCCTGTCCACAGCAAGCACACTGACTGGGGATGGTAGACTACAGAGACAACTGGAATGTAACAATTATCAAAAATTTAAATTGCATTCATTTCCTTTGTTTTCCTCTCTCTGCTCCACTCACTCCTTCATCATAGGGAGGAATGGAACCTTATATTTAGTGAGTCCTCCCTCAAAGCTGTGAAGATAAAATACTTAAAGGGTGAACAATAGGCTTTGAATAAGATCTTGGTCTCAGGGCCATGAGAAGGGGGCTAAAGTCATTTTGTTTTAGAAACTGCACTGTGTGTGTCTTGGGTTCTGGCCCAGTTCCAATCACAGGGTGCTAAGTTCATGTAACTCTATCATATGGACATGAAAACGATCCATTTTTGTTTGGGTAATCAGCTTTTGCTTGCATTTTTCAGGTGGTCCCTTGCAAACCATGNAAGGGGGCTAAAGTCATTTTGTTTTAGAAACTGCACTGTGTGTGTCTTGGGTTCTGGCCCAGTTCCAATCACAGGGTGCTAAGTTCATGTAACTCTATCATATGGACATGAAAACGATCCATTTTTGTTTGGGTAATCAGCTTTTGCTTGCATTTTTCAGGTGGTCCCTTGCAAACCATGAATACTTTGCACTGCAGCATGCTGATAGTTCAAACTTCTATATCACAGAAAAGGTAGGTCAACCACATTTAATCTGGAACACTTATATTTAAAGGAAATTAAAGCATAGTTGATGTTTTCTCTGCTCAAGACTAAACATGCTGGTCTAAATTTTACATCTCTCATGAAAACAGAGTCTGCAAAGCAACCAGCCGCTACTTTAGTATTAACAAGGGGATATTTAGCCCATTCAAGAGTAAAGACCAAATATGTTTCTGTGTTCTGTTTTAGCAGCAGCATTTGCCTTCTAACAGTGAATTTACTAATTATCTCTCTTCCTTATTGCTTGGTTTAAGCATTTATTTGATACTTAATGACTTAGTCCAGCTTTCCTTTCTCAGACTTTTTTTTTTTTTCCAGAATAACCTCTAAGCCCTGCTTAAAGTTATTGGAACAATGACAACATTTTGAAGGTGGCATTGTGTAGGCATTGAGTGTTCTGTGGTTCTTGGGAACTCTGCTTTCTTCATGGGTGATTTTAACGAGGAAACTTGGAAGTGAGAGAAGGATTGTGAGTACTACAGTGGCTCTGGCAGGAAGTACAATTAATATCCTAGAGATTTCTGTTAGGAGAAGGGAAAAGTAACATTTATTGAGCACCTGCTGTGTGCCAGAAACTGGGCCCACCTCATTACATCTGTTTGTTAATTTCATCCATAAGACTAACCTGTGGTGGAAACCGCATTGGCTTTGGTTAACAGATAAGAAACTGAATTGTAGCAGTCAGATGGCTTAGCTAATATCTCAGGAGTGATAAACCATAGAACCAAGAAGCCAATTCAGATCTTTGTGCTTCTATCAATTTTCCTTTGGGGAATTCCTGGAGAAGTTTAGTATTCAGCTCGGTTTTATGGAGAGCTCACTGATATGCGTAGGAGCCAAAATTGTCCTCATGGAGCTGATCACCTTCTGGGGTTGGCAGGGAGGAAGAGGATGGGTCTGTGAACAGCTTTCATCACAGGAAGCTGGCCAGCTCTGGGACAGAAGTGAATACACAGTGCTCCAAGAAAAGGGAGAACCGGGTGGCCTATGGCTCCTGGCTTTGTTCGTCCCAGTCCTTAGAGCGATCTTCAGTAGCCCTGTGAACCAAATGGTGGTGGAAGGTGGAAGCACTAATAGGGTCTGTCCCACTGTGACTGCCCTCTCTACCCGGAGAAGGCAACAAGTGTTCAGTCTGGCCCGAAGGGAAGACAGCCAGAGGCCTGGAAATGTTTCTTAGAAATTGCCTATTCTTCCCAGATGGGTCCTGGAATTTTCATAACTGATCATGTTTTTCTTTGCACACTGATGGCCAGAAAGCTGAGAGTTAACATGTAGCCTACATTTCCTGGCCTATGTTGTCTTTATTACTTGTACTTGCTCCTTTGATTTATTCCATAAACACTCAATTTTATGTCTTTCTTTTCTTCTTGCTTCACTTTCTTAAGATTTTTCATTTATTTTATACTTATATAATCTGCATGCTATTTGTGAGATAAAGAGGATGTAAATAAATAAAAGTTAAATGCTAGCAGTTGAATGTATTGTTATTGGTTCCCTTAAACAGGAGACTGTCTCACTTTACCTTGATTCATTTTTTAAAGGTCACTAAAATATTGTGACTTTGGGGGTATATTGGAAAAGACTGAATGCCTTTCTACTATCTAGGATACGATATGAAAAAAATATTAAGTGATAAAAATATAGGACAACAAATATTATAATAGAGTTTTTCAAACACCACCAGTTAGTGGGACGTGAAATCAACTTAGTTGGTTGCTGTAACATTAAAAATTAGAATATAATAGAGTAGTCCAGAGTACATCACTTGTGTTGTTTCTGAAAAACTTGGGTCATACACACACACACACACACACACACACACACACACACACACATAATACAAGTGTTTTGTGCTGCTTTTGTACCCTAGGCTGTGGCCCAAAAGCCACTGAGTCACAAACAGCTCTGCCTTTGATAAACCGTGTTGATTTGTGTTCCCTGATGACTGTCTTGTCTTCTGTCTTCATGGTCAGGAGACCTCAATGTCTTGGTGATTGCTAAGGATGCACTTCTCAGACCAGAGAACATAAACATCACAGGGAGCATCTTTTTAAAATGGAGATTTCTCAGATCCCAACCTCAGAGACTCAGAATGGGTGGGCCTTAGATATGGCCTAGGATTTTACACTGTAAGGGCCCTCTGGAATTCTGATGCAGGTACTCAGGGACCATTAGGAAGAATACTGCTCCAGGACCACTTTTCTGAAGACTTGGGGCCCCAGTGTCCCAGGCACTGTGTACCGTGAACAGAGGTCACATGCTAAGTTTCATTTAGGAGGGTGTTGATGTACGGTTAGTTGTTAGAATACTTTAAAAATTCATATATTGTTTATACTTTTATTCTAGCTAACATTAATACCTACTCAGAAAATTCAAACTACTCAGATCAGTGGGAAAATTATTATTTTATTGGGCATGCTAGTTATTTTCTGAGAAATCTTGTTTGGCCTGAGGAGATCCTTAACATTGAATTTAAAGGGACTGCCACCTAAATCTGTTATCAGTCTTCATTGCCCAAGAGCAAGGATTCTTCCTTTACTAAAAGTTCAAGGAATGAGAAAGCTCGTTTTTTGTTTGTAAATAAAATGTCATCACTCTCCCTCCTGCAGCTGACTCTGGGCATAGCACATGCGTGTGACACAGAGCTTGACACACACAGGGCAGGAGATGGACCCTGAATCCTGGGTCCACAGGGGTAAATCTGAGCCACCTTCAGTCTGCAGTTAGGTCCATGTAGTTCTTTGCAAGTATTCCTAAGAATAGAGTCCATTTCCCATTCTGAAGTAATGTATTTAGCATCATCTTGGTTACTTACAGCCCAGTGAGTTGTTAGGCAATATTTGCGTTACCATGGTAACCAGTGACTAATTTTTGAACCTTGTGCATATTCTTAGTTACTGACTTTCCCTTGTATATGAGGTGGTTCCCCCTCCCACTGGCAGAGATAAAATATCACCTGTAATTTTAAAGGAGAAAAATTCTCCAGCTCTGGCAGGACAAGCTAACATATTCTCTAACTGATGGCTATTGACAGTCTTCTAAGATCCTCATGAAGGCACCTCCCCTGCTTTTCTCATGTTATCCAAGCCCATTTTCTGAAATTGTCTTCATTTGCTTATTGGGCCATTAACTTTTGTTTTTCAGCACAAGGGAAAAAAAATGTCATGTTGTTGAGCAGCATTCAGCAGAAGCATAGCATGCAAATGCTTAGAGAACATTAAGATTCAGCTATTTACAAGTTCAGATTCTGCCCCAGAAACTTTCATATTTCAGAGTGATGGCTCAGAGACAGAGAGAGAGAATACAAAATAAAAAGTGAATTGTGTATTTTTCAGCTTTGTTGAGGTATACTTGGACAAATAAACTTGTGAGCTATTTAAGCATATGTCATGGTGGTTTTCGTATACATTATGAAATGATGCTTATCTAGTTCATCAGGCATCNTCTGCCCCAGAAACTTTCATATTTCAGAGTGATGGCTCAGAGACAGAGAGAGAGAATACAAAATAAAAAGTGAATTGTGTATTTTTCAGCTTTGTTGAGGTATACTTGGACAAATAAACTTGTGAGCTATTTAAGCATATGTCATGGTGGTTTTGGTATACATTATGAAATGATGCTTATCTAGTTCATCAGGCATCACCTCTAATTTTTCATTTGGTGAGAACATTTAAGTTCTAGTCTCTTGCCCTGTGCTGTGCTTAATCACTCAGTCATGTCCAGCTCTTTGCGATCTAACGGACTGTAGCCTACCAGGTTCCTCTGTCCATGGCGATTCTCCAGGCAAGAATACTGGAGTGGGTTGCCATGCACTCCTCCAGGGGATCTTCCTAACCCAGGGATTGAACCTGGGTCTCCCACACTAAAGGCAGGCTCTTTACTGTCTGAGCCATCAGGAATACTGAGCCACCAGGAATACATCCAAGAATACTGGAGTGGGCAACCTATCACTTCTCCAGGGGATCTTCCTGACCCAGGAATCGAATCGGGGTCTCCTGCATTGCTGGCGAATTCTTTACCAGCTGATCTACCAGGGAAGTCCTCTAATCTCTTAGCACATTTCTATGCAATACAGTGTTATCAGCTAGGTCATCATACTTTACATTAGATCCTGAGACTTTAGTCATTTTATAATCTGAAGTTTTGTACCCTTTTACCACCCTCTTTTTATTTCTACCAACCCTTCAGCTCCTGGTGACCACTTTCTCTACTCTGTTTCTCTGCTTCAATGAGTCTGACTTTTTCTTTTTTAAAAAAATTCCACAGATAAGGGATTCCCTGCAGTATTTGTCTTTGTCTGACTTCTCTGCCTTAGCATGATGCTATGAAGGTACATCCATGTTGATACAAATGGCCAGGTTGCCTTCTTTCTTATGGCTAAATAGTATTCTGTTGTCTATTTCTACCACATCTTCCTTATTCGTTCATCCATTGGCATCTCTTAGGTTATTTCTGTATCCTGACTATTGTGAGTAGTGCTTCAATGGATGTGGGAATGCAAATATCTCTTCAATATCATGTTTTCATTTCCTTTGGATGTATACCCAGAAGTGAGACTGTTGGATCCTGTTTTAATTTTTTTTTTTTTTTTTTTTAAGGAACCTTCATGTTTTCCCTAGTACCTACACCAATGTACATTCCCACCAACAGTGTATGGGGGTTCCCTTTTTTTTCACAGCCTCACCAATACGTATCTCTTTCTATGTTTTGTTTTTGATAGTAGCTATTCCAACAGGTGTGAGGCAATTTCTCATTGTGGTTTCAATTTGCATTTCCTTAATGATGAGTGATACTGAGTAGTCATATGCTTGTTGACTACTTGTCTTTTTTCGAAAAATGTCTATTCACTTTCTCTGCCCATTTTTTTAAATTGGAGTGTTTTCTGTTTTTGTTTTTGCTATGGAGTTGTGTGAACTTGTTATTCAATTTGGATATTAGCCGCTTATCAGATATATAATTTGCAAATACTTTTCTCTGTTTCATAGGTTGCCTTTTCATTTTGTCAATCTACCTACGTCACCTCCTGGAAGTCCTGGAGTCCCTACCACCTGGGCCCTAGTTTGTTTATGATGCCCCCTTTTTATTTCTGACACTAGGCCATTGATCCTGATGGCATTAATAATTGCCTCAGGACCATAAATATAGGCTGTTACAACCTGTGAGCATTGGTTACCAGCTTTAGTCTGTGTCCATGCTCAAACGCTCAGTCATGTCCAATTCTGCAACTCCTTGGACAATAACCCACCAGGCTTCTCTGTCCCTGGGCTTCTTCAGGCAAGAATACTGGAGTGAGTTACCATTTTCTCCTCCAGGGGATCTTCCTGACCCAGGGATTGAACTCACATCTCCTGCATTGGCAGGTGGGGTCTTTACCACTGAGCCACCCTATTATGACCTCTTTATTCCTTAAGCAGATGGCATGGAGGAAGTTATAACAGACAGTCTTCTACTCAGTAGAGATTAGCAAATACATTTTCATTTGCCTTTATCTGGATTGTCTAAGGCAGTATTATTGCATTAATACCATATTTTTTAAGGAAACAGAGAAATTGCCTTGTTATCCTTAACCCTAAGTGTGCAGACAGGTAGGTTGCCTGAAAGCATGGGGCATGGTAGAAGGCACCTTTAGGAGATCATGTACTTGTGGACCCTTGAAGTTTTCTCACAATTTCACAATGGTATTTGGTCCCCGTGTGCTAAGACCTACCTCAGAATGTGTCAAGTATAGTGATATACCTTGGCAGTATCTTATTTCCAGAAGTTCTCATTTTGTAAAAATAGAGATGGCCATGCCTCATCCAGACTCCTCTTTGAAGCTGGCCCCAGAAACCTTTGGGAAGGAAGTGGCATCTGTGAAGGGCACCCCTTTTAGTGCCATGCCTACCTCTTAGATGCTGTGGATTCTCAGACAGGCCTTGAGCTTCCCAGAATCCCTGGGCAGACAGGGATTGTGTATCCCTGGTACTCGTGTGTCTGCCTTGGGTCAAGAGACCACTTGATTATTATGTGGAATTCAGTCTGACTATTGTGAACTATCGCTCTTTGGGCACTACAAATAGTTTAGTGAGATGAGTCCCTTTCATTCTCTGTATCTATGGATCTCAGAGTTAGTGGGGGAGAAAACATTGAAGTGAGCATAGGTTTTGAGAAAGAAGAGGAAGGAATCAAGTTATTATAGAAGAGAGAAGGGATCCAAAAAGGTACTGGAATGGGCTAACCATGTCTGATAAGAGATTAGAGAGGCTAATGGGAAAAGTACTCATTCAAAGACAGACATCTGCTTGTGTGTTTTAAGCCCTTTGGCAGGTGAGCTGGGGCGTTAGTTGGGGGATGGTAACAACTGTCCGGAACATGTGTTGGATCCTTGCTTTGTGGCAGGCACTAGGCTTAGTGCTTCACATGGGCTCTTTGTTGTACTTGAGTCTTCACAGGAAGCTTGTGAGCCGGGTTTATTGATACCTGCTCTATATTCTACAGAGGGCACAACTGAGGCTCAGGGGATGTCAGTAACAGATCGGGGATGGGCTCAGGTCTGACTGAAGAGCCAGTGTCCCACGCTCTTGGGCCATGCTGTGGGACAGGCAGGAATCTCGGCAGTTCTCACCATGCTGTGCCGCCGATGGAAGTCACACCGGTTCTTGGTGCTGAAGATGGAAATCCATCTTCCCATCCTCTCTTCTACCTCCCTAGCTTCCTCTCCTGACAGTCCTCATTCTGCTACCTCTCGGTCCTCCAACAAGCATTTGAGCCTATTTATATCCATGACCCAATAAACCAGTTGCATCGGCATTGCTGAACAAAGTAATCTGCCTTAGAAATTCCCCAGAGATACACACGTTACCAACAGAGTTTCTTTCCCCTTTGGGACAAGTTGGTGAGCCCAAGGGAGCTGGTTCCATCCCTGTGTGGGCAGGTTGGCTTTGTACAGAGACAGTGGGTAGTGCTTCTCAGCTAGGTTGGTTGACACTTCACACAAGTGCATGAGTCCCTATTGGTCACTAAACAGATTAAGAACAGGGGTGTCATGTGACTGGCTTAAGAACATTATTGTGTAGACAATTCAAAGCATTAGACATCTCTTGTGAACTTGGTTCATCTTTTTAAACTGTCTACAATATTGTAGAGTTTAGGATATTATTGGGAAAGAATTGGGGAATATTCTTCTATATGAGTATAATGTGAAAAGTGTGAAATTGTTTTTAAATGATAAAATTACAGGTGATAGAGGTAATGGGGTTTTTCAAATCGCTGGTCACCACTTGTTAGTGGGTGTTAAATCAATTTAGCAGGTTGAAGGAGCATTAAAATGGACTATAATAGGATAGAAAAGATCAGGGTGCATTACATGTGTTGTTTTGTGAAACATTTGTGTGCTTCATATGTAATATACATTTAGTCTTATTTTTTATCCTGGGATCAAAAATGTTTGAAAGTCACTGAAAATATTTACGAGGTGGGGGGATTCACTCGAGAGAGTAAATACACATGCTGCATATTAAGTAGTTTAAGGAAGTTTCACATTTGGAACATTTTCTTTGTTGAAGAGTGGAATACACACACACAAACACACACCCACACACCGACTACCATTGCCACCCAGCAAAACACAAAGCAAACTCAGGCATGTCTTTTCCTGGGAAGCTGCCCCTCCACTGGCTCCTAGGAGGCCATATGTCCCTTCTCTATTGCCCCCAACAGCTAAGGGACTGGAAGTTGATGCCTTACCCTAGCTGAACCCTGCCCCCTTACATTCTCTCCTAGAAATCTGAACTTGAGAGGTGAGTTGGGCGATGGTGTTTGCTAGAATGGAAAGGACAGATGGAGTCAAAATTACTGTGGTGTCAAGGAGAATGCATCTTCCTACAAGGTGAACACCGGGCTGCAGAAAGGATTGAGACTTGAGATAGGTGGGGCTGAAGGCCTGTGAGGAAGCCAGAGGAGGGGGAGAGGAGAGCCTTCCAATCCTATTTCCTCTCTGTCTTTGCATCCCTGTGAGAGGATCTGCTGTGGCATTTCAGTGCTTTCCCTGAAGCCACTGTATGCCGGTCTCAGTTACTCTTGTTCAAAGAATTTTCACTGGGACAGGCATTTTAATTTGAACAAACCAGAGCACCAGAATGGCTGTAAATTTCCTAACCCAGCCACACATCCATATAGACATCCCCTTTTCCGCTGCCTATGGTGAAAGGTTCTGGATTTGTTCAATAGAAGCCACTGTGGCTGCCTCAGCAAGTTGTCCCTCAGCCAGGTGTGACCAGCATGGGTTGCGACCTGCTGATCTGGGGAAGCGCTTCCAGGACTGGTACTCAGCAGGAAGGGACAGGCAAAGAAAGATCCGGGACTGGCACTCAGCAGGCAGGAATGGGCAGAGGCAGATGTTCCTGCTTTTCAGCTTGCCCTGGCCTTTCAGCTCTTCTGAGCTTCTGACTCCTAGTATTTCTCTCTTGCTGCCCCTTTGCCCCATCTCCTGCCTTTCTCACACTCTGCTGCCTGCCTCCTTTTGATCCTCACTCTACATTCACATGTGCCTTACTGCTGAAATCTTCCTTGTTTGATTTGTAACTGAACCTGACTTCTGGTATGGATGCTCCTTGCCCCATTGGCTGCTTGTATGCCTGTCACCAGTCTTTAGAAAGTACTGGACTCTTCTAGAGGCTGCTTGTCCTGGATCTACCAACTCATAATCCAAGGCTGTCAAGGGAAAAGAGCCGTGCATGCATGCATTTGAGAAAAGTCACCTGTACTGACCTCCTGTATGCGCCAGGCACTGTCCTAAGCTTGAGATTTTTTTTAGCATCTTAATTGAGATACAACTCACACACATAAAAACTACCATTTAAGCGTGCAGTGGTTTCTAGTATATATACAAAGTTGTACAGCCCTTTATTTTTTTCGATAGTAAAGCTGTGTCATTTCTATTCACGTCATTTTTAAGTTCCAATTTAGCAGCTCTCGATGTAAATATAGATCATGGCCTCGGATCTAGAGACGCAGGTCCAATAGATCAAGTCTGGGGTTCAAATATTTTTAACAAGTCCAAGTGGTACCACCAGTGCCACATTTGAACATTACTCCTTAGAAGTGTGAGCAGCCTCTGGACCTTTCTCTTTATTCCTGCATGCAGTGTCTCGGCTGAAGAAAAATGCATGACCTAAAAGTTATCAGTTATGTTTTATTCAGGGGCTTTACTGAGGACAGGGCACAGCTTCTCAGATAGCTTTTATCCAAAGAGATAAAGGAGGAGCTAGGATATGTGGGAGTTTTTGCTGAAAAACAACAGCAAACACTTAGTCAAACATCAAAGACTCCTGCTACTCATAGAAAACCAGGCATCTCAAGTTGATGATTTTAGTGCTTTCTATGTTTGGGCAGATGCAGAGTCTGGACTCATTGCAATTATTCCTTAGATATGCATCTTAAGTATCTGGGGTCAGTATCCTGTTTTTTTCCTCTATCCTAAATTGCCCTCAGGGCACACCATGGAACCTGGCTACTGTGGCTGATGACTTTATTGGGGGCAACATTTGTTGTTTACCAGAATGGCAGGCAGTGTTTTTGGCTGCAGAAAACCCATATTATAATGAATTCTTACCAGCTTGTAGTCCTGTGTGCTCCCTAATAATGGAGACAGCGTTCTGCTTGACTTTCACTGTTGCTGAGAGAGAATGAAGTCCAGCCTCCTTCCTTAACCTGGCTGTCAAGGTGTGTCACAGTCTAGTGCCAGTCAACACATTCAATTTGCTGTCTTTTTCTTCTTCTCTCTGCTTTAGCCAAATTGCCTTGATGTTCTCCCAATAAACTGCTCTGACTGCCCTGGTAGCTGTACTCACCTGCGGTTCAGTCCTGCCCAACCTCCCCCACTCCCTCCTGTTCTGTTTCAGGTACTAGGTTAGATGGCTGTGTATAAAGAGATGAAATGGCAGACTCCTTGCTTCTGAGGGAGGTGAGTCTTAACAAGGAATACACATGGGAAATAGTGTCATTAAAATCACTGCCACTTCAGAACAGTCAGCCCTTCTGTCCCTACCAATCCTAAATTATCTGAGCTGGAGGAGACCTTGGGTGCTTGCCTGAAATAATCTTCACCCCAGTGTTGGAGATTAGTGTCTTCATTCAGTCCTTAGCTCTAAATACCTTCCCTTGTCTCTGTTGTTGTAGGAATGATTGTCTCTTTAGTTTATCATCTCTGAGATTCATTTGTTAGCTAAGCAGGATCTGCATCTCTTTACTGTTGCTTTAAAGTGTGACTTAACTATTTGTGGGTTAATTTTTACCCGCCCCACCCCCCCCTCCAAGTTGCAAGTACTTTACAATCAAAACCTTCATTTTTCACCTCGGGGGCCTTGTACAGTGTCTCATGTGGTTCCTTGAACATATTCTGTAGGTATTTGAAGATTGCTTGTGGATTTTGTGTGATGCAGTTTTTTTGTGTGTAAGATAAAAGGTACAATTAGTTGCTTAACAAATTATGTATGATATTGGTTAATTCAATTACAGTTATGCACATACATTTCAGATTATTCACAGTGGAGGAATCCTACAGTGAATAAATGAATTTTAATGTTCCTCTTAAGAGTCTTAAATCAGTGTTACAAAGTTGGCTTTCAGTACTCCATGACTGATTAATTTTCTTTCCCCAAATAAGTATGTACGTACATACATAGACACACATAATATTTATACTGTGCTGGAAGTTGACTAAAATTTCTAAAGATTCATGAGATTTCACAAGATGATACTTAAACCCCGCCCTATGGATTTCAGTCCTCTTTCTTTAGAATCAGTNTCAGTACTCCATGACTGATTAATTTTCTTTCCCCAAATAAGTATGTACGTACATACATAGACACACATAATATTTATACTGTGCTGGAAGTTGACTAAAATTTCTAAAGATTCATGAGATTTCACAAGATGATACTTAAACCCCGCCCTATGGATTTCAGTCCTCTTTCTTTAGAATCAGTGACCTGTTTTTGAGAACTCACAGCAATAGCTATGGGAAGGGAAAAATAAGAGACCCTCTGGTATCTCATGTTATACAAATAATTCATCATTAGGCAGATGATCAAACAGTAATACAGTTTCAAAGTCAGTATGCTCATGTATTTTTGTTGTAGCAGGCAACAACCTCTAAGAACCAAACTGTAGTTGTGACAGAAAATTTACCCCAAATTTTGTGTTTTATTTTGTTGTTTAATTCTGAGCAACTGAGTTTTACTTTATTTCACCCTGGGGGATCCATTAATATTCTTGTGGCTTACCCATCTTTGGTTCTTTACCAGGCGGTTAACTCTGTTTGAAACAGTGATCACAGAAGAGCAGAGAGAATTCTAGGCTTAAATACATGCTTTAGAGTTTCCATGAAGGAAAACAGGGGCAGTAACTTTGAGACTTTGTCAGCATTTTCTGCCCACCCCCACACACTCTTTTTTCATTAAATCAAGGCGAGACAGGATAGTCACAGTCCACTGTGGTGACACATTGTCCAATAACCAAGGAACAGGTGAATGCAGCTGTTTGTTGTTGGAATTATATGTTCATATGGTGAAAACAGGGCTTCCTTGGTGGCTCAGTGGTAAAGAATTGCCCTGCAATGCAAGAGACACAGGAGACGCAGTTTCCATCCTTAAGTCAGGAAAATCCCCTGGAGAAGGAAAGGGCCATCCACTCCAGTATTCTTTTCAGGGAAATCCCGTGGACAGAGGAGCCTGGTGGGCTATAACTCATGGGGTCACAAAGACAGACATGATTGAAGTGGCGAAGCCCACAGCACACATGGTGAAAGCAAGTCACTAGGAACAGAAGCTGTAGCGAGAGTCTTGACCAATAGGAAAAGCACTTTGAAATTTATCATATTGTGTTTGCTGTGTCTTAGACCTTTCAGCTTGGGTAACAAAACTGCCATAGACTGAGTGTCTTAAAAACAACAGTTGTAGAAATTGGAAGTTCAAGATGAAGGCGCTGGTAGATTCAGCATCTGGTGAGGGACTGCTCCCTGGTTCATAAGTGGCCGTCTTGTCATTGTACCCTCCTAAGACAGAATAGGAGAGACAGCTTTCATCAGGGCACTAATCCCATTCATGAGGGTTCTGCTATTATGACCTATTGCTTCCCTAAGGTCACACCTCCTAATACTATCACATTGAGCATTAGGGTTTAACAAATGACTTTTAGGGTGATGCAGTCTGTAGCACCATAAAATTTTATTATCATCCCTTGGACCTTACATTTTGAGTTTTTCCAAGTCAGGAACCAAAAGATTATGAATATTATTAATATTTACTTTAACGACACATTGGGTTTTTCCCAGTTCAGTTGTTGAAGACAAAAGGGCAGGATGATAGCCACATGCTACTTGGGTATTTGGTTCCTGGCATGTTGTTGGGATAGAATGATAGGTGCTACTCCTGGGTTCCCTCAGACCTTTCTCGCTCAATTCGTCAAGCCCAACTTGTGAAAATGGAAATGTGCACACACATTGGTACGTATGCATACATGCATCAGACAGTTCTAAATTTCCCGAGGAGCTATCCAGCCCTGGCATTAGGCTTCAGCCAGCCAGTCACCCTCCCTCTCCTGGTATCTTTGCTCTCAGTGACTCAAACTAAATTGGCATTAGACTTTCTGAAGTCTCTGAAAACATTTGTGGGGTATTTTTTTAGAGTTTTCTAATTAAGAGTTTAGGAATTGGGCAGGAGCTATCATTTTAAATCATTTGGTGCTTTTCCTCCAGAGAAGACTTGGAAGAGTATATACTTATTTCAGAATGAAGGGGAAAAAAAAAAAAAAACAGTCTCAGTTGAGTCATATAAACGAGAGGGAGGGAGGGTACTGACTGCCACCAGCATTACTCAGATGTCAGTGGGTTTTATGACATGTTATTTAATGTTTACCACTGACTGTTGGATAGAGGCTATAACAAGATGATTACACAGGCAGCTAACTTTTTTGCTTAGCCTCTCTAGCTTGTGTTTGGTAAGATACGGCTGCTTCTAGAATTGCAGGCAAAAATAAATGCCAGAGGTCATGATAATTCCATGTTCTCCAGTTCAGCTATTAAACCAGTGAATAGATTGACTCAAGTACTGAAACATTTAACTGTAATATTCAGATACAGAACGAGTGACACATGAGTTTCCCGCAAAAGCAGGCACTTTTTTTTTTTTACCAAAAATGACCCAGAATACCCTTGTAAACAAAAAACAGTAAAAAGCAAAAACCTGTATCAGTAGAGGAGATTCTGAGATTGGCTCTGTGACATATTGTATTTTAAAGCCAGAAACCTAATTGCAAATTTCCTGACCACAATCCCATTCATGTTTTTTTACTCTAAGTCAGGTTTAGTTCTGAATAGCTATTAGACTGTATTTTTCAAAGCTTTAAGATAACGCTACATTCTGTGTGCCAAAGGTAACATAAAAAATGTCATGAAACAATTGTCATGTTGTTGTTAATTTTATTATTTTTTTATTATTTTCTGTTTTGTTTTATATTTTAAAAATGTTTGCTAGGACCGGTCAGGATGCCTTCATGACTATCACTGACTGTGACCCGTAGTGTGAAAAGCATTTTGTTACACTCTTTGCTCCCCAAGGTCACAGACAAAGTTGGATATCCTCACTTTTGCTATCCCAGTATCTAGAACAATGCTTAAAATTTAATTAATGAAAGAATGAATGCCCACAGCAATAATGTGTCAGTGACTTAAAAGCAAACTTGAGGAGCAGGCATGCCTGAAAGGAGGAAGAGAAATAAAACGAAGATAAAAAGTTTGGTAGAAAGATTGGGAAGAGGGCAGAGGAAGGAGATCTGGCTGCAACCCCAGAAAGGTGGTATGTCTTCAGTGTTTTCTGGATATGGCCCTCTGTGACATTTGGGGTTTTAGGATGCCCACTTTCTACTGTAATCAGAGTTAAGTTGCAGTAATAACTATTGCAAGACCATTTCTTTTTTATCTCCATAGTTCCTATTCATCTTTGCATTAAAAATACCCCATGTTTAGTAACATAAAACAGAAACCTATTATCAGCAGAGATGATTAGTTATACTTACTGGGTCAGCCATTTGGACATGGCAAAGCAAGGATAACCTGTCTGTGATGATGTCTGGTGTCCCATCTGGGAAGACACAAGTACCTGGGGCTGGAATCATTTGGAAGCATCTTCACTTGTATGTCTGGCTCCTGGGCTGGGATGACTCAAAGGCTGAGCTCCAGTGGGATTGTACACAGGAGTGCCTTCCCGTGGTCCTTCCATGAGGCTTGGGTTTCCTCACAGCATTGTGGCAATATTCCTAGGAGCTCCCTGGAAGGGCACTTCCTGAGAACCAATATTCCAGGAGAATAGAGCAGATGTTTGACGCTTTGTGACCTAGACCAGTGAGTTCTGTTGAAACTTGGGCTCTAGTCTATTGCTGAAAACAATTTTAAGCCTGCGCTGATTCAAGGGGAGAAGATATAAGGCCCTCCTCTCTGTGGAAAGGATGGCAAACAACTTTGGGGCTTTTTAATTAAACCATCACATGCCACATCACTTTACCTTTCTCCTTCAGAGAAAAGCTGTTAGTGGAGTTACTATTTTCCAGAAGTTATCCAAAAATTAAACTCAATCTTTTACTTTTGCTAGATTTTAATGTTTTAAGCTAAGAGGAAGAAGACAAGATAGTTAAAGTGAGAAAAGTTGAAGAAAGTTTACATCATTAAAGCATAGAGCATCAGGGATGTGATTTTTCACGTTGACAAAGGGTACAGGTGGAGGGATGATTTATTGCTTCTTTTTCTTAAGGGTGGCAGGAGGAAGCTGGGTAAGTTGAGCAAGTGTCCAGAGGAAATTAGAACCAGGCACTTGGATATTTACATCTTCTTTTGAGTATAATTTTGGGGGGAATGGGTTCACTTCCTTTACCATATCTGAAGACTGTAGTTAAAAAATAAGTATTTTGTTATCATCAGCGGCACCTGTAACCCAGTCACTACCCTTCATTTTTCAAAGGCAGTCTTGTACTTGGTACTGTGACTAAAGAGAAAGCTGAAAAATACCTGGTGTGTTAATTGCAGTCCTCACCTGGTTCTGGGCTGGTGTCCGACAAGTTTACCTTGCTTATCAAGTACATTCTTCAACCCCTTCTCACTCTTACAGGGGACAATTGCAAAAAATAAAAAATAGCTTTAAAAGTGATCCATTGTGATCTTATTTAAGTTTTTCCATTTCATTTGGAGATGAATAGCAAGGGAGAGTTCCTCCTCTATTCTTACTGTTTTGATGTATTTCTTCTGTTTTCTCATTCTTTCTCTGTTCCCAATGTTGATTTTTAATTCTGCTGTGGGCCCTTTTCTTCCTACTGATTCCTTTCACTCCATCTTTCCTCATTATCATCTCCTTTTTTAGAATATTAACTATCTTTTTAAAAATTTCTCTTTCTAGTCTCTCTTCATCAACTTTTCTTTCTCTCCCTCTCTCTTGAAACTTCAGACTTGCAAGCACTGTAGTTAGATAGAGTTTAGAGTTTAGATATAAAAAATAGTGAGGTGCCACTTTACTAATTTAATGAAACTGACCTAAAACTTTCCTTTTTTTGGTATCTGCTACTCCTAAGCAAACAGATGTGAAATTTTCAATTTCATTAAAAATTTTATGCACACAGATAAACACATTGGAGACATATTAGAAGTAAAAAAAGAAGAGTAAAAATTGCTTTAATTATCAGAATCCTAGTATTCAGAGAAAACCACTGACATTTTAATGTAAACACTTCAGATATATTTGAGTATGCATAATTTGCTTTGCAAAATGGGATTATCGCATATACATTCTTCTCATAACTTGCATTTTGCTGCTACTGCTGCTGCTGCTAAGTCGCTTCAGTCATGTCCGACTCTGTGCGACCCCACAGACGGCCTCCCACCAGGCTCCCCTGTCGCTAGGACTCTCCAGGCAAGAACATTGGAGTGGGTTGCCATTTCCTTCTCCAATGCATGGAAGTGAAAAGTGAAAGGGAGGTCACTCAGTCGTGTCCAATTCTCAGCGACCCCATGGACTACAGCCCACCAGGCTCCTCCGTCCATGGGGTTTTCCATGCAAGAGTACTGGAGTGGGGTGCCATTTTAACTTAATGTATTATATGCATCTTGACACACTAATACACTCAACCTACTTCACTATGTTATGCCAACTAAATGGGATAATGCTGGTACAACACTATGCCAGGCGCTTTGCCCATGGTCATCCCTCAGTGAGTTGTATTTCCTATTTATTTGTCAAACTTTCTTAATGGCTGAGAAGTATCCAACTCAGCTTTTAAATTAGTTCTTTTTGTGTTTGTATTTTAGGTTGGCTCTTTGTTTTTTTTCTTCTTCCCCTCTCTCTTTTTTAAGATGCTAAAGTGTCCATTCCTTAAACTAAGTCTTTTAGTAATTCTTTAACTATTTCCTTATAAACTATCAATAGAACTTGAATGAAGAATCAAACTGGATTATCCTGACTTATACAGCCACTGCTTATTGATGAACCCCTGTGTGTCAGGCATGTTCTTGTGTGATTTCATTCAGTCATTAAATGTTCACAGGGGTCTTGGGGAGGCTTGGAGTTTTAGGTCACGCAACTTTGAGTGTCATCTTTGGAACTGAACTTGATATCTTCTATATTATTGTTACGAAGATTCCATCTCAGAGGATGTTACAGATGGCTTAGGAATTGCAGACATATTTGGATTATCCGGCCTTTTAAACTGTTGCTTTGAAATATTTCAACATGAATAAAAAAGATCAACATAAACTCTAATAATAGCCTCATTATTCTTAACTAAACCTCTCAGGTTAACTTGCCTTTAGGCGAACCTCAATATGAAACATTTCGTTGCCTTCATCTCTGTGCATATATTTACACTTCTTATAAATGTGTCATTGACTGGAAAGATTGGACTGTTTTGTTTTAAATCAAGCATGAACCCGCCCACTCAAGTAAAATCATCCCAGCAGATTTACTGCTTCAGAACCTGAGTGCCTGGTTCATGTATGGTCAGGGATAGTTCAGGCTTCATGGCTTGGGTATGCATCAGGTGTCCAGTAACAGGGGGAGACCTAATTTTATTCCTTTCAGTAAGTTTTGGGTGCCTTTTGCTTGACTTCTAGTGTTTATTATGAGGAATGAGAGTTGAGGTTAGTTATACAGATTTGACTACGCTAAAGCCTTTGATCGATGCAAAGAAACAGAGGAAGACAACAGAATGGGAAAGACTAGAGATCTCCTCAAGAAAATTAGAGGCACCAAGGGAACATTTCATGCAAAATGAGCTCGATAAAGGACAGAAAAGGTATGGACCTAACAGAAGCAGAAGATATTAAGAAGAGGTGACAAGAATACACAGAAGAACTGTACAAAAATGATATTCACGACCAACATAATCACAATAGTGTGATCACTCACCTAGAGCCAGACATCCTGGAATGTGAAGTCAAGTG
>SJYA01000694.1:1915579-1928942 GCA_006410615.1 Neotragus moschatus | reverse complement strand
GCTGAACTGGACTGAAAGCCTTTGACTGTGTGGATCTCAACAAACTGTGGAAAATTCTTAAAGAGATGGGAATACCAGATCACTTTACCTGCCTCCTGAGAAACCTGTATGCAGGTCAAGAAGCAGCAGTTAGAACTGGACATGGAACAACAGACTGGTTCAAAATTGGGAAAGGAGTACATCAAGGCTGTATACTGTCATCCTACTTATTTAACTTATATGCAGAGTACATCATGCTAAATGCCAGACTGGATGAATCCCAAGCTGGAATCAAGACTGCCAGTTTGATTTAATATCCTCAGAAATATCAATAACTTTAGATATGCATATGACACCACCCTTATGGCTGAAAGCAAAGAGGATCTAAAGAACCTCTTGAAAGTGAAAGAAGAGAGTGAAAAAGCTGGCTGAAAACTCAACATTAAGAAAGCTAAAATCATGGCATCTGGTCCCATCACTTCGTGGCAAATGGATGTGGACATAGTGGAAACAGCGACAGACTTTATTTTCTTGGGCTCCAAAATCACTGCCGACAGTGACTACAGCCATAAAATTAAAGGGCGCTTGCTCCTTGAAAGAAAAGATATGGCAACTGTAGACAGCATATTAGAAAACAGAGAGATTACTTTGCTGACAAAGGTCTGTATAGTCAAAACTATGCTTTTTCCAGTAGTCATGTACAGATGTGAGAGCTGGACCATAAAGAATGCTGAGCACCAAAGAATTGATGCTTTTGAACTGTGGTGGTGGAGAAGACTCTTGAGAGTCCCTTGGACAGGAAGATCAAACCAGTAAATCCTAAAGGAAGTCAGTCCTGAATATTCATTGGAAGGACTGATGCTGTAGCTGAAGCTCTAGTACATGGCCACCTGATAGGAAGAATGGACTCAGTGGAAAAGACCTTGATGCTGGGAAAGATTGAAGGCAGTAAGAGAAGGGGACAACAGAGAATGAGCTGCTTGGATGGCATCACCAACTCAATGGACATGAGTTTGTGCAAGGTCTGGGAGATGGTGAAGGATAGGGAAGCTGGCGTGCTGCAGTTCATGGGGTCATAAAGAATTGGACATGACTGAACAACAGCAATACAGATTTGGCAAAAATATGCCCTATTATTCCTTTCTAACCATCTTGAGAAACTCCTGCGACTTCAAGGTGATATCTTAAAGGATATCATTTATAGCTATTACATAATACATATCCGAGTATGGTAGGCAGAATTGTAAGTTAAGGTGGCTCCCAAGATTCCCATCCCCTACTGTTGCATGGCCTGTGTAATTCCCTCTTCTCGAGTATGGTCTGGACCTGGGAATATGATAGTTTTTACTCTTGTGGTTACATCACACTGTATGTCAGAGGATTTGCAGATGCAGTTAAGATCCTTAATCATTTGACTTTGGGTTGACTTTGGATTCATCAAAAGGGAGACCATCTTTGTGGACCTGACTTAATCAGACAGACCCTTTGAAAAGGGTGAAGCATTAAAGAGATGCTCCTCTGCTGGCTTGAGAAGGTGTAAATTGCCAGGTTGCAGAGAAGACTACAGGGTAAAGACCTGAGAGCCACCTCTCAGAGCTTAACGTGGTCGCTGGGCAACAGCTGGTGAGGAAATAGGGAGAAGCAGGATCTTCGTCAACCAACCAAAGAAAACAAATAGGCAGCAACTGGGATAAACTTGGAAATGGGCTCTGAGTTCCGAATAAGGATGCAGCCTATTGACACCTTGATTTTATCCCTGTGCAACTTTAAAAGAGGGCCCAGTTAAAATGAGCTCTTCTCCTGAGCCATAGAGATTGTGACATTACGCATTTGTTTAAGCTTCTAAGGTTGTGGTAATTTGTCCTGCAACAGTAGAAAACTAGCTTATTGTATGAATGTATCCAGGTTTTCTCTATATTGAATAAGATAACAAAACAAGAAGCAAATTGAATGTAGAAATTTGTTGTATTATTGTAATGACCATCCATAATGCCAGATATTGAATTTTTATTTTAATAAAAAAGCCTCATTATTCTTGCTGATAGCTTTAATAAAATATACATTTACAAACCTAAGCACAAAAAAACATGATAACATTAATACAAAACCTCTTTGTCTATTTTCGCTTCTGAGGGCTTTCTTTTCCCTTTCTAGAACAAAAAGATTTCATTATTTGAAAATCATTGGCTTGACTAATAGGCACTTTTTAAAAAGACTGCATTTTGGTTGTTCTAAGAATGTAACTTTTGGCAGGGAACAGAAAAGTGGGATTGTGTGAGGCTAATTTATAGTCAGCACATTGTTTTTAAATATACATTTGTCTTTAATTGTTCCCTCATTACCGAGTAATGCATAGATGTAAGGAATCCAGTCACTACTTTTGAGTCAGATGAGTTGAGTTTTGCAGTAGTGATGGTTTTTTGCAGTAGTGATGGTTTTTTAAATAGTAATTTAAAACGTTAAAATCATGCAGTATTTCAAACATCAGAAAGTACAGAAAATAACATAACTAAGTCCCATGTATTCAATCATCTAGATGTTAATAGATGTTAACATTTTGCCTATTGCTTCAAGTTTTGTTTAAAATAGTGCAAGTCCTGCTACAACCCTGCTTAATCTTTTTTACTGTCTCGCCTCCCCAGAGATAAATTCTCCCTCAATTCTAGCCAGAAATGGATGTATATTATTCTCATGAATTTTTATAAATTTTCTATGTATGTATGTATTTTTGAATAATATAAAGAATTGTTTTATGCTTTAAAATTTAAATTATTGATATCATACTGAAGGTAATTTAATTTTTTCACTCAAAGTTATAGTTTCAAAATAAATGCTAGGTAATGTCCCATGGCATGAACAAAACAGTTGATTTTTTAAAACACAGTTGATCACCATTTTTCTGCTGACAAGCAATGAAGTTGTTTCCCCAATTTTGTATCATAAATAGTACTGTCATGAATATCCTTGTTCATATATTTATGTGACCCCATTTGAACATTTCTCTAGAATAGGATGTAGGGAGCTGCTGGGTTGTATCTTTAACTTTACTAGGAGTTGCCAAACTGCTTTCCAAAGCATTTCTTTTAGCCTACTCCCGCTCACAAAGTAGAGTCCTCTTCCCTTCTTTTTACCCAGTACTTGTTGTCATAGTACGGCTTTGTTCTTCAGCCACTCAGTCATGTTCGATTCTCTGTGACACCATGGACTGCCAGGCCTCACTGTCCCTCATCTCCCGGAGTCTGCTCACTCATGTCCGCTGAGTTGGTGATGCCATCCAGCCGTCTCTTCCTCTGTCATCCCATAGTCCTGCTGATGCTAGCTAACTGGATGGAGGGTGAAGGCATGTGGATTTCATTTGTATGAAATCCTATGAAACCCTAGTCCACTAGCCCATAACTGTTTAATTTTCTATGGTGTCTGTTGTTAAATAGATGTTAATAAGACCGCTTTAGTATGATTGCGCTTCCCAGGTGGCACTAGTGGCAAAGAATCCTGCCCACTCAGGAGATGGTAAGAGATGTGGGTTCGATCCCTGGGTCAGGAAGATCCCCCAGCAGAGGAAATGGCAACCCATGCCAGTATTCTGGCCTGGAAACTCCCATGGACAGAGAAGACTGGCGGGCTACAGTCCATGGAGTCACAGAGAGTCGGACATGATTAAGTGTCTGAGCACAGTATGATCAGACTAATCACTTTTCCTTTTATTGCTTGGGCTTATTATGTTTTGTCTAAAAGCACTTCCTCTAGTCATATATTATAAAGGTATTCTCTTTTATTTTCTTTCAAAAGTTAGAAAGTTTTAATACTCATTTTGATTAAAGTGGAATTAACTTACGGATTAATTTTGGAAGGAACCTGCTTTTATCAGCATACTGTCTATCTCATCCATGTAAACAATGTATTTTCCCATTTATTAGAATGTTCTTTAACCTGTTTCAACAAACTCTTATAATTTCTCCCTCAAAGTTCTTATATATATTTAGTAAGATATATGACCCACAATTTTATGTCTATCATAAATTGTATCTGTTTTTAAGCACTTCTCCTCTTTACACCTATTTATGTAAAATTCATTGAGTGTTTCTTGTGTAGAAAGTTTTCTACTGAGCTTAATTTCTGCAAATATACTAGATATACTTATTAGTGTATTTCCTGTTTTTTATTATTAGCAAAATTAAGTATCAGAGGGATTAACTTGAGGATTGTATATGACTAAGTATACAACCTGGATTTTAACTTAGTTTTATCTAATTCTTTACCTTTTGCTAAAAGCCTTTCCTTTTAAATCAGCTAATGTTTCTCTGATGTATGTCACCTTGTTTCGCAGTATCTTTTTATAATAAAAACAAAAATCTCATTGTAGAGTCTCTACGTGAAAAAAGCATTTATTTCACCAAGTAGAAATTCCTTCATGTCAATTAGCTGATTTATCTGGATAGACATATTTATGGAAGAGAAGAAGTGTATAAAAGAAATGTTTCTCTGGCAGTTATCTTTAAATCAACTCTTAAGGAAAATGCCTGTTCTAATTGCCAGTGTGTTCTTTCTCTTGCTCACTGCTTCACTTGTGCTAAGAGGGTTAGTCCTCCCATCAAGACAAATAGCTTCTAGAGATAAGGCCCAGAGGTCCAAGTGCAGGGCAGGTGCTCCAGTGAAAAACGAGGATGTAGATGAACTTTCTAATAATTGGAAGTTTTTTTTTTTAATTGAGATATAATTGACATAACTTTGTATGGTGGCTCAGATGGTTAAGAATCTGCCTGCAATGTGGGAGACCTGGATCTGATGCCTGGGTTGGGAAGATCCCCTGGAGAAGGGAATAGCTACCCCCTCCAGTATACTTGCCTGGATATTTCCATGGACAGAAGAGCCTGGCAGGCTACAGTTCATGGGGTCACAAAGAATTGGACACGCCTGAACGACTTTCACTCACTCACTACATTAATTTCAGGTATAGAGCATAATGATTCGATATTTGTATATATTGTGAATTGATAACCACAATAAGTCTAAGTGAATGCTAAGTGAAATAAGTCAAAGATAAATACTGTATGTTTCACTTATATGTGAAATCTTAAGAAAAAAGGAAACAAAGCCTAGGTTCATAGTTACAGAGAACAGATTAGACTGGCAGTTGTCAGAGGAGGGGAGTTAACATCCCTTATCTACATAATTACAAACATTTTTTTCTTAGCAATTTTCAAATAGTATTGTTGCTGTTCAGTCGCTGAGTCATGTCCAACCCTTTGTGACCCCCATGGACTGTAGCACGCCAGGTTTCCCTATTGTTCACTATCTCTTGGAGTTTGCTCAAATTCATGTCCACTGAGTCATATAGTATACAATACAGTATTACGAACTGTAGTCACCATGCCATAATGACATGTCCATGACTTAACTTATTTGATAACTGGAAGTTTATAACCTTGACTGCCTTCACCCATTTTGCCCACCCTATAACTCCCCTCCTCTGACAGCTGCCAGTCTAACCTGTTCTCTGTATCTATGAACTTAGGTTCTGTTTCCTTGCTTTAAGATTCCATATATAAGTGAAACATACAGTATTTATCTTTGACTTATTTCACTTAGAATAATGATGCAGTAAACATGGAGGTACATATATCTTTTCAAGTGAAGTGGTTTCATTTTCCTCGGGTAAATACCCAGAAGTGGGATTGTGGCGTCATATGCTAGTTCTACTTTTAATTTTTTGAGGAACCTTCATACTATTTCCTATAGTGGTTGCACCAATTTACATTCCCACCAGCAGTGCACTAGAGTTCCCTATTCTCCACATCTTTGCAGTCACTCTTAATTTTTTTTTATCTTTTTACGATAGCCAATGGAAACAGGTGTGATGCATTATTTTATTGTGGTTTTAGTTTGGATTGTCCTCATAATTAGAGATTTTGAGCATCTTTTCATGTACCTCTTGGCCATTTTTCTTTTAAGGAAATCTCTACCCAGGACTTCTGCCCATTATTTTTCCATTGTATTTTTTATTTTATTCCTGTTGACTTGAATGAGTTCTTCATATATTTTGGATATTTACCCCTTATCAGATACATGATTTGTAAATTATTTGTACGTCAGTTTTTGTCATTCAATATGTTGCTTTTTCATCTTGTTGGTGGTTTCCTTTGGTGTTCTGAAGCTTTTTAATTTAAAGTAGTCCCACTTGTTTATTGTTTTATATTTGTTGCCTTTGCTTTTAGTGTCAAATCTAAACAGTCCCAGAAAGACTCATGTTAAAAAGCTTACTGCCTGTGTTTTCTTCCAGAAGTTTTATGGTAATACTTTCCAAGTTTTGATGGTTTAATTTCCTTCTCTTTCATTTGTCATCCATACTAACTCATCTAGAGAGATCTACCTAAAATCTAGTTTTTCTCCTAGTGCAAGAAGGCAGAGATAGGCTAGAAGGGAGAAACTTGTAGTGGGATTCAAGCTCAAATCCATTCTTTCTCTAATATGTTCTGTTGGGTGTTTTCACTTCCAACACGGAGGCCAGATCCTGCTTTTCTAAGGCTTCTATCTGGTCTCTTCTCATAACTGGGCAATTCCTCTTAGGATTGTAACAGTTTAGTTTCTAGGAGTGGTTCTGGATGGTCTTGTGAGTCCCAGAGCTCAGTTGTAGATGTCTGGGAATCTTTGTAACTCTGCTTCTGTGCTAGGGCAGCCTGATGCTGTGGCTTAGGTCAACATCCATTCAGGACATACGAACATCCATTCAGGACATACGAGAACACAAGAATTGATAGTGGAACATTATCTCTGTTCTTCCCTTTTTAAAAAAAAAAAAATGATACAAGTATCTCATGCTGCTGCTGCTAAGTCGCTTCAGTCGTGTCCGACTCTGTGCGACCCCGTAGACGGCAGCCCTCGAGGCTCCCTCGTCCCTGGGATTCTCCAGGCAAGAACACTGGAGTGGGTTGCGTAGGCATGAAATAAATAGCCATTGATGACTGCAGTTTGTAAAACAGGGCAAGGAAAGAAAGCTGGACTGAGATTTATTTGCATTGTGGGAGGAAGAAAGGGACAGTATCTCTCTTTGAAGAAAAAAAGTGGACAGTTAGATATATTCTGACTATTGCTTCAGGCCCTATTATGATTAAAATAGCCATTGCATTCATTTAAAAAGTATGTATTGCACACATTTTACATACCATGCACTGTTCTAGGCACTGATGATGAACAAAACTTGAAGCTGCCCACTCCTCTGATGCATATATTCTCATGGGCATGGGGGGAGACAGGAGATTTTTTTAAAAAATGAACAAGGTATTTATTTTTCAGATTGAAGTAAAGACTCGAAACAAAATAAGAGAGATAATGTGGTAAGATTTGTGAGCAGAACGGGTAGGCAGGCACGGCTATGGAGCCCAGTCTACTAGGCTAGCCATGTAATTTAGGTTCAAGAATGGGTCAGAAATATGACTCGACTTGTTTTAAATTTCCAAATAAACAAATATAGGGGAAATAAGGCTGCAGGAGAGTGGACCCGGTTTCCAGAACTGGGGGCTTATGACCCTTCTTCTCCAATTATGTGCCCCAAGAAACAAACTTATACTCCTCCTCTAAGGCTCTGAGTTTGTGCTACTCAAGCTTAATGTCTGAGTTCTGGGTCTTTACATTAGGATTGTGCCAGCTCTGGGACACTCTGCATCTCTTTGCAAGGCCCCAGATGTCCGTCTATGGTCAAGATTGCTGTAAAGCATCAGAAGTGTCTTTCTAAAGGGGTGATATTCATGCCAAGGCTGAAGAATAACGAGGAGGCAGATCATAGCACTGCAGCAAAAGGCACAACCAGTACAAAAGCCTTGAAGCATGAAGAACTTGTTGTGATAAGTGGCAAAAGGAAATGGGAAAGAGAGCTGGGGAGCTGGCGGAGTATCAGATATGATGGTAGAGGTTGGCCACGGCCATATCGGGAGTCTTTTAAACCATGATAGAAACTGGGATTTTCTTCTAAGTACATGGAATGCCACTGTTTTAACCCAGGGTCTATGAATTTGTATAAGAAGAAAGTTATAACTGTATGACAATTTAAAAAATCACATTATTTCAATGAGACTGTAGACAACAAGCCATGCTAGTTTAAATAATATCTGTGTTTGTGTTACAGGTAGAAATGATAGATATTTCCATTTATTGCTATTATTGCAATGATATCAAGATGTCATTTATGATAATTACATTAATTATAAATTATAGTAGTTATTGGGCTTCCCTTGTAGCTCAGTCGGTAAAGAATTTGCCTGCAGTGCAGAAGACCCGGGTTCGATCCCTGGGTTGGGAAGATCCCCTGGAGAAGGAAATGACAACCCACTCCAGTATCCTTGCCTGGAAAATCTCATGGACAGAGGAACCTGGTGGATTGCAGTCCATGGGGTCACAAAGAGTCGGGCATGACTGAGCGACTAACATACACACACACACACACACACACACACACACACACCGTAGTTATTAGCGCTTATAATATATCTTGTTATTTTATGCATTAATAAAGGTGTCAGTGAACTACAGCCTGTGGACAAAATCCAGGTTGCCACCTAGTTTTGTAAATGAAACTTACTGGAATACAGCCATGCCCATTCATTTATGTATCACAGTTGCAACAGAAAATTTCTTCCCTTGCAATGCTTAAAATACTTAGTAACTGGCTCTTGATGGAGAAAGTTTGCTGATAACTATAGTGAAAAAGATTGAGGGCAGGAGGAGAAAGGGATGACACAGGATGACATGGCTGGATGGCTTCATCAATTCGATGTACATGGGTTTGGGTGGACTCCGGGAGTTGGTGATGGACAGAGAGGCCTGGCGTGCTCCGGTTCATGGGGTCGCAAAGAGTCAGACACGACTGAGTGACTGAACTGAACTGATACTAAAAAAGTAGCATATATATTACTATGATACAATTCAAAAACTTGGATAACCATTGGTTTCTTTGCAAGCTTCTGTATTTTATTTTATGCATTTAAAAATGTTATTTGTAGAAGTGATCCATAGGCTTCACTAGACTTCCAAAACATCCATGACAGGGGGCAAAAAGATAAGAGATTCTTTAAATCTCTGCCTTACAGGATCTCAGNAAAGTAGCATATATATTACTATGATACAATTCAAAAACTTGGATAACCATTGGTTTCTTTGCAAGCTTCTGTATTTTATTTTATGCATTTAAAAATGTTATTTGTAGAAGTGATCCATAGGCTTCACTAGACTTCCAAAACATCCATGACAGGGGGCAAAAAGATAAGAGATTCTTTAAATCTCTGCCTTACAGGATCTCAGGCAGGGGAACCTAATGGCCTCAACTGAGTTTCCTCCGCCCGAGCGTCTCTTCCCGCTTCTTGATCTGACAGATTTTCCATATTTCCAGTACCCAGTACCCAAGCTGCCTCTTCTTTGTGAATGATGTATCGAGTCCTTACCCAGTGCCAGGCAGAGCCTTTATTAGCACTCTCTAATTTAATCCCATGACAACACCATACGGTCTAGGTGTGACGATCTTCCTTGTAGCAGTGAGGGGGGCTTGGAGGAGCTGTCATGCCCATGTATTAATTGACCGGATGTTCACTAAGCACCTGCTATGTGCCAGGCTCTGTGCCAAATGCCCAGGTGACAAAGCTGTCAGTAGTGATGCCGAGGTTTGGATCGGTCCCATCTGATACCAGTGTTAGGGTGGCTCACATCACAGCAGGTTGTGTTCGAGATGCCAGACACCACACTGTCTCTTTGAAACCAGCAGCAAGCTCAGTTACTCTTCCTTTTCTGGTGTTTCCATCCCACTTTATTCAGTAGCTCTCCTCTCCACCATAAAGGTTTGCATCTTGTTCTTACTCCGCAGTCTGTTGTCTGCATTGGCTTTGCCTAGAATAGGCCATAGAGTCTGTATTTTCCTAGCTGTAGCAGCATCCTTACCCCACTCCAGTACTCTTGCCTGGAAAATCCTATGGATGGAGGAGGCTGGTAGGCTGCAGTCCATGGGGTTGCTAGGAGTCGAACACGACTTCACTTTCACTTTCCACTTTCATGCATTGGAGAAGGAAATGGCAACCCACTCCAGTGTTCTTGCCTGGAGAATCCCAGGGACAGGGGAGCCTGGTGGGCTGCTGTCTCAGAGGTCGCACAGAGTTGGACACGACTGAAGTAACTTACCAGCAGTAGCAGCAGCAGCAGCAGCAGCATCCTTGGGCTTCCCTGGTGGCTCAGTGGTAAAGAATCTGCCTGCCAGTGCAGGGAATGAGGGTTTGTACCCTGGGTCGGGAAGATCCCCTGGAGAAGGAAATGGCAACCCACTCCAGTATTCTTGCCTGGGAAATTGCATGGACAGAGGAGCCTAGGGCTACAGTCCGTGGGGTCACAAAAGAGTCAGACATGACTTACATGACCAAAGAAAAACAAGCAGCATCCTTAGTGATGCTTGTCAGTGCCACTGGAATGACCCTTTAAAATCTTTTCTTTTTTACAAGCATGAGCTTCTTTCCTGTAAGTGCAACTCTCTTTTCCAGCACTTTGTGGATTTCTGAGACCACTGAGATTTGTCCTTCACAATCCAGGTTTAAACATTTACACATGCCATCTGATTGGGGGTTATGTTAAAATTGATAGCAGGAGGGGCTGGCAATGAAGTCTCTGTCTCAAGTAGATAGAAAAAAGGGACCGTAAGGGAGGCCTGGTCTATGTGGTTTACCCTAGCTTGTGCAAATCTTTCTTTCCAAAACCATGGAGATTGCTTTCTCCCCTAGATACGTAACCAATATTCATTAGCTGGGGTGGGCAAATACTCACAATATCAGCCGTTTAAAAAATTTTCTTTTCTTTTTTTTTTTTCATATGTTGTAAGTGAAAAGCATTGTTGCCCAGTTGTTACTGGATCTACCTGGACATCAGCATTTTATTAGTTTATACACACATAATATATTCCATCAATTTGGATTCATACTGTAATACTATTATGCAACCTACATTTTTTATGTGCTAACTTAAAAATAATGCAGGAGGCTGCATATTAGAAAAGAGTTTTTGGGGGTCTTAAGATTTGCAATTCAGAAGACACAGGTTTGGGGTAAACATGAAAGAATATTCCAAGGAAGAGAGTTAGGAGCTTTTAAAGACAAAAAGCCACAAGGTTGTTAAAAGTTGCCTGGTGAGGACTTCCTTGGTGGTGCTGTGGATAAGACTCCATACCTGCCAATGAAGGGGACAGAGGTTTGATCCCCAGATCAGGAGGAATCCACATGCCATGGAGCAACTAAAGCTGGTGTGTCACAACTACTGAAACCTGTTTNTTGTTAAAAGTTGCCTGGTGAGGACTTCCTTGGTGGTGCCGTGGATAAGACTCCATTCCTGCCAATGAAGGGGACAGAGGTTTGATCCCCAGATCAGGAGGAATCCACATGCCATGGAGCAACTAAAGCTGGTGTGTCACAACTACTGAAACCTGTTTGCTATAGGGCCTGCAAGCCACAGCTACTGAAGCCCATGTGCCTAGATCCTGTGTTTCACAACAAGAGAATTCACTGCAATGAGAAGCCCGTGCATTGCAACTACAGAGTAGCCCCCACTCTGCACAACTAGAGAAAGATCCCACTCACAGCAATGAAGACCCAGCGCAGCCAAAAAAAAAAAAAAGCCTAGTGAGAATTGTCATTGACTCACCTGAATCAGAAAATATTTGTCCTTACAGAATCCCAGGTTGTTTTAGGATAGGGTTCCAAAAAGTAGGTAGACTGTCACAAGTTATTTTAGGGGAAGGGTTGAGGGTGGATGAGGCCTGTGGACTTCTTTGTATAATAGTGATAATAATGGTGATGATAATAATAACAATGATATAAGAGAACCGCCTTTTTATGACCAGGCAGGATCATTCCAGTGCTCTCTGTTGGTGAAGTTTAACATTCTCCTAGATGGCAAAAGGGAAATGGTTGCAGGGTCCAGCTCCAGTATGCAGTTGGGCCAAGAATGTTGAATTTCGGGTTGAGAGACAGTAAATGAATAAAGTATCTGGGCTTGCTTTTAGTTGTTTTCTCTCTGTTATAAATGACGCCTTGGTGGGTATCTTTCATAAAATGTTTGCTTTTCTGGTGTTTCCAAAGGAAAAAACTTCATAGAATTTGATTTTGATTTTTAAGGCTTTTGCTAAACATTATAAAATCACCCATGAAAAATGTGTCTCTGTTCACTGTCCTTTAAGTCATGTATAGGAAGAAAGGCACAGATTTTTGTCCCAGAACTTATTACTAGTTTTTCAGTTCTTGGGTCTATTGGATTGTTAACTTGGAGATAGGAGATGCTCCCAGCTAGGAGTCCTGTGGTTGGAATCTGGGGTCTAACGTAGTGAGTGCCAAGCCCTGCAGAGATGGAAGCAGCTGTGTATTGCTGCAACCCTCCACCACCTTGCCCAATCTCCTTAACTTACTCTCCATTCTAATTCACTGCTGCTGACAGATTTATTTCTCTGAAACATTTCCTTGGTCATAATGTTCAAAAGCCTTAAATGTTTTCTCTTTGTTTATTGTATTGAGATGTTGCTAGTGCTTACCCCACTGTCTGTATTACCAAAATTATCCACCTAACCTTCTGTGCTCAAGGGGACTGACTACTCTGACTTCAAGGTTGAGTCACCATCTACATAGTGACCTTTTATTACTTCTTAACAGATTGGACTCAATCAGTTCTTTCTCTAGGATGTTAGAGGGCCAGAGACATGGATTGGGTTCCACCCTGAGCTTTTGGTCCTAGGGCCCGGACACCAGGCAAAGGTAGATGTGTCTCACTCTTGCCATATGAAATTGGCTGAGAAAGCCAGCCTCTTCCCTGGCTTTCTAAAAGGTGCCTCTTTCCAAGCAGCAGTGAAATCTAATAGTGCCTATTTCTTTAAGATAAGCATGTTCTTTTCCAGAAAACATTGTTCTTTGTCTCCTACAAGCAGTTGATGAAAACGAAAAGGGGGACAGGCATTCTCCTCTGGCTCCTCCCCTGAGATCACTACATCCCACAGATTCCCTAGGCTCCTGAGGACTGTCTACCAGCGTTTCTCCACTCCTTTTATCCAGATCTTATTACAGGTAGAAAGAGAACAGAGCATTCTGATGGAACAGACCCACCCCTAATGTGGTCTGTGTTTACACAGCACAGATAGGTAATTAGCCAAATATTCCTTATCACCTGTCTTGTCTTTCTTTGGGGAATTGTGTGAATGGTACATTGGTGTTATGAAAAATAAATTGATTAAAGAAAGGCAATAACTGAGAATAGAATCTAGTTCAGTTCAGTACAGTTCAATCGCTCAGTCGTGTCCGACTCTTTGCGACCCCATGAATCACAGCACGCCAGGCCTCCCTGTCCATCACCAACTCCCGGAGTTCACTCAGACTCA
>SJYA01000694.1:1874419-1902685 GCA_006410615.1 Neotragus moschatus | reverse complement strand
TGATCTTTGTTGTTTGAATGCTGAGTTTTAAGCCAGCTTATTCACTCTCCTCTTTCATCTTCATCAAGGGGCTCTTTAATTCATTGGCTTTTAATTCCTCAGTCGGATATCACTGTATTCACAGATTTCTAAAATCATCACCACCATCAATTTTAGAGCATTTTCAGCACCCCTGAAAAAAAATTCCTGTGCCAGTTAACTCTCACTCCCAAATCCTCCTCCATCAGCCCTTTGAAACCATTAGTCTGCTTCCTTATCTCTATAGATGGACCTCTTTTGACAAATGAAATCATAAGATACATAGCTGTTACATCTCAGTTCTTTCACTTAATGTTTTCAAGATCATGTGGTAGCATGAATCAATACTTTGTTTCTCTTAATGGCTTAGTAATATTCCATTGAATGGATTTACTATGTTTTGTTTTTCCAATCATCTGCTGATGGATATTTGGGTTGTTTATACCTTGGCCCTTGGAGAAGGCAATGGCACCCCACTCCAGTACTCTTGTCTGGCAGATCCCATGGATGGAGGAGCCTGGTGGGCTGCAGTCCATGGGGTCGCTAAGACTGAGTGACTTCTNGTTTTGTTTTTCCAATCATCTGCTGATGGATATTTGGGTTGTTTATACCTTGGCCCTTGGAGAAGGCAATGGCAACCCACTCCAGTACTCTTGTCTGGCAGATCCCATGGATGGAGGAGCCTGGTGGGCTGCAGTCCATGGGGTCGCTAAGACTGAGTGACTTCTCTTCACTTTTCACTTTCATGCCTTGGAGAAGGAAATGGCAACCCACTCCAGTGTTCTTGCCTGGAGAATCCCAGGGACAGAGGAGCCTGGTGGGCTTCCGTCTATGGGGTTGCACAGAGTTGGACGCGACTGAAGCGACTTAGCACCATACTTGGCCGTTATGAATAAAATTTCTCAGAACATTTAGGTACAAATTTTTGTATGGTTATTTAGTTTCGGTTCTCTTGGGTATATATGTAGGAATGATTTTGCTGGATAATACTCCATTTAATAATCTTTTAAAATTGCTTGTTTAGATTGCTATCCTTGTGTCCCATATTTCTATTCTCTGGGTTCATATTCACTTCCTCTGTAGTGTATGCTGTCCATGATGATATAAAGAAACAGAACAGAAATGGACTCACAGACATCAAAAGCAAACTTTTTATCATAGGGGAAAGGGAGGAGTGGAGGGATAAATTAGGAGTTTAGGATTAACATGTATACATTACTACATATAAAATTGATAATCAGCAAGGACCTGCTATATAGCACAAGGAAATCTATACAATATTCTGTAATAACATATATAGGAAAAGAATCAGAAAAAGAAAGAATATATGCATATGTATAACTGAATCACTTTGCTATACACCTGAAACTATCACAACACGGTAAGTCAGCTATACTCCAAAATAAAATAAAAATTAAATTAAAAAAAAAGAATTGAAGGGGGAAATAATACATCGGGGACCCAGTTGAAAGTTCTTTGTAGAAAGAATTGAAAATTATGAGAATAGACCGAATCATATGAATGCATATTATTTATATATGGAATCTCTGCTCGGTGATATTTGCCTTTGTGTTCTTTTTCCCAAGCTTCCACTTGAAGATTTACAGTTTTTTTTTTTTCTTTTCCAGAATCGAAATGAAATAAAAAATGGCACTATTCTTCGATTAACCACATCTCCGGTAAGTTGATGTTTGTGGTTCTGTGATTTGCGATTTGTTATAAGTGATTATGGGATAGTAATTTTTCAAGGTGACTCATGTGAAATAAAAGATTTTTGGAGTGTTCCGCTATTCTGGAGTAGCAGGAATGCCCCGCTTCGATTTCTGGGCACAGGAAAGGAAGTATTTGTTCCAGGTGCAAGTAAATTCACTTTAAAGTTTGAATTTTGTGGTCATATCAACAATTCTCATAATATAGATAGGATAACTCTACCCTGCGAATTGGTTTTACCTACCTACCCACAGATCCACCTAAGACTATCTGAATAAACAAAGGGAACACAACTAGAGACAGCCTGTTAAACTTCCCTTGAAAGTCAAAAGGTGTGTCTGTCTGTGTATGGAAGAGTGCAAATGTTTAAGCATTTCCCAAGATTTGGTCAGTTATTGTGACAATTCATCAAATATAGGTTAAGAAATATTTGCCGCTTATGTTGTTTCAGTGAGAGCTGATCCTAGAAAAAAAACCTTTCAAGTTTTCCAAATAAAAACTGCTAAACAAAATGCTACAGTATATTTAGATTACTGTAGCCAACTGTATTGCTTAACTTGATCTTTCTTACTTGCTTATAGAGACTTTGGGTAGTAACATTAGCATATTTAAACTATGTGTTTTTCACAGTGCATTTTATCACTTTCCTAAAAAATAATCTGCACAAAATACACCAAGTGTTACTATTTTCACTCTGCATATGTGATGAAAACTGTGTCTAGCTCTCATTTTCAGTTTCCACTGAAGCCATGTGCTAGGCTAAAAATAAATTTAAAAATTGGGAAAAGCATCTGGCTAAAATTAAATTGTGGGAACTGTAACCACCACAAATTCTTCTTGTTGAAAATTACATTAGAGAGGCTTACAAACACCTAAACATTTTACCCTGTAACATCTTGAGCCTAAACACAGTGATGGCCTCAATAGAATATGCTGCTGGAGTTGGCTGGCTAAACTGGCTTTTGGTACCTTCTTTCCCACCTAAGGGAAATTATCATTCACACTCAATTTTCAGTGACTCCATGTTGAGCCAAGACATTTTTGTCTGCCTTAGCACTGACCTTACTTCAGTCAGCATGAATTCATGTTAATTTGACCTTTAGAGACCATAGTTTCATTTGGCTTTTGTAGTTCCTATATATCCTATTGAAATTATTCATCTGGTTGATGGGCAGAAAGAGTATACCTTACTTTTGTTTCATCTCAGAATTAGAAAGGCACCACTTTTTTTTTTTTTTTTTTAATCTATGCCTTGGCTTCATGAACAAAATTTCTGCAGTGGCAAGCTACTCATTGCAAGAAGGTTAGGTGTTTGTCAGGGTGAAGTTTCTCAGCATCCAGAAAGCCAACGTGCTGACACTGTGGTGTGACTTGGCCTCACTGGGGACCCTGAAGCTTGTGCCCTTCATGTACCCAACACAGTGAAGGGAGACGTGCAAACACCAGTGCACGAAACAACACTCTACAAGAGAGGCCCCCTGCAAGAGACTAGTTTACATTTTCCAGACAATAGTGGTCCCCAAAGTTGACTCATTGGTAGAACTTTAAAAATGCTGATGTCTGGCCCTTTAAAGAGAACCTGAATAATGACATCTTAGAATAAGGTCCAGGCACCTGCACTTTAAGTAAGCACTTTATGGTTTGACTGTAGCCATGGAGTCTAGCATTGGGAATTACTCTATAAGCAAGACATATTGGATCTTTAAACTTTGTTTGTTGCTGGTAGATTTTCTTTTTAAAGATTTTGTGTTTGACTGAAAAAATATGGGTCAGCATATGCTCTTTCACTTCTTATATACACAATAAAAATATATTTTTGAAAACTGTCTCTATTGAGTTTGCAAGGAGGTGTTAGAGTACCATAAAGAAACCAGCAAATGGTGTTGTGCTAACTTTTACAAGTTTTTGTATCTGCCTCAGCTGAACTCTTTCTGTAGCCACAGTACTCACACTCGCCCACACTCGCCAGCGCATGCATGCACACACTCTTGTTTTAGGTGATGTGCAGCTCATGTCCACTCTATCAATGGCATTTTGATGGATTTATTTTCAGTCTTACTCTGTTATAAAACTATTCTTTCTGGATTATTCCTAACAAAATAGGGCATTAATAAGAAAAGATTTTTAAAAATCTGCATATTTTATTATGCAGATATATAAAATCTGCATATATTATTATTTTAATAGCACAACACGTGGCATATGGTCTTCCTCTGTGTTGCATATCTTCAGACAATCTCTCTACTGACCATCTTAAATATATATCTTTTTTAGATGTCATATCCTTATCCATCTCCCCAGTAGTATGAAAATATAGCCATGAACCCACCCTGGAAATGTGTGTGAATATGTGTGAGTTTTTGAGCATTTAAAGGTTTGAAGACCTTCAGATCATGCTGCTAAGTAGTATTTCCTTGTATCTGTCATGATAATATTAATAATAACTATGGAAATCTAACCTGAGGTCACATGTTGCATGAAGCATGTTTTACATACATTTTGACTACTGTTCCTCTTATTAATAGAAGAAGCCTAGGTTTCCAGACCATTGTTTTCACACTCTTGAAATTTTTGTTTTGGAAAGTTTTTATAGTAAATATATTTGTAGTTTTAGAGTATGGAAAGCCATTCTAAGTTCTAAATAGGACACAAAACTCAGAAATTACAAAGAAAAAGATTAATACATTTGATTACCAAAAATAAAAACACCACCACAGAACTTGCATGTTTGGGAAAAATTCCAGAAACAAAGTAAAAAATAGCAAATTAAGAAAAACTATTGGCAATGTAAGTAATAAATGGAGGGTTAATTCCTCAATTTGCAGGACCCCTTGTGAATAAATAAACTGCCCCCAAAATAGATGGTCCAAAATCTATAAACAAAAATAATCATATTTATCTATCTTATCTTGCCAAGCAGGATCTACATAAACCTATATAAGGTTATATAGCTATAGCTGTGAAAGAAGAAACTCAATCTTCCTCTCAAAAAAGAGGTGAAAATGTACACTTCTTGATAATCAAGGCACGAGGCATAGATGCTATGGGGTCAAGAGTATAAATTGGTACGGCCTTTTTGGAGGGCAATTTAGTTGTATTCACCCAAGCTTAAAATGCATGTGTCTTTGTTCTGACAATTTTACTGCTGGGAATTTATTCAATAGATAGTCTCACAAAAGCACTGTAGGACACACACGCACACACACACACATGCACACCCCATACACATCCATCCAGGGCTGTATGCATCGTTGGTTTCAATAATCAAAAGCTGGAACCTATTAACTATCAGTTGGGACTAGTTAAATGCATTAGGTGATAACTGTGTGACAGAATACTGTGAGATGTGAAAAAGAATGTGGCATGTGCTGCCTCGGAGGCACCTCAGAATTTTACTAAGTGGCAAAGCAGGTTGCAGAACATGATGTGTAGAGTCATCCCCCTGATGCACGGGGAAAATAGGTATATGTCAATAAAAGAGTAGAAATGGTTCTCAAGGAACATCACAAGAAACTGTTAGCGTTATGCTAACTCTTTTCACTTTATAACTTCTGATAATACTTACACATTTCTGTACCATGTGCTGCTGTTATTTTATTTCATTTTGGCTGCACCCTGTAGCATATGGGATCTTCCCTGATCAGGCATCGAAACTGTTCCTCTTGCGTTGGTAGCACGGAGTCAGCCACTGGACCAGGGAAGTCCCTGCTGATGTTATATTTAATTAAATAAATCTGCAAACAAATCTCATAATGTCACTACGGTATACGAGAGATGAATCATGACATTCCGTGCTAAAACCATTCCAGTGTTCCAAACTATCAGATTTTTAAGAGCCCATTTGTATATGACCTGAACTCTTCTTGCCTCTTATCCCTCATTTCGGCCCACGTGGACAAATTAAATAAAGTTGCTTATCAAGTATCTGCTGTTGCTTCATCAGCTTTAAGTGCAACCCTGCCTTCTGCTCTCTTGCATTTGGGGAACTGATATTAGAAGCATCTGGGTTAGAGAGCCTGCTGCGCTGATTTGGGGGGCCAGTTATTGTGGGGAAAAGAAAAACAGTGTTACCTCAGTCACTCTGTGGATTCAGGTTGTCAGAGATTCTTAACAGTAAGACTGTTAATGATTTTTTGAACCAATTTCTTTCTGCCAAGCTGAGAAACCTAAAACAAATGGTAGGATGTCTTAAGTTCTATTTCTTGCCGGCACCCTATGAGCCTAACACAGAGGGAAGCCAGTGGAAGCTTTTAGGCAGAGGGGGGACAGGATCACTCTGGGTGCTGCCTCAGAGCAGATTGCAAGTGTCAAGGGGCCGGGTTAGGAGACAGGGCTGCAGTGCCAGTTGGAGACGATGGTGTGGGCTGCCTGTGTGGTCTGGACGTGGAGGGTCTGAAGGAGTGTTGGAGGGCGAGCCCCAGCACTTCCTGATCCTGGGGCTGTGGTTCTCCTTGAGGGAGACTGCGAGGATGTCCCTGGTGTTTGGGCACAACCAACAGCAGTGCTGCTTACTGGAATAGAAAGTTTAGGAAGTGGGAAATGAAGAATTGGGGATGCTTGTCCTGTGTCCACGAGGACACGTCAACCAGACAGTTAGGAGTCTGCTAGGGACACTTAGGAGTGTGTGCTGAGGTCTGCTGAGAAGGTAAGGAGGGCCAGATGAGTGAGGTAGACAGGGCGTCATGGAGACATTGTCTGGGTAGATAGGGGTGAGTATGGAAGCTCGTGGATGGAGGTGAGGAGGAGAATGTGAGGTGAGGTGAGTGGCAATTTTAGACCCATTCTTAATTCCAGAACTGTTGTGGAGAACGGAAGCAGTGAAATGAGGGCCTGGCTGGAAGCGAATTGACTCAGTGTACAAAGGTGTGACAAATGTACACACCTTTTCACTTGTTTTTAAAACAGGGCCTGTTGAGATGTTTGCAGCTGGACCTGATCTACTGCACAGAGACTGACGTACAAAAGAAAGGGGGACACAGTGGGGGCAGAAAGCCTGAGAGGTGAGAGGGTGACCGTTCTAGAGCCGGGGGTAAGGGGACGATTGACCTTGGACAGGAAACGGTCCGGTGCATAGAATCAGAAAGAGGCAGAGCGGGAGCATAGAGGCCCTGGGGCCGTGTCCTTGCAAACAGCAAGCTGAAGGACCTCTGTTTGTGCTTTTTGAAATAGGAAGATGCAGAAATTCCTGGCTGATTACTTTGATTTCCTCGATACAGTGTAAGGCAAGATCACCCGCGTGAGGGAAGCAGGAAATGAGGGAGTTTAAGGAAAGAAGAAAAGGTGTGAAAGAGTCATTTTGGAGGGAGCTTCCCAGGTGGCGCTAGTGGTAAAGAACCCACCTGCCATTGCAGGAGACTAAGAGACACATCTTCAGTCCCTGGGTTGGCAAGATCCTTTGGAGAAGGGCATGGCAACTCACTCTAGTATTCTTGCCTGGAGAATCCTGTGGACAGAGGAGCCTGGCGGGCTATAGTCCATAGGATCACAAAGAGTCAGACATGACTGATGACTTAGTACGCATGCAGCAGACATTCCAGGAAAACTTGGTTGGATTGCTGGGCAATACTGTGTGCACATTTGAAAATATCTGTGAACCTATAGAGTTTTTTGATTACTTCTTAGTTGGTATCATGGACCTAGAACCATTCGGGAAATTCCTTGGGAAAAGCTTTAATTAGGACCTTAAAGAGCAGAGATGGTAAATACTTGGCACACATTTCTGTGTATACCTATTCTGTGTCCACTGGTGATCCCTCAGAGGCTGTTTGCCTCTGAGCTTGGGCCCCAAACTTTCTCATCCCAGGACATTAGGCAGCCACACCATGCTCTTTGAGTGACTCAAGATGAAACTTGTTTTCTATCCTAGGACAATGCTGGAAAATAATACTTACTCTCTGATACAATCACCCGCACAGCTATTAGAGTCTTTTTCAGTTGTTCTAACTGCTTGGAAAATCAAAACTAAGGCTATTTTATTTTTTAATAATGTAAAATTTCCCCCAAATAAAGATATTACAGACTCATGGAAAATTTGAAACGTGAAGCTTGCAACAAAAAATTATGCAGAACATTACAATTCATAAGTAACAGTGGGCTAGATCTTGATTTGTTTCCTTGGGTCATGTTTATGCAAATATGTGTGCATTTATATATTCATTGCTTCCAGTGTTTGAATATGAAAACTATTTTAAGAGCTCCAAAGGTACCACACATTTGTCTAGATGTTTAGATTCATCACATCAGTCAGGGAAGATCATCACCACCCAGGATTCCTCCAGCTCTGCTGCTTCTGCTCATGAACTTCTTAGGTCACCTGGCCCAGTCTGTTTGCCTGTCCTCACCTCCGTACATGCTCCCCTTTGCCCTCCAACCCCAGGCACACTGGTCCTCTTTCTGTCCCTGCAGACATTCCAGGCCTGTTCCTTCTGGTTTTCCTTTGCACCAACTGTTTGTGCTGCCCAACATACCTCCTTGAGGCTTCTCCCCAATGTGGCTGAGTTTTTGTCGATTAGACCCCTGCATCAATGTTGCTTTCTTAGGCTGCTTGTCCCTGAAAACCACATAATGTGAAAACACATTATTATCTAGACATTCAGATCCTCCAGTATATTTCTGTCTTGCATGTAGAAGCCAGGTGCCAATGCCTTAAAAATGAGAACTCTAATTCTAGGCAAAGCTGCTAATTTGGTTTTAAATTATTTTTTGTATTTTTGTTTGCTTGTTTAATTACTTTGTTTTAAATTCATGCTGTAAATAACTAATGCGCATGAAACACATGTTGTTGAAAAGTGGAATTTACAAGCTCCGTTGTGTTGTGCTGGAAGATTTTCAGTAACCCCGAAAGATTATTTGGGTGTATAATGACGCTTTTGAACATTTTGTGTAGGCAGTTATTACTCAGAGTATTGACTGAACGGCTGAACATGCTGTATAAATTTGTGCAATTGCTTAATTAAGCAAATAGCTTTTTGTCATTTGTAGATAATAATTTTACTTAAAAAGTAAACATTCTCCCCCTTTTCCCCTCCACACTGCCATACCCACTCCATTTCCGGGGTTTTACTCTTCTTGGGCTCTTGCTTCTCCTTGAGATGGGAATATAGGCCTGTCAAAGAAAGGCAACTGATTTTTGTTGTGAAATTGACAAGCATTGCCTGAAGGTGAAGTCATTATGGTTGGAAACCTCCCTTGGTTTGTAATACTTAACTAAACTTGTGCATTTGGCCTTTGTTTCTTCCTTTTTTTTTTTTTTTTTAATNTCTTAATTCCAGAACTGTTGTGGAGAACGGAAGCAGTGAAATGAGGGCCTGGCTGGAAGCGAATTGACTCAGTGTACAAAGGTGTGACAAATGTACACACCTTTTCACTTGTTTTTAAAACAGGGCCTGTTGAGATGTTTGCAGCTGGACCTGATCTACTGCACAGAGACTGACGTACAAAAGAAAGGGGGACACAGTGGGGGCAGAAAGCCTGAGAGGTGAGAGGGTGACCGTTCTAGAGCCGGGGGTAAGGGGACGATTGACCTTGGACAGGAAACGGTCCGGTGCATAGAATCAGAAAGAGGCAGAGCGGGAGCATAGAGGCCCTGGGGCCGTGTCCTTGCAAACAGCAAGCTGAAGGACCTCTGTTTGTGCTTTTTGAAATAGGAAGATGCAGAAATTCCTGGCTGATTACTTTGATTTCCTCGATACAGTGTAAGGCAAGATCACCCGCGTGAGGGAAGCAGGAAATGAGGGAGTTTAAGGAAAGAAGAAAAGGTGTGAAAGAGTCATTTTGGAGGGAGCTTCCCAGGTGGCGCTAGTGGTAAAGAACCCACCTGCCATTGCAGGAGACTAAGAGACACATCTTCAGTCCCTGGGTTGGCAAGATCCTTTGGAGAAGGGCATGGCAACTCACTCTAGTATTCTTGCCTGGAGAATCCTGTGGACAGAGGAGCCTGGCGGGCTATAGTCCATAGGATCACAAAGAGTCAGACATGACTGATGACTTAGTACGCATGCAGCAGACATTCCAGGAAAACTTGGTTGGATTGCTGGGCAATACTGTGTGCACATTTGAAAATATCTGTGAACCTATAGAGTTTTTTGATTACTTCTTAGTTGGTATCATGGACCTAGAACCATTCGGGAAATTCCTTGGGAAAAGCTTTAATTAGGACCTTAAAGAGCAGAGATGGTAAATACTTGGCACACATTTCTGTGTATACCTATTCTGTGTCCACTGGTGATCCCTCAGAGGCTGTTTGCCTCTGAGCTTGGGCCCCAAACTTTCTCATCCCAGGACATTAGGCAGCCACACCATGCTCTTTGAGTGACTCAAGATGAAACTTGTTTTCTATCCTAGGACAATGCTGGAAAATAATACTTACTCTCTGATACAATCACCCGCACAGCTATTAGAGTCTTTTTCAGTTGTTCTAACTGCTTGGAAAATCAAAACTAAGGCTATTTTATTTTTTAATAATGTAAAATTTCCCCCAAATAAAGATATTACAGACTCATGGAAAATTTGAAACGTGAAGCTTGCAACAAAAAATTATGCAGAACATTACAATTCATAAGTAACAGTGGGCTAGATCTTGATTTGTTTCCTTGGGTCATGTTTATGCAAATATGTGTGCATTTATATATTCATTGCTTCCAGTGTTTGAATATGAAAACTATTTTAAGAGCTCCAAAGGTACCACACATTTGTCTAGATGTTTAGATTCATCACATCAGTCAGGGAAGATCATCACCACCCAGGATTCCTCCAGCTCTGCTGCTTCTGCTCATGAACTTCTTAGGTCACCTGGCCCAGTCTGTTTGCCTGTCCTCACCTCCGTACATGCTCCCCTTTGCCCTCCAACCCCAGGCACACTGGTCCTCTTTCTGTCCCTGCAGACATTCCAGGCCTGTTCCTTCTGGTTTTCCTTTGCACCAACTGTTTGTGCTGCCCAACATACCTCCTTGAGGCTTCTCCCCAATGTGGCTGAGTTTTTGTCGATTAGACCCCTGCATCAATGTTGCTTTCTTAGGCTGCTTGTCCCTGAAAACCACATAATGTGAAAACACATTATTATCTAGACATTCAGATCCTCCAGTATATTTCTGTCTTGCATGTAGAAGCCAGGTGCCAATGCCTTAAAAATGAGAACTCTAATTCTAGGCAAAGCTGCTAATTTGGTTTTAAATTATTTTTTGTATTTTTGTTTGCTTGTTTAATTACTTTGTTTTAAATTCATGCTGTAAATAACTAATGCGCATGAAACACATGTTGTTGAAAAGTGGAATTTACAAGCTCCGTTGTGTTGTGCTGGAAGATTTTCAGTAACCCCGAAAGATTATTTGGGTGTATAATGACGCTTTTGAACATTTTGTGTAGGCAGTTATTACTCAGAGTATTGACTGAACGGCTGAACATGCTGTATAAATTTGTGCAATTGCTTAATTAAGCAAATAGCTTTTTGTCATTTGTAGATAATAATTTTACTTAAAAAGTAAACATTCTCCCCCTTTTCCCCTCCACACTGCCATACCCACTCCATTTCCGGGGTTTTACTCTTCTTGGGCTCTTGCTTCTCCTTGAGATGGGAATATAGGCCTGTCAAAGAAAGGCAACTGATTTTTGTTGTGAAATTGACAAGCATTGCCTGAAGGTGAAGTCATTATGGTTGGAAACCTCCCTTGGTTTGTAATACTTAACTAAACTTGTGCATTTGGCCTTTGTTTCTTCCTTTTTTTTTTTTTTTTTAATCTGTGATGGTTTCCTCTGTGAACACTCTTTGCTTTGTTTTTCTCTCCGGTGAGGCTCAAAACGCCCAGCAGCTCCATGAGCGAATCCAGTCGTCGAGTATGGACGCCAAGCTGGAGGCCCTGAAGGACTTGGCCAGCCTCTCCCGGGACGTCACGTTTGCCCAGGAGTTTATAAATCTGGATGGCATCTCTCTCCTGACACAGATGGTGGAAAGTGGCACCGAGTAAGCACCTTTTATCTAGACTTCATTCTGGGTATACTTTCCTAGTTCTTAGAATGTCTAGTTTTAAATACCAGAAATTGTCTAGGCTTAAGAAAAAAAAATGGCGTTTAAGATAGTGTGTGGGGTGTGGTTTTGTTAAGGATCACTATGTTCTCCACCCACCAACTAGTCAGTATCTAACACAGTCTGAAATTTCAGATTTAGAAGGAGAAATATTAGGTCATCATCTCTAAGGGCCTTTCCAACACAAATTATAGTTCTTTAAAATATAAATCCCTCACATCCTTTGCTTATCTGCAAAAAGAATTTTCCTCCCCTGACTCCATTTTTAAAGAAAGTTAGAATACCTCCTTAGATTTCAGAGTCTTAAATCAGGTCTAAATAGCATCCCTAAAGTAATTGTTTTTTTTTATATTAACATTTGACTGGTCAAATATATGTATTTAGTTATTTACCATTACGTACAATCAACATTGGGCTTCCCAGGTAGTGCTAGCTGTAAAGAACCCACCTGCCGATGCAGGAGATGTGAAGAGACATGGGTTTGATCCCTGGGTTGGGAAGATCCCCTGGAGGAGGGCACGGCAACCCACTTTAGTATTCTTGCCTAGAGAATCCCCCATACAGAGGAGCCTGGTGGGCTACAGTCCATAGGGTGGCAAAGAGTCGGACATAGCTGAAGCGATTTAGCATATACGCACAATAAGCATTTATTAGGTACCACTGTGTACAAAAAATTAGGAGTCGGGAGAATTTTACAAGATGTGAATCTTGCCATCCAAAACTTTTTAGAGGCAGAATTCAGTTGAGGTGCAATTCCCCCTGAGGGCTGGGAGTCTAGAGGGTGGGCCAGTTATACCTCATGGAACCTTACTGGAGGATGTCAGTGAATGGGCTTTAAGGAGTTTGAGTTCTATCCTGAGCAAGAAAGGAATGGGCATTTCTGATGGAGGAGTCCATCTTCTTAGGGAAAGGTTTGATTCTATGGTGGGATTGTGGAGTCTAAGGATAGATGGACCTAGCTTTTATATGTGTGGACAGATCATTCCCTTGACCACAGAATGACAGCTTAGGGTTCACAGGAAACTGCTTATTTCTATATGGTCAGGTGCTACTGGTAAAGACTATTAGAGTATGCCAATTAGACCTTGTGGGGATGCTGAGCCAGCCAACTACATAGTAATATGCCAAATGAATAATGTGCAGAGCTGGGGTAGGTATTTATTAGGAAAGAATAAATATCACTGAGAACTGCAGTTTAAAACTGGGTTATTTAAATCTCTCTTCAGTATGTGGTAATTTAAAGAATGACCTGATGGCTGTACGTAGTAGAAACCTGTCTCAGCCCACTGCCTTCCTTCCTTCCTGTCTCCTCCTACACTTGGCATTATTTAGCCTCTGCTATTGGCTAATAAAAGATTCTTTTTTTCTATTTCAAAAAGCATGTTTCATAACAACAGAAATATCTGCTATATTAGAATGTTCTCCAGAGTTTGGAGTTGGGGGGGGGGTCTTACTTCACAGACAAGTAGAGAAAACATCTAGGAGTGAATAATGGGGGGGGGGGAGTCTAATTCAAGAGGACTAGGAATCAGGATTGGGTGATCCGGAAAGGGTCAGTTGTAGACAATGTTATCTATTTTGTTGTTGTTGTTCAGCTGCTCAGTTGTGTCCGACTCTTTGTGACCTCATGGACTGCAGCCTGCCAGGCTTCCCTATCCTTCCCTATCCTTCAAGTCTCCCAGAGCTTGCTCAAATTCATGTCCATTGGGTCAGTGATGCATCCAACTCTCTCCTTATCTATTTTTAAAATGATGACTAAAACTCGGCTTATTAAATTTTTGGCAAACATGGACTTGGAGTAGGACAGGGAATCTCAAATTCTGGATGTTATCAAAATCCAAAGTGGTTACTATAAATTGAAGTTGGTGCTTGAAGCAGCAACTTGAAGGAAAGTTGAATAAGTTTAGCCATCCATGAGGCTTACCCACGGAAAAGGAGAAAGAGGATTCTGTCTGTCGGAAGCTCCAGGCGAGAATCCAGTGAGGAGTGTATCAGATTCCTCACTTCTTGTTACTAGTGGACAGTGGATTGCGAGTTGTGATTACAAACACATTCACTGGTGACTGTGGATGACTTCATGAGCTTGCCGTACATGGTAGGACCTGCTTCACATCCATTACTTCTGGTGGGATAGTGAGCCCTGGGAGCTTCTGCCTCCATTACGTCTGTAACATGTTAAACAAAAACATAAACGTGTTCCCGCGTTTATTGATTTATCTAAATCTCAGCCACTGACATATCAAAAACGATGTACTAGAACCAGTTTCAGTGGAACCTGCTAACATTAGGTGGTTCTGCCACAGATACCTAAGTATCCAGGGGCTTAAGCTATGGCATATTCAGAATGACATTGTGTTAATACTTCCAGGTTTATTAGAACTGCAATCATAGTTACAATTACAATGGTCCATACACTGAAAACCAGAGTGCATGGGATTTGTACCTTAAATAGAGGACTGGAGCTGAGCTCCAGAACCTCTGGAGGTTGGCAGTTATATACTTGACAGTGAGGGAGAATGCATGCTAGGAGCTGTAATTTTTTAGTTTCTCATTATATTCATTTGCTAAGGCTTCTGTGACAAAATACCACAGAACAGATGGCTTAAATTACAGAAATTTCTATTCCCACAGTACTGGTGGAAAGTCCAAGCTCAAGGTGTTGGCAGGCATGGTTTCTTCTGCAGCTTTCTCTTTGATTTACTAATGGTCACCTTCTTCCCATAGGGCTTCCCAGGTGGCGCTAGTGGTAAATAACCCACCCACCAATGCAGGAGACTTAAGAGACATGGGTTGATCCCTGGGTCCAGGGAAGATCCCCCAGAGAAGGGCATGGCAACCCATTCCAGTATTCTTCCCTAGAGTATCCTATGGACAGAACAGCCCAGAGGGCTACGGTCCATAGGGTTGCAAAGAGCTGGACGTGACTGAAGTGTCTAAGCATGCACACCTTCTTCCTATGTCCTTACAAAGTCTTTCCTCTAATCAAAAGCATCCTAGGTGTCTCTTTGTCCAGTTTGCCTCCTCTTACAAGGACACCAGTCAGACTGGATTAGGACCCTAAAGGCCTCATTTTAACTTAACCCCCTTTTTAGAGGCTTTATCTCCAAATACTGCCCCATTCTGATGTATCGGGGACAGGAATTCAGTATATGAATTTCAGGGGATACAGTTCAGCCCATGACACTCATCAAGGAGATACTACCACTTGTGCTTGAGAGGAGAAAGAGTAAAAATGGATACTAGATATGGCCTTATCAACCTCAGTGGTTTTCATCTGTGCTGTTGCCTTACTCTGTAATTTATCTTGACTTACGGAGTGGCCTACAGAATGAACATTGGGGACAGCAGATCTGAATTAGATCACTAGGTTTCACATGTCAATACTGAATTTACTCTATGTGAACCACAGTAATTGAATTCTTTTTTTCCAAAGTGTATCATACTCATTCATACTTTAATTATTTATAATCTGTAGGCCATCCAGTTTGTTATGTGCAACTTGATTGCAGACAGATGAACAGAACTCAAGACCAGATCTTGAGTATGTTCTGGTTTGCACTGTCTCTGGTATTTTCCTGTCACTCTTTGTTACTGCGAAGGGATGCTATCACTGTGAATGACCTTGGTGTGTGTCCTCGTCACCATTTTGCGTATAAGTTCAAAGTCACACTACTCATAGGGAAGGAGTAAAGAGGGCACTGGAGCTGTACAACCTTCCTGCCTTCCTTCTGCAAGGTCTTGCCACTCATGCTAGGAAGCTGCTCATTTGATGAACAGTTATTTTCAGATCTTTTGCTCAGATGAAAAGGAAAAGAGAAGGACCTTTTTGTCATAGGGAAACTCAGCTTCTCAATTAAACTTGAACAAGACTTTAATTAATTAACAGGAAACGTTTGGAATAGAAAGAAGCTGCACAAATTAAATAGATCCTGCAATTTGGAAGGCATTTATTTATGACTCCTGGGCAGACTTCCAGGTGGGAAAGGCAGCAGTTTCCTGAGCAGGACCTGTGGAAATTTTTAGGAAATACTGAAGAAATGTAGCTGGAATTTTTCTTCTTACTTTGAGCCATAATGAGATTCAAAGATTGCTTGCCTACTTGCCATTACCCAAGGCTGAGCTTTTTAACGTCTCTTTCCAGCTGGTACCAGGAGAGACTACAGGGAAAAAATGAACAACAAAGGAGCAAGAGGCAGTGACAGTTTGGCAGAACACAGTGTCTAAAACTTGAATTTCATTTTTCCATTCTTGTGTAATTTTGAAATTCCATTCCTAGTTTCAGCTTAAAAGATAGATGTGGAAGCATATACATTTTGGGGGAAACTTGTCTCTCCAGCCTGAGTCAGGAAATGGTATCCATTAAGGAACGGGCAACTATTTTTGTTTTCTCTGTGTTTTTTTTAAGGATAGACATTAAAAGATTCTTGGAAATGATATATTTTGTTTTATTTGAAAGAAAAAAAAATTGTACCTGCAACTTTAAATCCATTGTAGTGAATAACACTGCTTTTCTTAGGGTTTTAATTAAACGCCGTGTTCTTTGTCTATGCTGCTGTGCACACACACAGTTGGATGGTTTACTCTGTGCCCTTTTGCTGTTCAACAATCAGAAGAACGGAGGAACATTTCCAAGAATGAAAGGGCAGGATCCTTCTAGTTTCCCACTTGGCAATATGACAGGCAAATTACGCCCTTGGAATATGAGTAAGCAGTAGCACCACCCTGGGCAGAAAAGTTAAGAGTGAAAAAAGTTAAATCCATATATTTACCCAAAACTCATTTATTTATTATTTAAAAATAAATGTAAGTAAGCAGAAAGAGACGAATAAGAATCATTTATCTTCTGCCTTACCAGAGGCAAATATTTTTAACATCTGGGTGTATATTGTTTTTGTACATTCTTATAGATACACACACACACAGAGGCTTACACACACATACACAGGTTTTACAAAAGTAGAATTATAATATTAATGATCTCTGTAATCTGCTTTTTGTACTTAACAATAGTGCCATGTCGTTAAATGTTACTCCCTTTGTAATTTTTGTTATCTGCCTATTTTCTATTGGAGTATAATTGCTTTACAACGTCACGTTATGTTAGTTTCTGCAGTACAGCAAAGTGAATCAGCCATATGTATATACGCATACCCCTCCCTCTTGAGCATTCTTCCCATCAACCAATCCCTCCCCTCTAGGTTGTTGTCTGCCTATTAATTCATTTTTTAAGCTCTGTTGAAGTACAGTTGGTAAGTGGTGTAATATGATAATTTGAAGGATATGCAGAGTGGAATTAACCGTTCCCCTATTGTTGGATATTTACTGTTTTGAGGTTTTATGATGATTGTGAACACTCCCTCATCAGTTTTTCTTTCAGCAGAATCCTTGTGAATAATTATTTTATTGAAATAAAATTACTAATTCAGTGGATATGCACATATTCAAGCTGTTTTAAAATAATAGCTTGCTGACGTGTCCTAATTTGTACTTTACCCTTCTTGTAGGAGTATGTCCATTCCTAACACCCTGGGCAGAACTGGGCTGGTGTTTCCTTAGGGATTCTGGCTTTCCTAAGAAAAATAGCAGTAAGGTATTTGAGGAGTTTTCACTAATCTGGGGAATTTACAAGTATTTTTTATTTGCTTAGTTGATGTCAATTCTCCAAAATTTGGCTATACTAGCAACAGTTATTTAATCTCTAGAATAACTATGGGACTCTTTCCCTTAAGTGGACTTCCCTGGTAGCTCAGATGGTAGAGAATTCACCTGCAATGTAGGAAATCTGTGTTCTAACCCTGGGTCGGGAAGATCCCCTGGAGGAGAGCATGGCAACCCACTCCAGTATTCTTCCCTGGAGAATCCCATGGACTGAGGAGCCTGGCGGGCAACAGTCCATGGGGTCACAAAGAGTCGGATACGACTGAGTAACTAAGCACACAGCACAGCAAAGCCCTTAAATAATTGTCTTAAAAGCAAACCACATTTGTTGTATAAATTGTCAGTCTCCTCCCCATTCTGTCATATAGATGACACAGATGAGGATGTTCAGGTGTGTGTATAGCTATGTGTGTTGTTTATATAAATTGTCATTGTTAATACACAAACAGGTTCATACTAAACTTTGAGGATTCAGATCACTTTCTGCTGGCTGGAGTCAGAGTTGTGATTGTGTGTCAGGTGTGGAAATTCAGTTATGATCTAAAGTAAGCGTGCAGAAGGATGTCTTGGCCTTGATGTTGCCTGGAACTCACACTTGAGAATGGGTTTCTAGGTTTTATTCATTTAGCTAAGTATGTATTCTTCGAATGCCAGATATTCCTGACACTGGGTTAGACACAGAACGTGTGTGTTGTTGGGTGGGGAGGGGGAGGACACAGTCATGCATATGACAGTTTGGGGCTATGTGTGGCCTTTTTGGTCTTCACACAAAAGATAAATTTCTTTTTTGAAAGTGACTTTGCTAAGCTTCACGGACACGGATTATTGGCTCTAACTCAGGCTCTTGCTTCTGAGAATTCAGTGTTTCTTATGAACCGTGGTTGTTGTGGAAGGTCCAGGCCAGGCCAGATTGATCAGGGAATCTCTGCCAGCCGCCAAGCGCAGGTCACACCGTGCGTGTCCTGTACTTCACCTCGGACAGAGGCCACGAGGAGGAGCCAGTCGCTCCCCAGGCCGAACCAGAAAGAAGCAGCTCTGTGTGGTCCGTGGGCCCCAGCTGAGAAGCTGGCTGAGCCTTCCAGCTCCCTCAGTCTGCCTTCTTGGCGCTGCAGGACAGAGCTCAGGGCGTTTCAACAGGAGCAGCCCTTCTGGTGCCCTGCCAGGAATTTGCATCACAAACGCCAAAGGGGCCGACCTTCTTGGGCTTTGTTGGGGGTTGTGTGGCAGAAAATTCCTTACGCTGAAACTCCGCCTGCCATCCCTTTTTGCTTTGTCTTTGTGTCTTTGTCCATAATAGAAATAAGAAGGGGTCATGCAGCCTGTTTAAAGGAGAGGTTGTCTTCTGCTGGGGAAAGGATGCCGCAGGTTGGGCTAAGGTGATGGGCTTCTGATCACTGTGAAGCATTGTCTTTGGAGAATCATTTGTTCTCCTGATCATGTTTCTTTTAAAGTGGATGTATATGGAGACAGAGAGAGAGAGGGAGAAGGAGAGAAAGAGAGAGAACTTCAGATAAGAAAGCAGACATCACAACAAAAAATTCCTCTTCTGCTTATGTTTCTCTGAAGCCACGGTGAGGAAGCAGAGAAGTGAGAAACACTGAATTTCTCTCTCTGTACTCTGGTCAAGAACTTTCTAAAGCCAGAATCTGCTACAAGGGTTAGCACGCACGCACACACACACACATGCACACGCTTATATATACCTAATGATGCACAGGCCTGAGGCCAGAAGGTTATTTTGAAAAATTGCATTGATTGCTTTATATATTTCACACACACACACACATACCCCTCTGACAAGCATTAATTTTGAAGCAGTTCTGTTAAAAGATTAACTGACCCATAGCAAAACATTTTTAGAGTATATTTGAACAGAAATCAGTTAGAATTGGTCAGTGCCAAACTGGAAGTGGTTAGGAACACTCTATCCACAGGAGCTAGTTGGGGAGGGAAGAGTCTCTTACAGAGAAGTGGAAACAAGCAAGGGCCTTGTTAGACTGTTAGTCAAGTCTGGTTGCTTGTCCTTAGGTTTCCATTTCCTAACCTGGAGACATTTGTAGGTTTCAGGTTTTGGACTNTGGTTAGGAACACTCTATCCACAGGAGCTAGTTGGGGAGGGAAGAGTCTCTTACAGAGAAGTGGAAACAAGCAAGGGCCTTGTTAGACTGTTAGTCAAGTCTGGTTGCTTGTCCTTAGGTTTCCATTTCCTAACCTGGAGACATTTGTAGGTTTCATGTTTTGGACTGATTATGTAGGCAGCCAGAGTATTAGAGCCGCCTCCTCTAAAGGGTGGCTTGTTCAATTAGTTTAACAGTTCCAAACTTAATGGAAAAGTTGCAAGCTCAAGTTTCACCAGTTGTCCTGATTGTGTCCCTTCCAAAGATCTAATCCCAAACAGCCCCTTGCACCCAGTTGTCCTGCCTTCTCCTGATTGTTGCAGGAAGGGGGACCTTTTCCGGGTCTGGACAGTAGGTGCTTGTCGAACACTCAAAAATGAATTATTCTAGGAGACACAGTACTGACAAAATAAAAGAAAAAGACTTTATTGGGAAGGGGTGCTTGGACAGAGAGCAGCAAGGTGGTACAGGAACCCAGAATAACTGCTCTGCCTCGTGGACCACAGTCTCAGGTTTTATGGTTATGCATAGTTTCTGGGTTGTCTCTGGGAAATCATCTTGCTTGTGCCCATATTTGGTCTGACTCGGCATACTTCCTGGTTTTGTGTGCAATCTCTCAGCTAAGATGAATTCCAGCAAGGATTTCGGGAGGTTGGTAGGACATATGGATTGGCTTCTCCACTGTCCTTTGGGCCCGTCCTGAATTCTCCTGGTTGGTTTTTGGTGGCAGCACTTTCTTCCTTATTGAGACCTCCTGTTGCCAGACAACTCATGTAAATTTCAGTCACTGGTTCCCTAGTATAATCTCTTGTAGTCTGGAGCTATTCCTCAATCTTTCTTTTACTCTCCTGGCTTTGACACTTTCAAGATCATAGGTCAGCCATCTTTAGAATATTCTCCAGTTGAGGTTTATTAAAAAGTAGTTAATTAAAAGGTAATTATCAGGGAAAGGTAAAAGCATGGCTTTCATACAGATATAAAATCGAACATATGTTATAAGAATGTATGTTATTCATTTGATATGAGGGAACTGGGCAGATGTTTTCACCACCAGTTCAAAGGAAGAGTCAAAGGACACAAATTTGCATGAAACAGAGGAATGTTGAATTGCAAATAGAGACAAAACTAGTTTTTCACCTGCAGGGAAGAAGTCAGTTAATTCACCACTAGACAAAACTGTGGACACTAATTTCCCTCTGAAACATAAATTCTCTTTTTCTGTAGGTTTATCCAGTGTTTTCTTATTTTAGAAAACGTATGTCCTTGGCCAGAATACCACAAATGTTTGTGTTTGTTTCTTTGCATCGTATTAATGGCACATGATATCTCTGTCTTATTATTGCTGTTCACTTTGACCACTTGTTAAGATAGTGCCTTCCAAGTATCTCCCAGTAATGCTTTTTACCCTTTTTGTAAATAATTAAGAGAGAGTCTTGAGTAGTTACCCATGGGAAATGGAAAGTGGTACAAATCAGATTTATATATTTTCCCCTAGAGATTTAGTTCTTCAACAGTAAAGCAATGTAGGCCCGTTTGTTCTTATTTTACTCCCTGGGCTATAACTCATCACCATTATTATTTATCTTGAGGCTCAGTGTGTCCCCAGTATGGCTTTGGAAACTTCTTCAAGCTGTCTTCTGTGTCCTACCTTGTTTCTCATTATTCTTTGAGCATTTCTGTACTTTTTGGCTCAACAAAATGTGCTGGGCTTTTCTTGGTCTTTTCTTGCCCCAATCCTGGCCAGAGTCATTTCTCCAAGGAGTCCCAGTTCCTTTTAGTGGAGGGTAGTGTTTGGCTCTTGCGAAAGGGCCCAAACTCTGCTCAGGCTTGCCTCTCCATGGCCACCTACTATTATGCCCAAGTCGCGAAATCTCCCAATGACCACCAGGGAGCCGATATCCGATGCAAAAGCAAGAGAGCTTTTATTACCAAGCTCGAGCTGGGGCTCCCACTGATACCGACACAGCGGCCATAGGGAGGAGCCCCAGGTTTGGGGTTACATTGCTTATATAGGGAGTGTTCAGGTAAAAGGGGATTTTCAGGCTGAAGGACATCATTGGTTACCTTCCTCCATAGGGTTGTGTGTTGATTCCTGATTGGTTTTTACTTTCAAGGTAAATCACAAGTTCCTGAACATAAAGTCAGGAGTTTTAACCTGAGGGCTGATTGACTTGTGGGTAGTGGGGTGAGTTTGGGTAATATCCAAAGTCTTTTTCCTGGAACTTTACAAAATGGAGTTCTTTTACAAGATGGAGTAGCTTAGGCTCTTCTCTACTTCTTTTACTCTGCCCATGGCAATTTGAAGGAGAAGAAAAGGAAGCTAATATAGATTTGGATGGAAAATGCCCTTTAGCCATCTCAGCTGAAAAAGGACGTTAGAGCCATCAAACCCTGCACCTCCTCATTGTGTGGATTCCTGGTGGAAAAAGCAGGATACTGCCCCTAGATAGCTAAGTGAGGGGAGAGTCGCCAAGTCACATCCAACTCTTTGCGACCCCATGGACTGTGTAGCCCACCAGACTCCTCGGTCCGTGGGATTTCCCAAGCAAGGAGGCAGGAATGGGTTGCCATTTCCTTCTCTAGATAGTTAAGGTGCGTATCAAAGGAATGATTTCAATGAGCCCAGACTCTTACATCTTCTAGTACTTGGAAAAGCACTAAATCCGCTAGCTTAAGAAGTCTGATTTGTCTTTAACAGTTATCTTGATGTTCAGACTACTGGTTTTTGTTGCAAAAATTCCTTTGGATACTGATTCTTCCCGTAAGGCCTTGGAGCAGTCCCTCAGAAACAATCTTGAGAGGCTGTACTATGGGCTTAATTCCAAGTCCTTCAAATAGAACAAAACCCTCAACTTTTAGGTAGCGCATTTATTCGGTGTATATAATATATTACTTAATTAAGTATATATATTATTTATTGATAAAGCTAAGTAAAAGAGAAAGAGGGGAGGGAGAGGAAGATTACATACATTTTTAACTCCCCAGTTTTATCAAATACTAGATCTGATCACCTCGTGGTCATTTGGGTTTCTGAAGTGGTTACATTTACATTTATGTGGTTGAAATGTGAAATTTAACTTCTTCTGAATTGAATACCTACTCTGCAGGTGCCTGATGGTATAGTTAGTAGTTGAGTTACAGAGCCAGCCTTTGCCTTCATGGTGCTGGAAGGGCTGTGAGGTGTCCTAAGTCAAATGCCTGGTGTATTCTCAGCACTGCGGACGTGAGTGCCACACTCAGTCCAGTCAAGGAGGGGAAATCAGAGGTCAGGGAGGCTTCCCAGAGGAGCCTGGAATGAATGTGGGGTAGGGTTTAGCTAGTCTGACAAGGAAGGGAAGGGTATTCCCCCAACTGAGCGAAGAACACACTTAATGCCAGAGAGATTTGGCAGGCTTGAGGAATGGGAAGTGGTTTGATAAGGACAGAGTCACTTATTACCTAATTTTTTTGACCTAATCTTTAGTTTTTTAAGAAGCATAAATGTCCTATTTTGCGGACAAGTTTGTCGATTGTGTCCTTTTTTTGCAGGCTATGATCCTTGAAGTCCAGCTGTCATCCAAGACTGCTGCACTGTCTCATAATGTCTTCCTTCAGAAGAAGCCTTTTTTTTTTTCCTCTAAGAAAAGAGGAAGTAGAATTAGTGGGGCATTTTACTAAAGAAAGATAATCAACTATTTCTCTCCTGTTGAGCATATATTTAAGAACAACTGGATTAAGGCTTTGTGGCTCTACTTTTTCATTGAAAATATGCTCCCCCTTAGTTCTAGTGATGTCCCCCTTAGTTGAATATATACTCATTCTGAGCCAAAGGGAGTGTTTTTGTTGCCTTTCTGCGCATGCTCAGTCACTAAGTTATGTCTGATTCTTTGCAATCCCATAGGCTATAGCCCACCAGGCTCCTCTGCCAATGAGATTTTTCAGGCAAGATACTGGAGTGGGTTGCCATTTCCTCCTTCAGGGGATCTTCCTGACCCTGGGATCAAAACCCCATCATCTCTAGTGGCTCCTGCATTGCACGTGGATTCTTAACCACTGAGCTACCTGGGAAGCCCCCTTTGTTGCCTTTATGCAAAAGTAAATGCAATAGGTTGGTTATAGTAGTTTATCCCTATTTTTGATTGTTTTATGTCATGAATAAACACAAATTTATTACTTGGAGAAATGTTTTGAAATGAATTAAGTGCCCTTAATGGCTGTTAAACCTGTCATATAGCTCATTCTGGGCTTTCTTCAGGATATGTAATTTGTGTAAAATCTATTGCTATCATGCATCCACCTTACATGGTTGTTTTTGAATTTTACAGACGATACCAGAAATTGCAGAAGATCATGAAGCCCTGGTAAGAATTTGTGATCTGTTGATATAGATGATGCAACACTTCCTTCTTCTCTGAATAATTAAACTCTGTTCTCTGACTGTGTAACTATGTGTCTAGATATTTTGAGTGATTTTTTTTTTTGCTTTCTTTTTGATGTTCTTAAAAACAGGTTCTTAAAAAAATTATTTCCCTTTTCTTTTTACTTTGTGGTAGAGTGTTTTATGTTTGTAACCACAGAATGATCACATCAGGATTGCTACCCTTCTCTTGGAGCAAGGCTAGGCATAATTTTATGTATTACTTTAAACAAAACCTTTCTTTTTTGTGGCCTGTGTAATGTTCAAAGTCAAAAATCTTTGATTTTCTTCAATGACATGGTAAGAAAAAGTTCCACATAAAAATATTGAAGATTGAAGTATGGAAGAAAAATTATTTACTTTCAGTCTGAGAAATGTTCAGTCACCCATATATTTGTGAATTGCATGATAATTGTGTCTGGAGATCTCAAAACTTCTTTCTTAGAGTATTCCCTCCTCAGTGCCTTTATTATTCACTAAACAAGAGGAGTCCAAATAGGATCTTATAAACTCTCTGTAATAGGCTGAGTGAATTTCCATTTTGCCCAGTTGTTAAGCATACAGTTTCAGCTTGAGAAGGAAGATTGAACAGCATCTGAAAATGTACACTTTATTTTTAAGCCTCCAGAGAAAATGCTGAACAGTGTAATAGTGGTCTCTAAGCTTTCATGTTCCCTTACCCCTCCCACTAGAAAAAGTGTTAGTTGCAGGAACTCTTCAGTCATTAAATTCTAATAAGATAGAAACATTGAATTTTTAGGATAAAGCTCCTTAAATCTAATTTTGATATATATTTTAATACAGTAGAAACACTTAATGGTAATGACAATAGAATCCATCTTTTGTTGAGAATTTACTCTGTCCTGGGCACTGTCTCAATGTTTAAATGTTTACACTTGTTACTTCTAATTCACACTTTTATCCACAACACAAGATGAGTAAAATTAGCATTATTTCCTTGATGCAGAAGTTAAAGTGAGGTGGTATTGGGATTCAAACTGGTTATTTGTTCTCTAATAACCTAATACAATTTGTTAATGTAAAATTTTGGACTCCAGCCAAAATAACTTCTTAAAATTTATCTGTCAGCAGTTTTAATCTTTTGGTATATAGAGGCATTGCCAGTGTGAATCATGATTTTTATTTATGATGGACAAAATCAATGCTCAGGATCCTGGTTCTGGTAATGGCAAAGTAGCCTAATCAGACTAAAGACCATAGATAACAATTATGACTTCTAGACAAAATATTGCAAACAAAAACATCTAAGAACAAGTATTTAAGGAACTAGATAGCAACTGAAACAGACAGAAAGAAGTCAGTCAGTCTTTGAGAGAATAAATTGGCTCTAGATGAGATTTGTGTGTTTACAGCTTTCTGCCTGAGGATCCCTGCTCATCCAAGTAGTGTGCATTCTGCATGTGTGCGAAGTCACTTCAGTCGTGTCCGACTCTGTGCCTGCTATGGACTGTAGCCTGCCAGGCTCCTCTGTCCGTGGTGATTCTCCAGTCAAGGATACTGGAGTGGGTTCCCATGCTCTCCTCCAGGGCATCTTCCCGAACCAGAGATTGACCCCACATGCCTTATGTTTCCTGAGTTGACAGGCGGTTTCTTTGCCACTAGTGCAACCTGGGCAGCCCCATCTGGGGATCATGGAGTGATAAAAACCCTCAATCTTAATGTTACTGGTGGTACATGCCCCCTCTGTCCATGCAACATAATTTGGGGCTGGCAGAGCAACTAGATAATTAAGGAAAATCCATGAAACAAAGGAGGCTCAGAGGATATGAAATCATCATAAATATATATGAATTCTGCCCAAATATATCACTGATCACTGAAGTGTGAATGTACATGTGTGTATGTGAACCCCAAAGGGTATTCAGATTTTTGGTTTCCTCGTGGGTCAGTTTTGATGTGTCAGTTTAGTCCCCTGAGCAGCTAGTGCTGAGATGGAGTAAGGAGAGTAAGAGGTTTACTGGAGGATGGGTGGTACTTTGTGGCACAAAGTGAGGTTGGCTATGAACACCTTTCAGATAGTGAGGTAAAGCTGGCCTGTGAAAGGAAGAAGAAAAGAGAAAGCAGATGTAACTCTGACAGTCCCAGCTCAGTATAAATACAGACTGTTAGAGGGGTTACACAATGAAAATTGGTTACACTGGTGAGCTTTATTATGCACATGCCGAAGAAATACTGAATCTACACATATGGTTTCAGAAAAGAGAGACGGTGGGGAAAAGTTCCCAATCATTTTATGAGGCCTGTGAGGGCAGTATCACTCTGATAACAAAACCTGACAAAGCCAACTTAGGAAATAACAATTATAGGCCACCTAATGAACAAATGTACAAAACTCCCCAGAAACATGTGAACAAATATAATCAGGCAAGGTATAAAGAAGATTTGTGGCAACAAAGATTTATCTCAGAAGTTTAGCATCTGAAAACCAGTCACCATGATTTAGAAAAATAAAGGAGAAAACTTAAACAGAAAAACCACCTTTATAGATACAGAAAATAGATAACAGATACAGAAAAAGCATTTCATAGTATCCAACACTCATTCATAAGTATTCTCAGCAATCTGGAAATAGAGGGAACTTCCTCAACCTGATAAAGACTATCTAAAAAAAAAAGCATTATACTTGATGTTGGAAGATGAATCCCCACTCCTCTCACTAAAGATTGGAAATAAGGCAAATATATTCACTTTTTGCACTTCTAGTCAACACTGTACTATAGTTGTTAGCCTTAGCAATAAGTCAACATAGAAATAAAAGGTCAGAAAGGAAGAAATAGGGGCTTCCCTGCTGGCTTAATGGTAATGGTAAAGAATCTGCCTGCCAATGCAAGAGACACGTGTTCCACCCCTGATCTGGGAAGATCCCACATGCCAAGGAACAATGAATCCTGCGTGTCACAACTATTGGACTTGTGCTCTCGAGCCCAGAAGCTTAAACTGCTGAGAGCTGTGCGCCGCAGAGCCTGCACTCTGCAGCAAGGGAAGCCACTGCAAGGAGAAGCCTGCTCACCGCAACTAGAGAGTAGCCCCACTTGCCGCAACTAGAGAAAGCTGCGCAGCAACAAAGACAGAGCACAACCCCAAGTAAATGAGTTTTTAAAGATACTCATATTAAAAAAAAGAAGTAAAATCAACTCTATTCATAGAAAATCCTAAGGCATCTACAAAGAAATGGCTTGATCTCGTAACTGAATTTATCAAAGTTTCAGAATATAACATTAGTATGTAAAAGTGATATATTTTTATACTTTAATAGCAAACAACTGAAACATGAAATTTTATAATTTCCATTTACAGATGTCAGAAATGATAAAATTCTTGGGAATTAATTTTAACAGGAGACATCAATACCTGTTGTCTAAAAAAGAAAAAATATTGCTGGAAGAAATTAATGAAGACGTAAATAAGTAGAGATTACAGCATTTTATGGATTGGAAGACAAGAGTCTAACTAACATTGATCCATAGCTAAATTTTCAACAAAGGAGCTGAAAGAATGTATGTTGATATATCATGCTGTGATTCTAAAGGGAATGTCCAATGGGGCAGTTTAGAAATCCATACATTTCTGTGTCTATAAGTTTTACCACAAAAATAAAATACTTGGAAAAACTCAACAGAGTAGAACAAAGTTATATCATTAACTTTGGCAATTAGGGATATATTCAGTATGATTTATTAATAACTTTAAAAGTGGTCTTTATTTTCATCTTTTCTCTGCTTCTCTCTTGGGCATGGCACCCAATGAAAACATTTGGAAGCACTATTTGATAAAACTAGCAGCATAAAATTTAAATGCTTTTTGAGATTGGTTGAATTTTCTTGGAAAGAAGATGGTCTCTTCTGAATTGATGAGAAACATTTATTTGAATCATTCCAGCACACATGGTGTGTTGGCTGTGACATGGCTCTCGACCAGCATGTAAAGTTTGTAGTCAGCTTAATCTGTGGCAGCCAGTACTCCAAAATCTTTAGCTTAGCACTTTATAAAAAAACAAATAAACTAAACAAATAAAAATGCTCCCCGCATGTGCCATGTGGTTGCTTTATATCTGTAATCCTTTTAGCCTTGATCTTCTGCACCCAGCACTGATTTCAGAGACAGGATCTTGGCTCTTGCCTTTCCTCTTTGGAACCTGAATCACTGCTCTAGCAGTGGAAATAAACATCTGTGTCAGGGTTCAATACGAGCTTTTGTAGTTGCTTCAGTTGAGATGAGGTGAGTGAATCCCTTGATTTGGAAGGTAATAACATTTTAGCACTGCCATCCTTTCCTTGCAACTGAGGATTTAAAGTTGAATTTTGAAAAACGTCTCCCATGGAAAG
>SJYA01000694.1:1804875-1867848 GCA_006410615.1 Neotragus moschatus | reverse complement strand
AAAAAAAAAAAAAAAAAAAAAGAGTAATAAGAACTTCCTTGGTGGCTCAGATGGTAAAGCGTTTGTCTACAATGTGGAAGACCTGGGTTTGATCCCTCGGTCGGGAAGTTCCCTGGAGAAAGAAATGGCAACCCACTCCAGTACTCTTGCCTAGAAAATCTCAGGGACAGAGGAGCCTGGTGTCCATGCAATCTCAAAGAGTCGTACACAACTGAGCGACTTCACTTTTAAGAAAACACACAAAGAAGGATGAAGCCTCTTTTTGCCTGTATTTGTCAGTGGCATGAATTGCTTAGAAAAAAAGAAAAGGAGAGACAGAGAGAGAGAAATGAGTGTAGAAGAGAAAGCCAAGGTAATCCTTATGTGTTAGGAAGTACTCTCCTTTGGTGGTGGCAGGTAATGAATATAAGCATTAGGTTTTAAATGCAGAGGAAAAAATTACTGTATTTTGTCTTTCCAAGATAAGAGTTCTAGAAAAATGGAGTATTACCCATAAAAGAGTGAAATATTGCCATTTGCAGCAACATGAGCGAGCCTAGAGATTATTATACTAAGTGAATAAGTCAGACAGAAAAAGACAAATATTATATGATATTACTTACATGTAGAATCTAAAAAGGAATACAAATGAATGTATATTCCAACAGAAACAGTCTTATAGAGATGGAAAACAAATTTATGGTTACCAAAGGGGAAAGAGGAGAGGGATAAAGTAGGAGTATGGGATTAACAGATACACACTACTATATATAAAATAGGTAAACAATAGAAATTTACTATATAGTGCAAGGAACTATATTCAGTATCTTCTAATAACCTTTAATGGAAAAGTATCTGAAAAAGAAAAAATATGTCTGTATATATAGACGCGGACCTCCCAGGTAGGGCAGTGGTGAAGAATTCTCCTGCCAGTGCACGAGATGAGAGTTCAGTCCCTCTGTCAGGAAAAGAGCCCCTGGAGAAGGAAATGACAATCTCCTCCAGTATTCTTGCCTGGAGAAACCCATAGACAGAGAAGTCTAGAGGTCTATAGTCGATGGGATCGCAGTCAGACTTGATTGACAGACTGAGCACCCACACATGCATGTAAATACATACACATATAAAACTGAATGACTTTGCTGTACTAAAACTAATACAACACTGTACCTCAACTATATTTCCAATTAAAAAAAAAAAAAGTTCTAGGAAGGCAACTTTAAATCTGAAGATGCTGGGTTTTGCAGACATTTTTTATACTTAACATTTTTTAATTTATTCTGAATTTATGGGGGGCTTTTCTACTTTCAAATTGCTTTGCTTTTCTGATATTAGAGGCTCTTTTGCTATAAAAAAATGCTGGTCTCAATGTGAATTCCTTGAAATTAGGTTGTGCTTTCAGCAACATTATCTCTTGATTCCTGTAGCAGTCCTTTGCAGAAGAGAGCAGTAAGTGTGTGTCCCTGGTCAGGAGGGGAAGACACAGAGGCTTGGGGAGGTAGAGTGAGGTTATGTATGGAGAGTGGGATGTCGTTGGTCCCCCACTTCAGGGCTCCCTCCCACATCAGCGTACACCTGCACTTTAGATGTTGGCAAGAAGAGATTCTGAAGGACAGAGGTCAGACTTGTTGAGACAGCACTGCCTCTTGTTCAGCCCTCCCTGACCTCTCTGGGGCAGAGTTAACTGAATTCTTCTGTTCTCCATTCTCGAGTTTTGTACATGCCCCTGTTCCATCACTTATCACTCTCCTGTGAATTTTTTGTTCTTTTGATTGGCTCTCCCAAGACCATGAGTCCAAGAAAGCCAGGATGAAACCATGGCTTTCTTCTGGCCTCTCTCCTCAGGGCATGGCATAGAGTCAGACCTTAATACATTTCTATGAAAATGAATAAATGAAATTTGCTTTGTAAGGATTTTTCTAAACTCTAAAACTTGAAGGGAAAAAAAAAAAGAATACAGTGCCACCATATTTAAAATGTATTTCAAGTAAAATTTCAGCCATGAATGGAAAGGAATTACAAAGGTAGCTTTCTTTAAATTGGTGATGTGGTTAGAGAGAATGACAATAATCTAATTTTCTAACTGCTTATGAAAATGGTTTTCGCTCACTGAAATTAACCAAAAAATCATTAGATTCAAGGAAGCAAAGACTAGCAGTGTTGGCAGTTTAAATTAAACATTGATTATTTTTTGGAAGACAACATTTTAGAATGTGTTCCATCCTCATTCCTAGCCATTCTATTTCCTTTGCATTGCTACTTCGAGCTCCACTCCTTATGTGAATTTTAAAAAAGTGGTCATCAGAAAATGACTTTATAATTGAAAGTTTTTGTAAGGTTATCTTTGTATTCATTAGCTGGATCAAATTCAGCACTTTGACAACCCAGGAATTGTATACAGGCGACTGTCTTTTAAATGGAGCTTTATCTAGACAAAAATCAGCTAGGAAATGTGCTGACAAAAGATGCTTATCTTTGTGGTCCAGACTTGGCTTCCTATTAATGCCAAATTCATACGACTTTGGAGAAATATTTTTTCCCTGCCAGCCCTGATATCCTTCTCTGCTATCTATTTTGTTATGTGTGGCTCTCGAGTCTAGTTTACACAGTTCTTCTGTAATAAGTAATATCATTTCATGAACACTTTGAAGCTTGGAATCCCTTGATGCCCGTCTTTAATGCTGCTGCTTTTTAAAGAGTTGGTGACTTAGAGAGAGGGTCAGAAGGCATGGAGAAGAAAGAAATGAAATAAAAGAAAAACAACCTAGAACTTTGTGTGTTACGAGTTGGTTTTACCCTAGCCAAGTATAACATCAGAGCCTTTTCTTGGAAGGAAAGTTTTATACAAATGCTCTTGAAACCTTAGCTCTGCAGGGGGGCCTGGTTCACTCTGCAGTATTTTCAGTGCCTAGATAAACATCCAGCCAATTTCAGTTTAGAGACCCAGTCATTTTTGCCTCTTAAAAGCCTGAGAGATTTATGGACCACTGCTTGAATAACTTAAAGTATGGGAGAGGGGCTCCATGTTCTCCATGTATCTTTGCAGTTTTGACAGCAGAGGATAATATTAAGGTCTCTTTCTGTGTAATTCAAAGTGTTTCTGTGATTTTAAAAAGTTGTATTATTGATTCATACCTTGTGATGCCCCTTAACTTCTTAAAAGTCACCCAAATATTCCTATGTTTTATCTAAGTAGCACTTTTATTTATTTTAATTTTAATTTTTTTTAACACTGAAAACATTTTTTATTGGGATATAGCCAATTAACAATGTTGTGATAGTTTCAGATATACAGTGAAGGGACTCTGCCATGCATATACATGTATCCATTCTTCCCCAAACACCCCTCCCATCCAGGCTGGCACATAACATTGAGCAATTCCACGTGCTGTACAGTAGGTTTTTGTTGGTTATCCATTTTAAGTATGGCATTGTGTGTATAACCTTCCCAAAGTTCTAGGTAGTACTTTTAAATGAGTGCAAACATGTGGAAGTAATAGATATAATTATTGTTAGCTCCTCCTCCTTCTTTTTCTCTCTGATACAGACCTACTTTCAAGAAGCTGTACTTTGACAAGCTTAGGCTGGCTCACCCATGTTGGCCAAAGTACGGAAATGGAGCTGGAAAAAATTTAAAGGCAAAGGAAGTCACGATTGATTTTGAGGAAGGCAAGGGAAATTAAAATTTAACAAGATGATTTTTAACCTTCTGTAGCTATACTGCGAGCTGTAGTTTTTAAACTAGACATAGAAGGTAACATCTAAACTTTCACAAAGTTGTCCATTCACCAGTGAGGACAGTCATCATGTTTGCTTAGTCAGCCCTGATATCGTGTTTATTCGTATTCATTAGATGAAAGTATTGGGTCATTTAAATGTCAAGTTAAAATTACTGATAAATAAGGCAAAAGATAGAAGTTAGTTTCAAAAGACAACTAGTATCTCCTACAGAACTGTACATTAGACTCTAAAGAGTCATAGGCATGCTTTCTGCCAGGCAGTACTCAGCTTAGTGTGTTATGCAAAGTTTTGTAAGCTACTTTAGGGTTGCTGAAATGATGGTCTCTGTATGTTAAGGAAGAGCTGAAATAATGGAAAAGATTAATTTTAAACAATACTTTGATGAAGGTAAGGGGTTATTTTTATGATAAATATATAAAAATGGCAAATGGAAATGGAATATGTATATGGGATACAATGTCTGAATTAAAGCATAGGCCATTACCTTTTTTACCACCCCTCCCTGTATAAGCCTATTGGGAGCAGGTGAGAATTAATAATTTCTAGAGAACTTTAAAGCCATTGTAAGAAACTGTGCTTTGTATCAGGAAAACACTGAGGGTTTTGATTGAGTATTTCAAGAAAGGAAATACTGTCAAGGCATATTTATTGATGTAGAGGGTAAATTCATATCAGAGGGAAATCTTGAATATAGAGGAAATTGAAGAAGCTGNGGAGCAGGTGAGAATTAATAATTTCTAGAGAACTTTAAAGCCATTGTAAGAAACTGTGCTTTGTATCAGGAAAACACTGAGGGTTTTGATTGAGTATTTCAAGAAAGGAAATACTGTCAAGGCATATTTATTGATGTAGAGGGTAAATTCATATCAGAGGGAAATCTTGAATATAGAGGAAATTGAAGAAGCTGCTCTCATAGTAACCCAGGAATGAGCTGGACAGTGTCCCAGTGTGCATATACAACTGCATGTATATGAGAGGGTAGACATTGCCCAGAGCTTCCTTGGTGGCTTAGATGGTAAAGAACCTGACTGCAATGCAGGAGACCCAAGAATAAGCATGTAACATACTTTATAGTAAATGACTGCTGTGTGTCCATCTGTGCTAGATTATAAGGTCCTTGAACATGGAACAACAGACTGGTTCCAAATAGGAAAAGGAGTACTCAAGGCTGTGTATTGTCACCCTGCTTATTTAACTTACATGCAGAGTACATCATGAGAAACGCTGGGCTNATTTAAACTACCACACAATTGCATTCATCTCACATGCTAGTAAAGTAATGCTCAAAATTCTCCAAGCCAGGCTTTGACAATGCGTGAACCATGAACTTCCAGATGTTCAAGCTTGTTTTTGAAAAGGCAGAGGAACCAGAGACCAAATTGCCAACATCTGCTGGATCATCAAAAAAGCAAGAGCGTTCCAGAAATCACCTATTTCTGCTTTACTGACTATGCCAAAGCCTTTGACTGTGTGGATCACAAGAAACTGTGGAAAATTCTTCAAGAGATGGGAATACCAGACCACCTGACCTGCCTCCTGAGAAATCTGTATGCAGGTCAGGAAGCAACAGTTAGAAGTAGACATGGAACAACAGACTGGTTCCAAATAGGAAAAGGAGTACGTCAAGACTGTCTATTGTCACCCTGCTTATTTAACTTCTATGCAGAGTACATCATGAGAAACGCTGGGCTGGAAGAAGCACAAGCTGGAATCAAGATTGCTGGGAGAAATATCAATAACCTCAGATATGCAGATGACACCATCTTTATGGCAGAAAGTGAAGAGGAACTAAAAAGCCTCTTGATGAAAGTGAAAGAGGAGAGTGAAAAAGTTGGCTTAAAGCTCAGCATTCAGAAACTAAGATCATGGCATTTAGTCCCATAACTTCATGGCAAATAGATGGGGAAACAATGGACAGAGAGGCAGAATTTATTTTGGGGGGCTTCAAAATCACTGCAGGTGGTGACTGCAGCCATGAATTAAAAAGACGCTTATTCCTTGGAAGAAACAGCATATTAAAAAGAAGAAACAACCTAAATAGCATATTAAAAAGCAGAGACATTACTTTGCCAACAAAGGTCCATCTAGTCAAGGCTATGGTTTTTCCAGTAGTCATGTATAGATGTGAGATTTGGACTATAAGAAAGCTGAGCACAGAGTTGATGCTTTTGAACTGTGGTGTTGGAGAAGACTCTTAAAAAGAGTCCTTTAGACTGCAAGGAGATCCAACCAGTCCATCCTAAAGGAAATCAATCCTGAATATTCATTGGAAGGACTGATGCTGAAGCTGAAACTCCAATACTTTGGCCACCTGATGGGAAGAGCTAACTCATTGGAAAAGATCCTGATGCTGGGAAAGCTTGAAGGCAGGAGGAGAAGGGGATGACAGAGGATGAGATGGCTGGATGGCATTACCGACTCAATGGACATGAGTCTGAGTAAACTCTGGGAGTTGGTGATGTGCAGGGAGGCCTGGCACGCTGCAGTCCATGGGGTCACAGAGAGTTAGACATGACTGAGTGACTGAACTGAACTGATCATCCAAAATTAGCATAGCAAAGTATGGTTTGTATCCCTAGTGGCTCTGGGGACCATTATGTTCTTTCCCAGCTTCAGAGATCAACCATTCAGGTTTCAGAAGGGGCGGGATTTCTTCTGCTTCTATCACTGATATTTCTCTAGCATTTGTCTCTATATATGAACAACTACAAATTCACACCAATACCTCAATTCCAGTGCAACACAAGATTTGATCCGTTATTTTATTTCTGTGTGTAAATCCTTTCTCCAGCAGTGAGAAACCTGGCTTCCATTCTTTGTGTTTGTGTTTGTAGGGTACATAGTGGGCTTCCCTGGTAGCTCAGCTGGTAAAGAATCTGCTTGCAATGCAAGAGACCCTGGTTTGATTCCTAGGCTGGGAAGTTCCCTTGGAGAAGGCCTAGGCTACCCACTCCAATATTCTTGGGCTTCTCTGATGGCTCAGTAAGGAATCTGCCTGCAACATGGGAGACCTGGGTTCGATCCTTGGGTTGGGAGGATCCCCTGGATGAGGGCATGGCAACCCACTCCAGTATTCTTTTCTGGAGAATCCCCATGGACAGAGGAGCCTGGTAGGCAGTAGTCCATAGGGTTGCAAAGAGTTGGACACGACTGAGTGACTAAGCACAGCACAGCACAGGTACATAGTACTTTCAGAACTACTGATCCACGGGTCTAAGTTAAAAGCAAAATTTTATTCACTAGAATATTTGCATAAATATAAAGACGACATATAGTGCAAATATAGCATTCAAGCATTAGTTGAATTGATTCTTTTTCACACTTTATGGTGATTATTTTATAATCAATATAGTTTATTCTTATTTCTATTACATTTTGGATTTTCTCTCCATTCTGTTGATTACATTTTATGTTAAAGAGTGTGTGAAATATTAACAAAAATCACAAAATAAAGCTATACAAATAAAGAAGTCACTCCCCCCACACATTTATTCTTATCATTTTGACACTCCCCATCCCTCCCACCCCCTTCTGGGCCCACTTACTCTATGTAACCAATCCCTTTAGTTTCCGTACACTTTTCATATGTTGCATGTACATTTCCCCATAAATGTGAAGGTATTGGGTTGGCCAAAAAGTTCATTACACAGTACAGAAAAACCCTAATGAATACTTTGTATTTTTGTATTGACTTTTTTTTTTACACAAAAAATATGATACCAAATCAGTTAAGTGAAAGTGAAAGTGAAGTTGCTCAGTCATGTCCGACTCTTTGCAACCCCATGGACTCTAGACTACCAGGCTCCTCCGTCCATGGGATTTTCCAGGCAAGAGTATTGGCGTGGGGTGCCATTGCCTTCTTCACAGGATCTTTGTGACCCAGGGATGGAAGCCGCATCTCCCACATTGTAAGTGGACACTTTACCATCTGAGCCACCAGGGAAGTCCTACTAAGCCAGTTAGGAGGAGATCAAAGTCAAAAAACAAAAAGCAAATGAGACTATAACTGATTCATTTTGCTATTTTTGCTAAGTCACTTCAGTCATGTCCGATTCTATGTGACCCCATAGACGGCAGCCCACCAGGCTCCCCTGTCCCTGGGATCTTCCAGGCAAAAACACTGGAGTGGGTTGCCATTTCCTTCTCCAATGCAGGAAAGTGAAAAGTGAAAGTCAAGTCGCTCAGTCATGTCCGACTTAGCGACCCCATGGACTGCAGCCTTGCAGGCTCCTTTATCCATGGGATTTTCCAGGCAAGAGTACTGGAGTGGGTTGCCATTATTATTGTTAAAATTTAATTTTATAGGCAGCTGTTTTCAGAAATTTTGCTTTTTCTTATCATGTATCTGGGCTGGGTCTAACTAGGGTTATGTATAAATATTATAAAATATGATTTTATATTTTATTTATTTAAATCACATCCATAGGTTTGCTTAGATAAGTTCTTTATTCTTAAAGTTGTTTGCTTTTGTTTAAAGAAGAAGTTGGAAAACAAAGGTAGATGTCAAGTTTTGAATTCATTCCAGGGAGTGACAATGTTACAGTCTTCTTTTTTTGGCATGTTGTTTCAGGAAACGTAACTATTTTAATCCAGACTAAATCCTGTGGTTGTACAGCTTTCAAAATCTTCAACTTGATTCAGTTAATTAAAGGTAACATGACAAGTTTGTATCAGTCCAAAGAAGTCGTGGTAGACTATGCTACTTTTGTAAATTGCTGTATGAAAGAGATCTCGGTAAACATCCAGGAGAAGAAAGGTTCATTCCTGTTGGGAATCAAATGTGTATCTAACACGTCTACTGTCTCCCTCCTGGTTTGTGTCCACTAAATGATGCAGCTTTTCTCCGTTTAGTCCCACACCATGCAAATCGGGCATTTCAGTAAATTTTGCCTTCACATAGGCAAGTTGCCTTGCATTTTTCCTTGAGCAATTCGTGTTCACAGCCAGCTGTTTTCTTCAAGGAATCACAGTTACTGAGGAGATCTTCATACTCGCAAGTATTGGCTGTAACAAAACAGACGCGTTAACATCATTATCGTTTTCCTCAGTAGCAACAAAGCAATCCACACATTCACAGTGCACACACAAGGCAGTAAGACAGGATAAGCAAGTCAGGGTCACTTACACCATGAAGGGCCTTTCACTTCCTCAGGGACATACGAGATGCCTTAGCTGAGTGCACTGATCAACCCACCACTTTTTAGGTAGATGAACATGCCAAAAAAGAAGACTGCAACATTGTCGCTCCTTAGAATAAATTCCGAACTTGACATCTACATAAAAAGTGAACTTGGTGATATGTTTCTGAAATGAATTGACCTAGTTCGCTCCCTTAGCAAAGAGTGTGAAATGAAAATACCTGCAGACTCTAATATAGGACATACTGGCCACACAGAGTTATTTAAACTTAAATTATTCTAAATTAGGCGAAATTGAAAATTTGGCCCCTTAATCTTACTAGCCACGGTGTTCAAAGACCACTTGAGACCAGCAGCTACTGGTGAGCTAGTCCGGTAATGAACACTGGCTATTCTACGTCTTGTCTCTTAGTCCTGTGCATTGTTCCTCATTCACTTTGCCAGTAATGCAGTCAAGATATTTAATTTCTTTATTTGGCTTCACTGAGTCTTAGTTGTGGCATGTAGGATCTAATTCCCTGACCAGGTATCGAACCCAGGCCCCCTGCCTTGGGAGGTTGGAGTCTTAGCCACTGGGCTACCAGGCAAGTCCCTCAATTTCTTTTTAATTCATGTTTTTCAACAGTTTTCTAACTGAATTCCATCCAATAGTTTCTACACACCATTGCTAGAAAGCTCTTTATAACACATTATTCTGACCTTGTTACTCTTTTGTTGAAAACCTTTGAGTTGTGTGCTTATTGCTAATAGGATAAATTCCAAGCTCCTTAGCAAATATAGCATTCAGTAGAGGTAGAGATATTTCACATTTTTTAAGTTGATATTTTTCCTCTAGTTTATTTATAGTTCTGACATCATCAATATTCTGAATTCTAGTTCTGTAATTCAGTAAGAAAGACTGTGGACTATAGATGAATTCATTTGAAGGTAAAAATCTCAGAGAATATGTCAACTCTACTGCTTGTCATAATTTTAATAAAAGTTTCCCAACTATAAAAAGCCAACAGCTATTTTTGTTTCAGATCATAACAACTGTAGAAATGACATTTATAACATTTATTTTATTCCTTCCCTTTCAACAATATGTTCATAGACTCTATGAACCAATATCAAGTACAGGTTGGATTTTATCATTTAAAAATGTGCATACAGTCATGATTAAATTATAGGACTGTGCTCATTTATTATGTTAATCACCATGCTTCCAATTATACTATAGAAAAAAATGCTAAATCATCATGACAGACTCATTTGCACAAAAAGAAACATTTTGTTTGTGTAGACTGAGCCGTAATGTGGTCTCACATCCTTAAATTTATACATTTTGCTCTTTCAAAATACAATCTTTAGTATAATGGTGTTAATGTTGATAAAATAAACTATCGGAACCATGGATGTATAGCTATTAATGAGCTCTCCATGGTCACAAAAACAAATGGATTCTAGATGTTTCACTCCATCTTACATGTGGTAATATAGGCCTACTTCATTTTATTTCATTTCACTTTACTGTGCTCTGCGGATATTGTTTTGTTTTTTAAAAATTGAAGGTTTGTGGTGACCCTGCATCAAGCTAACCTATTAGAGTCATTTTTCTGAAAGTACTATTTATGTTAACTTAAAGTACATTGGTTTCAGACATAATACTATTTCACACTTAATAGACTATAGGATAGTGTAAAATAGTTCTTATGTGCACTGACAGACCCCCACATGTGTGTGACTTTCTGTAGAGTTATCTCTTTCTTGTAGTGAGGTATATGTCTGTACTCTTTTCATTGCAAAAAATACGAAGGTTATTGGTGTGTAAAATCTTTACTTACACTTTGTTGAGTGATCGTTTTGTCTTTTGCATAAAGACATTATTTAAATTTGTTAGGCGATTTCTTAATCTATAAGAAAATTAAATACCAATTTTTTTTAACTAAAAAAAATTTTTTTTGGACCACTTTGTGTGGCATGTGAGATCTTAGTCACTTAACCAGGGGTCAAACCTGTGTCTCCTGCATTGGAAGCATGGAGTCTTAACCACTAGACCATCAGAGAAGTCCCTAAATATAAATTCCTGACTATAATACAAGTTAATCATTTCAAACTTACTGCACAATCCACTGTCACAGTTACCAGGGCAACTGCCACAAGGTGCTCCTTGTTGGTAAGGGGTATTCTTTTTACTCACATTATTACCACTGCAATTTAAAATGCACAGTGTTAAATATTTTTCACTTTGCTGTTTGATTGCCAAGAGCAACATCAATCACTCGATGTATGTTAAGTTATTAAATGTTTTTAGTTATGTTAACAAAACTGAAACATTACAAGTCCCAACATGTAGATAATTTAGATAACATCCAAATTAAGGAGATACTTCACACACATTGACCCATCTCCTTGCCTCTAATTCTTCAGGCTGAGCAACTAAGTTGGCATAACTAGTTTAAAGCTTTCAGAGTAAATTTTTGTGGCAACACAGTTTTCATCTCCCAGTTGTTGTTTAGTAGCTAAGTTGTGTCTGATCCTTTGTGACCCCATGGACGGTAGCTTGCTAGGCTCCTCTGCCCATGGGATTTCCCAGGCAAAAATACTAGAGTGGGTAGCCTTTCCCTTCTCTGGGGAATCTTCCCAACCCAGGAACTGAACCGCGGTCTCCTGCATTGCAGGCAGATTCTTTACCATCTGAGCCACCAGAGAAATCTCAGTCAAACTGGTAAGGCTGTTCACCCCAATGAGCTGACTAGGAGTAAATATATCCCTTACAGAGACAGGGGAAGGTCCTGGTGGTAGGGAGTTGCAGTATGAAAAAGAATACTCAATGTTACAACACAATTTTATATTTAAAAGTGGGCAAATACCATAATTTCTCAACTACGAACTAGGGACAACAAAGCTTCCATATATATATCACATTAAATATACATATATTTAATTTCCAGATGATGTTCTGATACTTAAGTGATTTATGATGTGTATGTCTGTGGGCCTGAAAAGCTAGGGAAGGCTTGTGGGTTTCCAGAGGTGGTATGTGAGAGATTTTTATATTTACTAAAAAAAAGAACATTAGTTTTAAAGGTTTTGATAAACACCAATATCCTGGGTATAATCAATTACAGTGACTAACTTGGAATTCACTGATGATCATTACCCTATTGGCTGTTTATGTAATTCATCGGAAAATACACGGGAATCCAAATCTCAGCAGTGTCAAGGGGTCACGGGCCCAAGGCAATGCATTTGCATCTCAGGCCCCTGCACAGAACACAGCAGTATGCGTGGTGGCCGCCCTCGGAGAAATGGCAACACAGATGCAGGGGTGCTCCCGGGGCTCCCTCACACCTGCTTCCCTCGTTATTCACGCCAGCTCCCACTTCAAACGCCTGCCTCCAAATGCCCCGTCTCTCACAGCCAGGCAGTGAGTTTGGATACATTCTCCATCTTCCCCCCCATTTCTATGTGGTCCTTCTATGCACAGTTCCACCAGCCCGCACGTCTTCTTCAGGAGGACCTGCTCTGTATGTAGGTACAGATTCATTGTCTCCAGAGGAGGAGATCAGTTCAGCATCTCCTTAGGCCTCAATTGTCCTTCTCCAAGTTCAGTTCAGTTCAGTTCAGTCGCTCAGTCATGTCCGACTCTTTGCAACCCCATGAATCGTAGCACGCNCTCTTGATTTCTAGATCCTAGGTCAGTGCAAGCCTGTTTTGTAGTACATGGTCAACACCTATTACCTGAATGAACGAAAAGAGGGGGTGAAGGCAAGAGGGTGGAGGAGGGGGTTTGATCATAAACTTTCAACTAGGAGATTCTCCACAGAGTCTTAAAGGTACATCCAAATTTACTAAATAGAAATAAGAATAGGAGCATGGAAGGAAAATGGAATCCATGCAGAGAAATCAGTGGTATTGTCAACATATTTCTTTGTGAGTTCTTTTTTCCAATAAGTGTCAAGAATTGTACTGGGATCATGAAGTTTTTGGTGTGGCATTGATGAGGAAGTCAAGGAATTAACATTGGATTTAGAAGAGGTCTAAGTTAGGCATTATCCCTAAGCACAGTATGAGGGTCATTGGATTTTTGTGGGAGAAAGATGGTCTTAGGGAAAGAAAAGTGGCCTCATCGTGGTAGATCTGATAGAGGAATAGACCCAGACAGTGAGGATTAAGGCAAGGGCTTGCCAGGGAGAGTAAACACATTGAAGAAGTTTATTAGCTGTGAAAGGAGCTAAAGCAGTCTTTTGAGAATCTTAAAAATCTCATACTCTTCCTATAGTCTGTATTATAAAATAATACCCTTTTGGAATATACTAGTATAATGTTACTTTACTTCTTTACGTCATATATTTTCTACCCCCGAAATCCAGGTGTATCTGGAGGCAGAGAGCATATTGATAACTGTACTTGCCCACCTCTGTTTTTCACTGTACCCTCTGCTTTCAGCGGGGAGTCATTGGACTATAAATGGTTGAACTAGTAACTGTAAGTTGCCATGATGCCTTTGAATTTTATCTTGTGCAAAGATGGAGAGGGAATGAGGAGAAGGGGTCAATGCAATAGCAAAAAGGGAAATATTCGTGTTGATAAGGGGAAGCTATAAGTGTCAATTTGTCATGGAACCAAATAGCTTTTAAGATAGCAGTCATCATGATGATATAATAATAGCATTTTAATGTGAGTTGTCAACAAACAGTAATAACATTTAATGAGGCCTCTAAAATAAAACCTTTATGGTACCCATGTGTTTGGGTTTCTGTGATCCATTATTCTAACCCTTATTTTATTTCCCTCTTACATTCTGATTTATTATGCTTGAGGCTTTAGTGCTGAATTCCTTAGGGAATGTATTTTAGAGCTTAAACGACTATTTTAACTTTTAGCACTTCTAATTTAATTGGTTTCCTGTTTGCTAAATTTGAGAGTGATTAGAAGTATTTATTTTAACCATAAGAAATGGGAAGAATGGGGGAAAGAGTGCTTCACTGAGAAATAAAAAGGAGATTAGCCAGTGACTGAAAAGTTGCCAGTTGAACTGTGTTGACAAGTGTGATTTGTGTGAGTCCCTTAAGAATGTAACAGAAGCATAGTAAGAACATAAAAGCCATGGGTTGTGTGGGTGAAGGAGTAGCCTGGAAATGGGAGGCAGTGGCTATTAGTATATGTTGAAATTGCTGTCTCAAAGAAGCACAAGAATTCTTACAATAGTTGAAATTATCTGCCCGTGAAAGCTGAAACTCAGAAGAACCATTCCAAAAACACCAGACATAATAATTTTTTGAAAACCGTCTCCTTTCTAAAATTGCTTATTACCAAATTAGAGAAATAGGCCATAAATGGCAGTTTGTAATAAGGTGGTGAGCAGTCATTGTTGACACCATGCGTTTCTGGCTATCCTGCTATAATTCCAGGTACTTTTCATGCTGAATGTCTGGTGCTTCTTAAATGAGCTCCCGATCGACTTCATTTGCTCCCTTCTCTGCTTCTCTGCTCTGCTCACAGTGAGTGATCAGTTGTGTCCCTCTTGGGTTTTCAGATAGCAAGTTTTGTCAACAAGTCGGCCATAGATGTCTCCATCCTGCAGCGGTCCTTGGCCATTCTGGAGTCCATGGTGCTCAACAGCCACGACCTCTACCAGAAGGTGGCACAGGAGATCACCATCGGCCAACTGATTCCGCATCTCCAGGGGTGAGCGCGATCGACGCTGCCACAGCGGGAGGGAACGTCCTTCAGGCAGACAGCTCCCATGATGGTTTGGTATTGGTTTGATTAAATATATACAGAAAAAGAATCTTGATCTGGTATATAATCAAACCATCCCTCATGTTTGTCCCCCGTCACACCGACATGGCACAGTGACTAGCCCTGTGTGCGCCCCTTGCCTGTTCTTAAGACTAGTGTGTCCCTAGTGCCTTGGTAGGGGCTCAGTTCTGATAAATGTTGATAGATAGTGTAGAGCTTTGCTTGTAATAAGATACAATAAAGCAATTTGTTCTCTTACGTTCTCAATAGAGTCTTTATCCTTAATCATACAGTATTTTCTGCAGTATGAGAATTTTCATAGTTAATTAGGAGTTTTTAAAGCTAGACTTCTTTATTTGTCTCCAGGTGATTACAATAACCTTTTTCTTCTGTATTTTATAAAATAGAAAATTTTAAGACGCTTGAGCTATGAAATAGCTGCCCTAGCAGCCTTGGGTTTTGGGGGAATCTCTCCTCCTCACCCTTAGATAACTAGTAAGGTTGCCTCTGATGATGTGAGCCTGAGAAGGAATCCTTGTAGGGTGCCACTGGATCAATGAAAGTATTTTGGATCGCAGGTGGCAAGAAGCATCCTGAGCTAGGACAGGGAGTTTATTGAAAAGATACTGGGGTGTTTTATAGACCCGAGGAATGACTTGAGTAGCTAAGCCTTGGGAAGGACAGAAACTATGGCTTCCTTGGAGTTCTCACAACAGGCCTTTTCTCTGGCATATTGGCTGGCAGAAATGTGACTTGGCTCCCAGTAACTGCTGCCCCTGGTCTCTCAGGTCACACTGGCAGATTTTCAAGAGGAAACCTGATTGGCCTGTTTGAGTTGGGGTGTAGAATGGGGATTCAAGGGAGTATTCAGTAGTTTTCAATATACCAAAAATGTTGACTATGTGTTTATAATTAAACTTTATATTAAACTACCAAAGTGCATCAGATGTTTCTTTCATTTGGGGGTAGGGGATGGTGATTAGAGTGTAAAATCGTAAGTCACACAAGCTATAGACTGTGGCCTCAGGGAAAACTAGCCCATGCTCTAAAATGATTTTGTGTGAAATCACTCTGGAAATGGTACCAATTTCATGTGTCCCTGAATGCGACCTGTATCAACTTAAAAGTCTGTATCTTTCTTCTGAATCTCAAGGGCATCATTGTGCATTTACAGTGCACTTTGCCAAGAGGAGAGTCTCTTATTTGCCAAGTGCTGTACTAAAGGTTTTATGTGCATTACCTCATTTTATCCTAAAAGCAGCTCCTTGAAATGAGTGTGTTTTTACCCAGCGTTCCAGATGAGGAAGCTGTGTAGGGACACCCTGTGAACTTCAAGGCCACACAGCCAGCCAGTGGGGCACTGGGCTTAAAACCTCATCCTTCCTGAGGCTGTGTCATAAGCTCGGCCTCCTCCTAAATTATCTCTAAATGCAGCTCACTGGCCTCTGCTCTTTGTTTATGCCCTGGGTCCTTCTTATTTACTATTTGTGCTGTGCTCAATATTCACTGTTTACCAGGCACCTAGCTGTAGATCTTGGCTTCATTTGGAATTTCTGATTTCATTCCTGTGAAAAGCAAATTTGTAAACATAGAAACCTATCCTTCTTGTTCTTTAAAAGTTTCTAGTTGAAAATAGATTTTTAGAATATGTAATATTGCCATGGAGACAAAGCAGTTTCCTCTATAATAAGCCCAGGAATGTGGGGACACCCAGGACTATTCCCAGATGTACTTCCTGCATCAGACAGAAATTACACGCACACACACACACACACACACACACACACTGGTCCATATTTTTAACTCTAATAGAGGAGAGAGGAAGAGAGCCAGCTGGCCACCTATATCTCTGGGTGAGTGTGTTTTGTCCGGCTAGCAATAGTAATTGTCTCCTCACATGTTTCCAGCTTTTCATGGTTGAAATACACAGTGCTGACTGCATTCTCTGTGTCCTGCCTTTCTCTCTCCCCTTTTTGGGGGAAATAATCATGACCCTTGTCATGATCTTACTGAGGGGTGGTCTTTTCTGACTTTGATGTTGTTCTATGTCTTTACAGGACAGATCAAGAAATCCAAACCTATACCATTGCAGTGATTAATGCACTTTTCCTGAAGGCCCCTGATGAGAGGAGGCAGGTAAGTTGCATTTCTTCTACCTTAAAGCCTGTGCCCAGGGCTGACAAGCTTTGGTGCAGGGAGAGCCCTCCTCTTCCAATCCCAGGAACTCCTCTGGGGTTCTCTGCTTCTTGGCGGTTTGCCTGGCCAGACTGGGATCATTCACAGATCCAGTGGGAGCTAGTTGGAGATGAAGTGTTTCAGAGGTAAAGCTCTTTCATCATGTGAAACCCAGTATAGAAGCCCCAAACAAAGAGCTGAAAGAAAGAGGAAACTGCTTTTGGAGTTAGAAGCCCCTGTGGTCTTCTGTCATTTCACTGGATACTCACTGGAGCCAGGGAGGGATTGTCCCCATTTTCCTGATGAGGAAAGCTAGACTCTGAGAACTGTCACACTTTGCTGAGGGAGATGCCAGGTGGGAAGATGGGAAAGGGAATGTGTAAATTGCTGCCGCAGTTGAGAGAACCTTTGATCTGTAAGAGGCTCTTTGCTGAGTGATATTTCTGCTGTCCGTGTGTGGATGTGCCCAGGAGGAGTGAGCATTTCATTTCCTCTCCTCTGTGTCGTCAGAAGGAGGGAACCCCTTAAAAGTACCTGCTTGGAACGTACCCTTCAACACTGTTCTTTGTCAATCTTTGGTTCTTCTTCAGCAAGGGAAAGGACTATTATAAAGTGGCTGTGGCAGAAGTAGCGCTTTTGCATGTCTTAGAATTTGGTTCACATCTCAGAATCCTTTTTTTTTTTTTCCCCAGCAACATAACATATTTGTTACCTTGGTCACAATTGACTCCCTTTAGAAACTAGATGAAAATATGAGATCTTCCAGCGTTTAGAAAGTATACTGGGGAGCTTATGACAGTTACTAATAAATCGTTTTAGAAGAATTTAGAAGGTTAGAATTTAGAATTTAGAAGGTTCATGCTACTGAACACTGTGGCAAGAATTTTACTTTTTTTTTTACTTTATTTTTTTTGTTGCCAGGGATTTTAAACCTCAGTGGCTAAATATGAGGGTTTCTGGTTTGTTTTCCATTTAGGTTTGTTTGCTCATTCCTAGGAGTTACATTTGCACAATAAGCAGAGTGGCTTTCTAATTTCCTGTGCTTTTGGTTTGGTATTGGCTGGAGCCAGGAGGTGCCTACCCTCCCCAAGCCTATTTTCCAGGCTGGATATTTCAGGGCAGCTTTGCAGATCTTAAGTGGGATCATGGGTAGGACTGCTCCTTTTATATTTATATCTAAATACTGGAAGCATGATAATTCCCATCAGGCCAGTAAGTTGCCTGCATATATTCACAAGCCTGACATGGGCATCACAAAGAAGCTCGATTCTTCTGCTAGCCAGACCAGGGATGCCTAGCCAGACCAATGATAGCTGCTTGTAGAGTGGGGTCAAGAGCCAGGCCAGAACTAAGACTCTGACTAAACTGACCTAGGCTCTTGAAACTGTCCCTCCCTCTGTGGCTAGATTAGAGGAAAGGAAAGCTCACACTCGCCCCAAGTGTTACAATTTCACTCAGACCTCTGCATGAGTAANCTCCCCGTGTTCTGAGTTTGCCTTGCTTTCTACAAGTTTATTTTGACCTTGATCAAATTCACGGTTGTGTTTTTAAATTATAACTTAGTTTCTTCTCTACTCAGTAAGAGTAGTGACCCTCAAATTACCCCCTTCACCAATAAACATCCCAGTGACTTCCTGAATATGAGCAGTATTTTTCTTTTGGATGTTTGCACCCCAATTGCATTCAACTGTTTAATTTTCCTTTAGTATCTATTTGACAATGTTTAGAAAGAGCATCTGTAAATCATGTCATTTAANAGTGACCCTCAAATTACCCCCTTCACCAATAAACATCCCAGTGACTTCCTGAATATGAGCAGTATTTTTCTTTTGGATGTTTGCACCCCAATTGCATTCAACTGTTTAATTTTCCTTTAGTATCTATTTGACAATGTTTAGAAAGAGCATCTGTAAATCATGTCATTTAATAAAATCACCTGCAAAACCTCTATGCCAGTCAGATAGACCCATGCACAGTCTGCAGAACTGAGGCCCAGAAAGACTGGGTGTGGACCTAGAGCATAGCATCTGCCCAGATGTCTGTCCTTTGCTAAAACTTCACTCAGTTCATTTGCATAGACTATTAAGCCTTGGGGTATATACTACTCAGTGTTTGGTTTTGCACAGATGCAGATGAAATGGCTTTTAGAAGTCTTAGCTCTTTAAAGTGATGGCTCTCTAGTATTGAAATCTCTTAGGTGCAGGCATATGTTGCCTTGTAGTAACAACTCTCTGCACATATATATTCTAATAACAGCTGACGAGCCATTTCAGTGGAAAGCCACTGCTCTCATTTGGAGTGTTTGATTTTGATTTAGTACTCACCTTTTCCTGGAAGGAAGAAATTCAAAAAGAGAAACAAAAAAAGAAAGAAGTCACAGGTGCCAAATTTCCTTCCTTTGTTTTTGGACACTGCTGTATTATCTAAACAGCATTCCCAAAGTCAGTTGAGTAGTACTGTCCATTTGAGCCCTTTCTTTGGTAAGAAATACTGCTGATATCCAGTTTTGAAACACACCCCAGAATAAAGTCATTTGGGGCCACGTGGAAATGTTTCTTTCTAACTGATGCTTTTCTATCTGCGTGTTTTCTTCCACAGGAGATGGCGAACATTTTGGCTCAGAAGCAATTGCGTTCCATCATCTTAACGGTGAGTACCTGTGTGCTGTGAGCACCTTGCTGGGGAGGAAGGGTCTGGTGGATTTATTGATCTCCTCTTTTGGCTTGGTTTTGTGGTTTGTTCTGTGACTTGCTTCTGTGATCAAGCAATGGGAAATAGAAAGGAAGCAAAAGTGTGCTTTTGGAAATGGAATAAATAAAGCTTTCCCCCAGGGATGGCTGCTCGTGATTGGAAGGCAGGGGTCCCTGGAAGAGAGAAACGCTTGTGGCAGGTTTATTATAACTTTAGCTTTGTATTTAAGGAAATTAGGGACTCCCCTGACTTTAACAAATCCACCAATATGAGCTAATACCGTTTTTAATGAGGAAACTAGAGAGAAACATATCAGACTCTGAGAGAAGTCCTGAAATTTTGACCATCATTTTCCTGGGCCACTTTACTAGAGAAAGGCAGAAAGATCAGGCATGAAACCTGCTCATTCACTGTGATGCAAAAAATACCTGAAACCTCAGTCAAGAAGAGGCTCTACATGTTATGTTGTAAATTTTTAGAAGTAAATCAAATAGCAAGATTTCCTGAGGCCTTATCTGCCACTTGACTTTTAACTAAAGGCTGAAAGAAACATATGTGATTGATTCTTCTGCTTACCAGAAAAAAAAAGAATAAAGATTTATGCATGTGTAATTCCAAAAAGTTCTGCAAGCATACAGTTACACACACACACACACACACACACACACACATACACACACATTCCAATACCATGAGGCCATTAAAAATTAAAAACCTTATGAGGGCAAATAAAATAAATATTCTAGAATCCAAAGCCAATAATAATGACTGCAATTTGTCATCAAGTTTGATGTTAAACTTCCTGGATGTTAAGGACAAAGAGAAACCATATGAGTGTACTTTTCATTACTTGATAAAAGGGGTACCCCAGGTCTTTGGAGGATGACATATTTCCACCCCCTGGAACTGGAATCTGAAACAGGGATTGTCAGAACATTCTAATGTATTCTTTGTCCAAGAATAGTTTTGTAGAAATTGCAGAGAGACTCAAAATACGGTTATTTTTTATACTCGCTCTCAATAAAAGTGGAAGCAACAGTATTAATCATAGAGAAATGAAGGTATTTGTGTAGGGGGTGGAGAGTAGGGTGATGAAAGAGTAGAAGTCTGGAATTAAAGTCTTAGCCTGTTGTTGATATCACCTTGGTGTGGCAGTTGAAGTTAGAATGCTCGGAGATGGAGTAGGTGGAATGACTGTAGCTACCATGTCTCAAAGATCAGTTTACTTCAGCAAAACTTTTTAAATGAGACCTTGATGATTGGAAGTTTAAGATTGGTTGATGTTCTCTGGCAAGAACTTGGAGTGTACTGTTGAGTTGCTAATAAAATAAATAGCCATATGCTTTAGTGTCCAGACACTTTGGACATTAAACATATACCAAGAATTAACAGTCTGTTGGGAAGATTGGAAGATACGAGGTTTGATTTTTTTTTCCCCATCCCATTGCTTGGCTTCCCACCCTCCAACCCACCTGATTTTGGTTCAGCAACTTCCTTCTATGTGTTGTTCTTCACCCCACCTCTCCTTTAATTGGCTATTTCATCATGGTGCCGAGAGCCAGGCTGTGGAGCCCAGGTGCACGCCAGGTTCAGGGTACCCAGAGAAAATTCCTTGAGACAGCAAGACATGGTTGGGCCTAGCAATTCAAAATAACTCATTCAAGTGGGTGTTTCACCACTTTGACTGGTTGGTTGGCATTTTACAAAGTATTTATTTATTTATTTGCCTGTACTAGGTCTTAGTTGAAGCATGCAGGGTCTAATTCCCTGGCTAGGGATCAAACCTGGGCCTCTTGCACTGGGAGCACAGAGCCTTAGCCACTGAATCACTAGGAAAATCTCTGGTTGACTGGCATGTTCAAGGCACAACTGTGGTTTCTGCCAAAGCAGATGCATTCAAGTCTTGAATTCCATTTCACACCCAGCCCTTGAGGGGACAGAGGCCCACATATTATAGTCTCCTGCCACTGCTTCTGTATTTATTCCACTTTGGTTCTGTTTCTAAGGGGAAGGGTCATTTTCTAAAAAGAAAATTCACTCACTGCACAGCGGGGGTAGTGGTCACTATATAGTGTCCACGGTGAATTAACGACAGATATGATAGTTACTTTGCCTTTGTGTGATGCTTCTAAAGCTTTCCCAGTTTAGATGTGGGATCACTTCTCAGAGACAGCTGTAGGGTAAGAGGATGGCAGAGCTGCTTACAGTACATGGGCACCATTTCTTTTTCTGGCGAGGCGAGCAGGCAAGGAGTGCTTCTGTCATAGAAATCCATAGCTCTCCTCAAGGTGCTCTCCTGTTAGGCATACCTTCTCTTATATGGCTGTAATAGTCACCAAATTTCCATTTCCTGCTGCACTTCCACTCTTCCCTGAACACAGTAGGTCTTTCCCCAGTTCTGGCCTAAAGATCAGGAACCTTACTGGGTCCTGAAATGTAAAAGAAAACTCCAGGCTCACCTGTACACTCATCTTTCTCCTGAAAGTGGTTCCACCCACCTCCATGCCCCGTGCTTCCAAATGAGGTCTTCTGAGATTCTACTTGGCATCGTGATGGGGGTGGGGTGGGTAAATTAGGTTATTTGCTGTTACTTTCTTCCTTTGTTTAAAAAAGTTTCCCTCATGAACCATCTCCCTAGCATGTCATCCGAGCTCAGCGGGCCATCAACAATGAAATGGCACACCAGCTGTACGTGCTGCAGGTGCTGACCTTTAACCTTTTGGAAGATAGGATGATGACTAAGATGGACCCACAGGACCAGGTGAGTATTCATTAGACAACAGTCAAAGCATACGAGGGAAAGAACATCCTTAAAAGTCTTTTCTTGAGCTTCTTAGAAATCGGGAGGCTTTTGATGATGATAATGTTCTTATCATCTCAGAACTTAGGGAAATGGATTTAAAATTTTGGTGAGTCTAGAATCAGAGAGGGCTTCTCTGACAGCTCAGTGGGTAAAAACTCCTCTTGCAACGCAGGAGACACAGGAGACAGGGGTTCAATCCCTGGGTCAGGAAGATCTCCTGGAGTAGGAAATGGCAACCCACTCCAGTATTCTTGCCTGGAAAATTCCATGGACAGAAGAGCCAGGCAGGCTCCAGTCCAAAGGGTTGCAAATAGTTGGACATAACTAAGTGACTAAGGATGCATAGGATCGTAGAATAAAATAAATGAATTACTTTGTTATGTATCGAACACATGCAGACTCTTTCCTTATTGGGTAAGAAAGCCTGACGTTGCTTGACTACAGATACTGACATTTGGCTCCACTACCTTCATTGCTGATGGCGTTGGAGTCAAGTCCCCAGGACACAGAGCCACTTGGTAGCTCCATGTGATATGCCTTCTACAGGCTGAGAGAGTATTTCCATTCTCCAGTGGCCAGAGCCATGGATGGAGGCCCCAGGTCACATCTGATTTCTGGGCTTCCATTTCTGCCGGTTGGCTCTCTGATATAGATCTCTGGGTCTCTGGCTGTTGTGCTTGAGAGGTTAAGTCTTGATCCAAAAGGCTCTGGGGGAACTTTACTGTGTGAAGACAGAGGAAGAGGAAACAGCTGGGAGCGCTGCTGCAGCCTATTTGCAGCTTAAACAGCGCTGCAGCTTTGGAAAGGAAAACACTCGTTATTGGCACGTGAGGCTCTGATCTCTGGCAGATGTGGACGCACATGCGAAGAGTGTAACCGCCGCAGCACTTAGTTCATGGCGTGAGGCCACGCGATTAAGAATGATCCAGAGGCTTCCAGCGGCCGTCTAATGTGCCCCACACTTCTGGCAAGGCCAAGTGCAATCATCACAGAGAGATGGGACTGCCTTATGACTTCTAGTTCGAAAGGCAGTGCGTCCAGAGGAGGAACAGCCCTCCCTTCTTGGAAACCTCCTCCTTTTAATGTAAAAGATACATGCCTTTTTCTTATTGTGGTTAAACATGCATCACAGAACCTTTACCGTTTTAACCATTTCTCAGATTTGTCTCTATGAAGTCACTTCTCAGTGGAGTTAGGGATCCCTTATCACTTACCTATTGTTCTTAAACCTTATGTGCCTCTCACTTTATTTCTGACAGTACAGGACTTGAAGATGCTCTAACTTGGCTTTTTCCAATCACAAGCCTTCCATCATATTTGGGGCCCTCATTGAGAATGTCACAGGGCAGTTGATACCAGAGCTTCAAGGGCTTGGCCATGAGGCTAATTGTGGAATAAAGCCAGGGCTGACCAGCAGGGAGAGTGGCAGGAGGGGGAAAAACGTTCACAGAGCTGTAACTTAGAACATTGGTTGCCCTTTATCTGTTTTCCTGTACCCAGTGATTCATTTAGACCCTGGGGAATGAGGGAGTAGATGAAACATCACAGAATGAAGACAGCTCTCTCTCCCTCCCTTTTTTCTCCTTCCTAACCCCTTCAGGCTCAGCGGGACATCATATTTGAACTTCGAAGAATTGCTTTTGATGCAGAGTCTGAACCAAATAATAGCAGTGGCAGCATGGAGAAGCGCAAGTCCATGTACACCCGGGATTATAAAAAACTTGGCTTCATAGTAAGTAAGCCATCTCCAGTAAGCTCTCTCCTTCCAGCACCCGGGGGCCTGACCTCAGCCACATAAGCGATGTCTCCTCCGAGCGTGTGGTCCTCCTGTGCCTTACAGAATAGTTTCCACATTTTCCAGATGTTTAGCTGGTTTAAACAGGATCACATGAAAATCTCTTCTGGCTGCAGCGGAATGGAATAACTTGTACAAGTGTGACTAATACTGAGTTTGTTTATTCAGTTCTGATTAAGTGTAACCAAGAGTAGTTAGCCCGGAAAGCATCTAGACTTCGTTAGATCTACTTCACAGAAGGCTGAAGATTCTATTTAAATTCAACGGGTGATGGCAACTGTGGGAGAAATCTTATTTGCCGCTGGTGACTGGGTTATTCACATATGTCGATTCCATATCAAAATCAGATCGAGAGTCTTCTGAAATTTAATCATGGTGTGACATGCAGTTTATATTGTCCTAAAAGTTTTGTCTTGCTATGGATGCTAATTAGTTACCACCTAGATTTTCTTTTTACTTAGTTTGCAGATCAGAACACAGCCTTGTCCTGAATATAATCTGTTGTTTTTATTTCTGCTTCCGGTCCATTTTTGCTTTCATCATTATCACATTTCTATATGACCTTTGGCTTATTAACCTCAAATTCTGCAGGTGTAAATTTGGGTTTCTTTCTACTTCCTCTATCTAACAACATAAATCAGACTTTTGTCTTCAGTAATTAGAAATCATCGGGCATTATTTTATAACTGCAAATACTCGTTCCTTGAATATACATACACACACACTAATATTAATATTCATTTGTACACATTGGTATTTATCCTTTATTGTTATTTGGAAAATCTTATCTTTTGTGAGAATTCTTTGAAAATGTTTCCACATCAGTTATATGCATTGTTTTCATTACTAAAGAGTTGTTATTATATGAGTGTACTACAGTTTATTTAGCCAAGCTCTTACTGAGTATTTCAGTGTTTTAAAATTACAGATAAGTCAGCAATTAACATCTTTGCCTCTCAGTATTGATGTACATCCTTGATCATGTCATTAGGATAAATCCATGGAACTAGCATTTCTATGATATATATTTGTAAAGCTTTTGATATCATCAAATTGCTTTCCATAAACACTGGATAATTTCCGCTTTAACCATTGGTGCATCAGAGTAACTTTTTTTATAAACCTCTCTAGTAATATTTGTAAAACTAGAAAAAAAATAATAATTTGATGTTATTCCTTTTTTACTAGTAGTCTTAAGATGTTTTTTTCTAAGAAGAACACTTCTGAAGCGTTGTATTCAGCTTTGCAACTTGCTTTACAGAGCTTCATTTTTATGAAGCTCCAAATTTTGACTTTGACTTTCCATTTGATCTTTTAGCTGAATCTGTTTTTCTAAATTTTAGCAAAAAACTCCGAGACTGATGGAGAGGTGAGAGTCCCTGTGCTTGATGTGTGTCGATGATCAAGGTTCCAAGGTGGCCCTGGTCCTGCTCTCACCCACCTGTGTGTTGGCAGACTCTGCTTGCTAGGGAGTTGCCCTTCGAATTGTGGGTGCAGCTCACATTCTGCCTCCCCGACAGTTCCTTCCAGGTTTTACTTTAATGTACTGAGTGAGGAAAGTGAAAGTGAAAGTTAGTCACCCAGTCCTGTCTGACTCTTTGTGACCCTGTGGACTGGAGCCTGCCAGGTTCCTGTGTCCATGGAATTATCCAGACAAGAATACTTGAGTGAGTTGCATTTCCTTCTCCAGGGGATCTCCCCGACCCAGGAATTGAACCCGGGTGTCCTGCATTGCAGGCAGATTCTTTACCTTTTGAACCACCAGGGAAGCCCCATGTTGAGCCAGGAGTCATATGCGAATCACCTGGGAAGCTGTGCAAAATCATCCAATCTCTTACCCTTAGGTCATATCAGAATGGCCAGGGAACAGACCAAGGTGTGTACATTTCGAACTGCTTCCCCTCGATCCTGATATTCTATCCTGGAGGAGAGCCTGGTGCTAGGGTACACTTGAGTTATTGCCATCCATGTTCCTCCTTTTGGTACGACCTGGATTTCTAGTGCATTTGAACAATGTGGAAAATGCGAAGTGATCCCTGGACACAATGTGTCTCTGACCCAGGTCCTAGTGGGTTTTGTCGGGGGCAGTTGGGTCCCAGAACACACGGTGTCATCTGTTGTCCTGCACATGTGTCTGAGGGATGAAGGAGAGAGGGAAGTTGAGGAAAGACTACTCGGTGGGACTTGGATTATGCCAGCTTTCTGTGTTACTGCAGGTCTCTAGGAAGGCTAGACTTAATGAGGGTGGGAGGTTTGCGGCACCTCCTTTTTTATTTCCATGCTTTAGTCCTGTGTGAAATCTCCAGGGTATCCCACAAGCCAAACTCTGAGTGATTTTTATCGATGAAGCTCCATCTGTCATAACACCATTGATAATTCCTTCCACAGTTGGCTTCTGGAGTCTGTCTCTGTCTTAGTTTTCAACGTCTGCTGAGTGTTTTTTGAGTACTTTGTGTTGCATTTTTAAAGGAGAAGTTAATTTTATGTGGTTCTGAGGCCTTCAGCACTTATGTGGCCTCCACTCCAAGGATTTGAAAAGTCATTAAAAAAGAGCAAAAATCTTGAACAGAGAATAACCAAAACGGAGTGTTGATTTCCTTCTTTTTTCCCTGGTACTTTCTTTGCACTTTCAATTTTAGTCCTTCCTCTGAAACTTCTTCCAGGCCAGAATCTTGCATCAGGTAATGGAGAAACTGAAAAGACTAGTTAGTCATGATTTCTAATGCAAGAAATGATGCAACCACTTTCACCAGCAGAAATTTTCTCTTTTGACTACCTGTCAGCAGAAATAGACAGGCCTTGCTAATGGAAAGACAGGCTGGTGGTGCCACCTAGAGGCCATTGTGCAAAACACAGAAAGCTGGTTGAGGACCTCAAGTGTCTGGCCCAGAAAGCTCTGGATGCTGGAAACTGTCCTGGTAAAGGATTCTCTCTGTGCTTCCAAAGGAGGAGTAATCTTGTCTGTAAACTCCTTACTGACCTCTTTCACAATCTGAGATTTGGGTAACCTTTTGGATCTCTTTGAAGAAAAGTTCAAGTCATATAAGATCATTATTCCTCTTTTTTACGTCTCCTGAGTAGGCATTGCCCAGGAAATGTTAAGTGACAAATTTTTGGAGTTGAGTGAGTCTAGATTTTAATTCCATGCTTCCCACTTAAAAAGCCACTTACTACTAGCGAGCCCATTTATTAATAACTGGCCAATGGGGCAGTTATTTGGGCTTCCCTGGTGGCTCAGTGGTAAAGAATCCACCTGCTTTAGCAGGAGACACAGGAGGCATGATTTCAATTCCTGGGTTGAGAACATTCCCTGGAGAAGGGCATGGCAACCCACTCCAGTATTCTTGCCGGGAAAATCCCATGGATAGAGGAGCCTGATGGGCTACAGTCCATAGGGTCGCAAAGAGTTGGACACAACTGAAGGGACTTAGCATGCAAGCACGGGGCAGTTATTTAACCTATCTGGGTGTCAGTTTCCTCAGGATGAAACTGGGCAGATGCTATTCTGTTTCGCAGCTGCTGGAGGGCCCTGCAAGACCATCTTTTAGCAACTGGCCTTGCGCCTGGCATGGTGGAGGCACCCAGCAAACGGCACCTCTCTCCCTCTCTTTTCGGAGAGCACATATCAAGGAAATCATAGGCAGCTTTTTAAGTTTTCCGAAGTGGAGGGGCCGTTGCTCCAACAAGGCAAGAAGAACAGTTTGTTACCGGATAATAAAGCACGACACTTTTGAGAAGGCAGATGGGCCTCACATTTCTTCTCAGTGCAGCATCCCAACAGAGCAGATTTTTCTGGTGAAATCGTTCTAAAGTCCCAATCTAAAGTGGCTAAATGGCTTGTATGGTTAGTCATAACACAGAAAAGCACTTGCTCTTAACACAAAGCTGTTTATTCTTCCAAGATCTTTTAGTTAATGGTTTCTGAGTTGCAAGATGGACATGCTTATAGATTCCCTGGTAAGAAGAGGGAGTCAAGGATGTCTGGGTTAATACTAATCTTATTGGAACTTCTAAGGAGGGGCATGTGTGCTTCTCAACCTGACAGAAGGCAGATTCACATTTTTAGAATGATTTTATTTTGAAAACACAGACAATACCTTTGTACAGACCATGCCCTGTTGACCATAATGACCAGGAACTGTGCAGAACGGTTTGCTTACTCTGAGAAGAGTTTGAGTTCCTGGCCACAGACCCTTCAGAATGTGACTGTCTTGATGTCAAATTGATAGCTTCTCTATCTGTGGATTTTACCTTTGTCCAGTCTAAAAGAAGGTATCTGTAGGTCTTTTTCCTTGAGCCCTCTTGGACTAAGACAGATGTCAGAAAATGGAAAAGAGTGGGTTTTTTCCTTAGCTGTCTTCTTCTTCTTGAGCTTGACTGGGGATAAAATAAGCTCATTTTAAAAAAGAAACTCTTTCTGAACAGCATAATGTGCTTTTAATCTGAAGTGTTTTGATAAGCATTTACCTTAACATTTTCAGATGGTCTTAGCAAAAAAAAAAAAAAAAAAAAGGCTAACTTGTGATGGTGAAACAAGGTAGTGAGAAAAATACTATTTCAGAATTAAGATTCTTTTAAAATGTAGGTTTATTGTATTCAGGTATAATAAGGCCAGCCTTGCCCGTGGAGATGGTTGTTGTTGAACAGGCAGGTTGTTATTCATAGATCCCAAGAGCAGGGAGCATGTGACCTCACAGGAACATCAGGGGGCACTAGGGTCGGTCAGGAGACCAAGGGAGCAAGGGGAAAACACAGGCAATAGCCTTTGTTGTGGTTTCCATGGGAAAGCCAAGGCACAGCAGGTAAGCAGACTCAGAACTGGCTGGTTTGAATAATCTCCCTGAGTTCTGGAGCCTGCATGCTACCCTGCGTTGTCCGGCACTTGGCCCTGTGTTCATTAGGGCAGGTGGATGGTGGCCCCGAGTGTAAACACTGAGAAAGGGGGTTGTTGGGGGATGAAGGCAGCCTTCTTATCTCTAGAAAGTAGGTCACTCTGCAAAGGGGAGCCCCTCCAATGTCAGCAAGGACCCAAGATTCCAAAGCATCAGAAAATAGAAGAAAATGAAAAAATAAATGAAGAATACAGACTTACATTCAAAATTTTAAAGGATTTTTTTACCTTCTTGGGTGATAGAAGATACTTATGCACAAGTATAATTATCCATAATTATATATGCAGTGCTTGGTGTCATTTTAATATATTTTTTCTCAAATACAGATGGCAGGATATGAAATGAGATGCATATTTATATATCTCTTCCTCCATCCCCATCTCCATCTCTGTTCCCATACCACAGAAGACAGCGTCTTAGTCTAAATGCTGCTGGAAATCAACAGCTACTAGGAGAGTGTGACATTGGGATTACGCTTGTCCAGGGCTGTCTTTGACTCTGCCACTCACAGGCTGAGTGATTCCGGCAAGGTACTTTGACATTGTCATGTCTCAATTTTCTTATCTTTAAAATGGGGCATGTTAGTTGTTTCTGTCTATAGGTTTGTTGTGTGGATTAAATGAGTAAACACTTATAAATTGTACAGAATGATACCTGGACATAGCAATTTGGACAGTGTTACAGCTACTATTAATATTATTATTGGAATGTTGCCCAGTGTCCTGTGACACTGTGAGAGACAATGATGGGGGAATGTGAGAGTTGTAAGTTGCTCCTAGGAAGATAATGAGAAAATGCATGGTTCAAAATAACAGTTAAAGATGAGGGAATAATGTGTGCTTGGGAAACTACAAGAAATTTGTCATGACCAGTGTTCATGTTGTCCTGGGGGCAGAGAAGTAGAGTTGGCACTACAAGCAAGAGACCAATTATAGAGAATTTGAAATTCAGAGGGGTTAAAATAGACAGTAAATCTTCATGGCTTCCAGACCTGAATATTCCCCCATTCCTTGCAATTTATTTGTAACCTTGAAATCAGTCATCGTGGGCTTTCACAGTCATTTGCAGACAAGCACAAGATCAGCACGGTATCTGCCGTCTTGTTTGAACTCTTAAATGCGTATCCCTTTTGCAGTCCAGCCAAGGACACATTTTCCGAAATGTTGTGCTTTCTCTTGGTGATTTTGCCATTTAAAATGGCCCCCAAACTTTGTGCTAAAGTGCTGTCTAGTCTTGCTAAGTGTAGAGGCTGTGATGTATGTTCCTTATGGAGAAAACCTGTGCATTAGATAAACTTACTTCAGGCATGCGCGACACTGCTGTTGCTGTGAGTTGTGTTAATGAATCAACAGTATGTTACACAGTGAGTTTTTAAACAGAAATGCACATAAAACAAGGTTATATATCGATCGACTGACAAAAATTTGTGACCAGGGGCTCAAAGGAACCTAAACTTGTACTGCCCTTAGGAACAATGGCTTAGTGTCTGTGATGATTTCATAGACCATAGGTACAGGAAATAGAATCAATGTACTGTAAGGCCCTGGAGAGCTTTCAGGCAGGGGTGAGCCATGGAGAGGAGAAGCTAAGGTGGTCCTAGGCTCAGTTCTGTGCTTACCATGTGTCCTATACATGCTAAGCTGGGAAGAGATGGCCCATCCTTCAAGAGCTCACAGGTATGTGAGACGTCAACAAATGTCTGCAAATCACAGCACCACTCAGGACATTTGGGGCGGGTGTGAATACTATAACCTACTGTGACTTGAGTCATTTATTTCAAGAAGCTGCCTTGAAACTGCTGCTGTACCAAATACTGTATCCCGGTAATGAGGTGAATTTGCATCCTATAATCAAGTTTCATTCCAAACTCATTCTGCATAGATGAGAATGCAGCCTTGGGTGGGTCTGGCTTATATTTCAGCATCACTCCTAACAGGACTTTCTTAAAGGTTTTGTCACTGAGAATGTGATTCAGTCCCTTGGACTACAAGGATAGCGTTAGCAAGCATCTAGACCATATGGAAAGTAAATTTTAACATTTACCTAATTTTTGCTGTGCTCAACCCCCTTTCTCAAGCATTTCTGGAACCACAAGTTAAAGCAGATTTTAATAAAGAAAATCACTTTTTCCCATAGGGATGATTTAATAATTGGAATAGTAAAGAGTCAGACACGACTGAGAGACTGAACTGACTGACTGAACTGATTCCTAACCAAGAACCCTAATTTCAAATAGTTAAAGATGTGACTCATGAAAAATAGGTCATAAAAAAAGGGACAACTAATTAGTCTGGGTTGCTCTGTACGGAAGCTCTGGCAAGTCCTAGTCAGTCCACCCAGCCTCAGCCTACCCCTTCCACCCGAGGAAGGGACCTTTTACAGACTGTGATGAAGGGATAACTGAACTCCCTGAATGTTTAAGTTCAGTCTGGATGAAATCACAGGCAATTACCACATGTACTTATTGCGCAGACCACATCTTCTGTCTTCTGCCTCATGGACACTGTGTTCTGGTCCATTCCGTTCAGAAATCCCCTTTCCCTATTCAAAATGCAGTGAGGCCCCGGTCCTAATCATTTCTAGCCTTGCTCCATCTGAAAGGAAACTAACAGAGCACTGTGCATCTGGGAGAGGAAGTGGCAGCCCACTCCAGTCAGTATTCCCACCTGGAAATCCCATGGACAGGAGAGCCTGGTGAGCTCCAGTCCATAGGGTCACAAAGAGTCGGGCATTACTGAACTAGCCGAGAGATACAGTTATTAGTGAAGCCTGAGCAGAATCGGCCAGCAGATGGAGTAAACCCACAGCCGTTGACGACTCTCAATCAGACCTCACCCCCGATGAACTCGAGAGTATCAGCCACTGGGACACCCAATTTTATTACAGCTTTGCTTGTCAGCCTGCAGAGTTTGAAGCTATAGGGCCAAGACAAGAAGCCTTAGAATCTCTTCAGGATGTCTGCTTAGCCTTCATCAAGGTCCTACAGAAGCTAGGACCATTCTAAGATGCCCACCTGGCCTCCTTGTTAAGTGAGATTGGCCTGCTGTTCATAGCCCGTGAGCATTTATATGTAGCATCCACATTTCCTGATGCTCATTTCCAATTATTATTCCTTATGCTGTCTTGAAAATATTTTATATGGGGTTTAAGAGTCTATGCATCGAATATTTTCTTCTGTCTTAACATGGAAATGCAAGAAAGAATGCATTGTAAATAGAAAATCTAGATGAATATCGACTGTAGAAACAATGATAATAATGTATTTGGGGGTTTAAAAATATACATAATTAAAACATAGAACAACAATAACTTGGAGTATGTAGCAGAGTAAAAATGAACCAGCTGGGATGTGGTACAAAGCTATTGTGGAAGTCTGAGCTGATTCTTGATATGTATTTCTCGGGTGAGTAGAATATTATGAATTCATTTTTCAACTTTTTTTTTTTTTAGTAGCCATTTGTGACCTTGTGGACTGTAGCCCCCCGCCGGCTCCTCTATCCGTGGGATTCTCCAGGCAGGAATAGTAGAGTGGGTAACCATGTCTCCTCCAGGGGATCTTCCCAACCCAGGAATCAAACCTGTGTCTCTTATGTCTCCTGCATTGGCAGGCTAATTCTTTGCCAGAGTGCCACCTGGAAAGCCCCCTTTAAGTAGCCATTCGTGGAATTAATTGTTCAGCAATATCACGGAGACTCCCATCTTGATGGTATGGGGTACTTGAACCTCGTGAACATTTCTTTCCCTTTTATTCCTGCTTTTCTCTTCCTCACTTCAACAAATAGCCAAGGGGTTGTGAAAGGGAAAGCCAGAGAAAGGCATTAATTGAGGATACTCATAGTTTAAGCCAGAATTTGCAGGCAATTCTGTCAGTCACTTCCTTGATTGGCAGGTAAGAGTCTGCAACTCCTCATTACAGGGAAAGAGAGGACACCGTGGCCAGGATGGGCTCTGCAGTGTCTGTCGTGGATGTTTTCGATCAGTGATGCACAGTGTAGCATCTATCGTCTTCACGTTTGGTTTTAAGTGCTGAGACCATAGCATTGTTGAAGTTATGCACACATAGAAGAATAAAAGTTAGCTTCCGAAAGTCTCTGGCAGAACCAGAAGATGGGCTACTGGTCTTCATTTCTCCATCATTGAACTGCCCAGATCACTGGGCAGAGCTGCTGTGAGGTAGCAAGGGAGAGGTGTGCAGAGGCGCAAGAAGAACTGGGGACAGTCTCATCTCAGAATCAGCCCTCCAAGAGCCAGCTATTACCCATGGATGCTCTGTGAAGATGGGGAAAAGAACATCAACCCTATAAGGGACACGTGAATAACTGTGCTCTTGAAGTGCTTTATATTTTTAAAAGAAATATTGTAAAGGAAAATTTTTACAACAAATGGACTGTGTTCATTGCCATGACAATATTTGAGCTTTGTTCTCCTCTCGTATTTTAATGTGATTAATTTTAACTCTAGGCAGAATCTCTCAGGTGACTACTGAAAACTGAGTGAGAGGATGGGTTTCTCCTGCTCTGTTTTCCCCACTCTCCTCCTGTTCAGTACTCATTGTGCCTGTGTTGTTGTTCAGTCGCTAAGTCGTGTCCAGCTCTTTGCGACCCCATGAGCTATAGCACTCCAGGCTTCCCTGTCCTTCACTGTCTCCTGGAGTTTGCTCAGACTCATGTCTATTGAGTCAGTGATGCCATCCAACCATCTCTGTCACCCCCTTCTCCTGCCCTCAAGATTTCTCAGCATCACTGTACCCAAGGTGGGCCATTTATCTCCTGTTAGTGACGATTTGGAGAGGCAATGGCACCCCACTCCAGTACTCTTGCCTGGAAAATCCCATGGACGGAGGAGCCTGGTAGGTTGCAGTCCATAGGATCACTAGGAGACGGACACCACTGAGCGACTTCACTTTCACTTTTCACTTTCATGCATTGGAGAAGGAAATGGCAACCCACTTCAATGTTTTTGCCTGGAGAATCCCAGGGATGAGGGAGCCTGGTGGGCTGCCTCTGGGGTCACATGGAGTCGGACACGACTGAAGCCACTTAGCAGCGGCAGCAGCAGCAGCACTGCTGATTTATGGTCACTAGGGGGCGCTCCACACAAAGGCATGTTTGTTAGTTACTCTTCAGACAGAAGATATTTTCTATCAAGAGCAGCTCTTAGAAGGCAGAGTACTTGGTGGGGTAATTTTTAAAAGATTGAACCCTGGGCCAGCCAAAACCGCTGGCCTTAAACTTTAGCTTAAAACCCACAAGAATTTTGTTTCCTTGGAAACAAAAAGTATGGAGGCAACTTATTAAACAGTGTTAGTCATGAACTCCTTCAAGTTCCCCTCTCCTGGCATTCTTTCTTTGTAAATGAGATTTTGCAGCACCGGTTACCATTCAGCAGGTACAAGGGTGATGCACAGGGAATGTGGGCTTCAGTTCAGTTTAGGTCAGTTCAGTTGCTCAGTTGTGTGCAACTCTTTGCGACNGAACTCCTTCAAGTTCCCCTCTCCTGGCATTCTTTCTTTGTAAATGAGATTTTGCAGCACCGGTTACCATTCAGCAGGTACAAGGGTGATGCACAGGGAATGTGGGCTTCAGTTCAGTTTAGTTCAGTACAGTTGCTCAGTTGTGTGCAACTCTTTGCGACCCCACATACCATGGCACATCAGGCCTCCCTGTCCATCACCAACTCCCGGAGTCCACCCAAACTCATGTCCGTTGAGTCGGTGATGCCATCAAACCATCTCATACTCTGTTGTCCCCTTCTCCTCCTGACCTCAATCTTTCCCAGCATCAGGGTCTTTTCAAATGAGTCAGCTCTTTGTATCAGGTGGCCAAAGTATTGGAGTTTCGGCTTCAACAACAGTACTTCCAGTGGACACTCAGGACTGATCTCCTTCAGGATGGACTAGTTGGATCTCCTTGCAGTCCAAGGGACTTGCAAGTGTCTTCTCTAACACCACAATTCAAAAGCATCAATTCTTCAGTGCCCAGCTTTCTTTATAGTCCAACTGTTGCATCCATACATGACCACTGGAAAAACCATAGCCTTGACTAGACGGACCTTTGTTGGCAAAGTANCAGAGGGTAAAGAAATGCCAGTACGGAGACCCCTGGTGCAGTCGCCTGCTTGCTGTCAACCTTGCCTTAGACAGCAATTGAACAGCCGCAGGTCAAGTTAGTGGGCCTTCTACTCTCATTCTCTTTCCTGAGACCTTTTTTTTGTCCTTTTTTCCAAATGGTCACCATTTGTCAGTGTGTCTCATAGCTCTGAATTCGGTGTGATGTGACCTTGGGAGAGGAGGTGTGAACAAGCCATGCAGACCTGTTTTATGTCTGGGAGGAAGTAATTTATACACCAGGAGCTGGCTCCGTGGTGTGGGATTCTAATTCTGGGAATGGCATTTTGTATGTGTAGGAAGGCTGTCAAAACCTTTCCAATGGAAGGGACCAGAACCAATTTGAGAATAAGGTGGTTATGTAAGAACTGTCCCAGCTCAGGCATCTTGGCATATGTCCTGTGTTGTTCACTCCAAAGAGGAAGGAAAGGGGAACAGGAGGAATTCTCTGTGCACCCTTGAAAACCCACAAACTTACCAGTAAGAGATGACACGCAGTTCTGAGATGTTTCTGGAGGGAAAACATTTGTAGTTTTCTGTAGTCAGAAAAGGGTAATGGGTGTGCATAAGCCCTTTGCTTTCTTCTTATTCCTGCTCCTCCTCTTTAAAATGTTTGCTAAACTAATTAACCTGCCGGGTCTATGTCATTTTAAGGAGGCCCACGAGGGTTTCCATTGGTCTTATATCAGTGACAGAACAGCCACAGTGACCACCCCACTAGCAGCAGCATTTGAGCCTGTCTAGGGACCTGGGCACAAGGCACGAGGCGCAGCCGTTGACTTTTCCTATTTTAGAGGTGAACTCGTGTGGCGCGGACATTGGAGATGGGCATCATAGAAGGGGAGGTGTTTGGACGTGCAGGAATTCATGGGTAAACAAAGGGACCAGTGCGGATTAGCCCTGGCTGAGAAGGAGGAGCATGAGCGATGAGCAGGGACAACTGGAAAATGTGAAGAAAGTGCTCTTGACGACAAGTCATGAGCAATTTGTGCTTGGGGTTTTGGGTGATATTTGATAGTTTTAAATCAGGAGAGTATGTGGTTAAAGATGAGCATTTCACTTTGACGGTAATGTAAAGATGTTTTGGAAGAGATTCTTGCAGCCCTTTTTCTGTGTGTGCATACGGGGCTATTGTAGGCCTTCCAGTGGCGGGAATGCTATCAGTATAGTACGATCTGAGTACCCAGTGTGGGTTCCTCTGAGCAGAGGATGGATAACAGGTTTACTAGCTTATTAGCTCGTCCTCTCACTCCCACGAGAACCCCCAAACCCCAGCCCCACTTCAGCTCCCGTACCCCAGTGATGGGATATGTGGCTTCTGTGGCTAATCCCTCACCCAGACTCTTGTTTGAGGCTTCCCACTACCCCCCCAACACACACACATACATGTGTGTGTTCACAGGTGTGTGCCCATCTGCTCGCAGGAGAGAAATTGACGAGAAGAGAGAAACTGGTTGGCCTGTAACATAGGAACTGTCTGATTTGTTTTTAAGAGCTAGGAAACAAAACTGATGCTCTTCCTAGTGACGCAACAAGGTATAGATAGTCCTGCCCTGTTTTTAGTGCTGGGTGTGAGTCTCCTGCCTAAGGCTGCTGGTCACCAAGGGTGCTCCTCCTCTGGGCTCCCAGTCCTGCAGGGCCTTCCCTGGCGGTGGCTTGTGGGGCTGCACCCTCGTGGTCCCGTGGCCCACAGTTCCGTCCGTCCTCTCTGTCCTCCTCTGCTGTTGCTTTAACAGCTTGTGTCTTCATTCAGTTTACGTGTAAGAAAAAATTGCCTCCGTCTTAAAAGTGATCTAAGTGAAAATATCAGCCTAGTAGAAGTACAGGGGGCCGGAGCCCTTGGGTGGATGAGCATCTTTTGGGGGTCATGCACTGTGACCCGTCAGGTGCGGGAGTTTCAAGTGTGCTTGCCTGTACCCAGACTTGCTTCTCACGTGCATTTTTCCCCCTGCCTCCTGGATAAACCAAGAGGGAAGTGGTCAAAGACTTCATGGAGTCCTTGGTAGTTTTCACAAGGTTGGGCAGATATGGTAAACGGATAAGTACTTGTCCGATTGAATCCTTCAAAGCCCTCCAAAAAAATCCTCTCTCCAGATCTGAACAGGGATGTGTAGTGTTTTGTTTTGGTTTTTGTACTTTTACCCCATGGACTTTGTCTTTGTACTTTTAAAAATTCTTTCTTGCTGCAGGTCAGTTTGGTACTTCCCTATTGTGGAAAGGAAAGGAGAGGAAATTGTGAAGAAGCAAAGCAAACACACAGGAAACCACACACACACACATACACACACACACACATACACACACACACACAACACCTATAATCCTACCCTCCAATAGCAAACTGTTATTGTTTAGTTAGTTGCTTTTTCTATGGGCTCTGTTCTTCTCATATTTGAGATTAAATTTTATGTTCAATTTCCAATCGTTTCCATTTGTCACATGTAAACCTTGATAAAGATCATGTTTAGTGACTGATGCTCTGCAGTAAGTACTTAAACCATAACTTACTTAGGTGTTCCTCCAATAATTAAGGATATTTTAAAATAAATGACAGAAATGATTCGATGATCATGTTGTACATAACTGTTTGTCCACATTTAGAATTATTTCCTTAGAAGAAACTATTACACACTTGGGTCAATGTTTACAGATATTTTTGAAACTCTAATTTTGTTTATTTGTATTTTAAAATTCTTCCTGCTGTCTATCAAATTGATTTTATTCCCATTGTTTCTACCTACTTTATTTGAATTCTTTTTTTAAACTTTTCTAATTCTGAGAGCAAGACATAGCGCTAAGAATTCATAAAAATAACTAAAATTATTTCAAAAAAAATAAACCATATTTCTTCATATATAGATAGTTACAATTTTGGTGTGTATCTTTTCCAGATATATTCTATGCTTATATAAATAAGTATACTTTCTCTAAATGTGATCTTCTAGTTTTTTAAATTTTCAAAGTGAATTTTTATTTTAAGGTTTCTAATCCCAGGGACGGGGGAGCCTGGTGGGCTGCCGTCTATGGGGTCACGCAGAGTCGGACACGGCTGAAGCGACTTGGCAGCAGTAGCAGGGAAAATGCAGTCGAATTTTTATGCCATCTTATCATATGCTTAGCTTCATCGGACAGAAACTTAGTGAAAATATTAAAAAATATGGGAGCTAAACACTATTCATGAAGCCTGTCTTTTCTGTTTGTATTCATGGAAGCTTCTCACAGAAGGAGCAGTCATGGAGGCAAGTCTTGTGGCCACATCCAAGCAGTCTTTGTCCACAAGATTTAGTCATACTCTTTTTAGGGATTTTGACGTATATTGCACAGTTTGTTAGAAGAAGCACTATAACAATTTGCATTTCCACCAAGAGCCTTGGAAAGTACCCATCTGACTGAATCCTCAATAACTCTGAATACTTTATTTTTTTGTCTTCACTAATTTTACAGGCTTTTAAGAAAATTCTCCTAACATGCTTTTTTACTATACCTGCACAGCCACATTTCCTATCTTCCTATTAGAGTCTTCTCTTCCACTTATTTATTATTATTATTATTCCACTGGCCTGTTAATTTGTCTTTCTAATAAGAGGCACAGCCCAGAGCTTAGTACTTTTCTCACTTTGAATAAAGGATGGTAACTCATTTAACTCAGGATAGTGCAGTAATCCAGTTCTTGTCATCAGGGTAGGCCCCAGGGGACCATCGTGCTCCATCTTCCTCTGAATACAGCCAGCAGTTTCGTATCTCTCTGCTTATCTGTTTCACTGGTCACTTTTGCAACCTGCAGTTTTCTTTCTTCAGCTTGAACATGGCAGAAAATGGCTGTTCCATCTCTAGCTTTATGTAACATACTCAATCCTGAGCTCACTGATGATTGATGGCTTCTGAGGGAGGTACTTCAAATTTTCTAGATGAAATTCATGTCCAGTTTGAGTCAAAGGACCACCTTGGACCAATCAGACCTGCCCAGGGTATTGTCATCCTTCCACACTAAATCCAGAACTGTTTCTCCAACAAGAGAATGTACATAGGGTGTAGTATTTAGTGTGTCCACTGCAGCTCCCTGCCCAGAACGTGGACCTTGGCTTGGAACTTGGGAATCACATAAATATTGATTTTGGGGGGTATTTATATATTTTTCATTTATTAAAAAGCAAAGAAATCATTTTTCCAACAAAAGTGCTTATAGTAAAATAGTTTCTCCAGTAATCATGTATGGATGTGAGAGTAGGACCATAAAGAAGGCTGAGCACCAAAGAATTGATGCTTTCAAATTGTGGTGCTGGAGAAGACTCTTGGGAGTCCCTTGGAAGCAAGGAGATCAAACCAGTCAATCCTAAGGGAAATCAACCTGAATATTCATTGGCAGGACTGATCCTGAAGCTGACTCCAGTACTTCAGCCACTTGACTCAAAGTTGTTCAGTTGCTCACTTGTTTCCGACTCTTTGTGACCCCATGGACTGCAGCATGCCAGGCTTTCCTGTCCTTCATATCTTCTGGAGCTTGCTCAAAGTCATGTCCATTGAGTCGGTGATGCTATCCAACCATCTCATCCTCTGTCCTCCCCTTCTCCTGCCTTCAATCTTTCCCAGCATCAGGGGCTTTTCTAATGAGTTAGTTCTACACATCAGGTGGCCATCGACCAGGAGCTTCAGCTTCATTATCAGTCCCTCCAGTTAATATTCAGGATTGATTTTCTTTAGGATTGACTGGTTTGATCTCCTTGCTCTCCAAGGGACTCTTGAGAGTCTTCTCCAACACCACAGTTCAAAAGTATCAGTTCTTTGGTGCTCAGCCTTCTTTATGGTCCTACTCTCACCTTCATACATGACTACTGGAAAAACCATAGCTTTGACTATAGGGACCTTTGTTGGCAAAGTGATGTCTCTGTTTTTTAATACGCTGCCTAGATTTGTCATAGCTTTTCTTCCAAAGAGCAAGAGTCATTTAGTTTCATGGCTGCATTCACCATCTGCAATGATTTTGGAGCCCAAGAAAATAAAGTCTCTCACTGTTTCCATTGTTTCCCCTTCTATTTGTCATGAAGTAATGGGACCAGATGCCATGATCTTAGTTTTTTGAATGTTGTTTTAAGCCAGCTTTTTCACTCTGTTCTTTCACCTTCTTCAGGAGGCTCTTCAGTTCCTCTTTGCTTTCTGCCATAAGGGTGGTGTCATCAGCATATCTGAGGTTATTGATATTTCTCCTGGCAGTCTTGATTCCAGCTTATGCTTCATCCAGCCCGGTATTTTGCATGATGTTCTTGGCATATAAGTTAAATGAGCAGGGTGACAATATACAGCCTTGACGTACTTCTTTCCCAATTTGGAACCAGTCTGTTGTTCCATGTCCTACTGTAACTGTTGCTTCTTGACCTGCATACAGATTTCTCAGGAGGCAGGTAAGATGATCTGGTATTTCCATCTTTTTAAGAATTTTCCACAGTTTGTTGTGATCCACCCAGTCAAAGGCTTCAGTATAACCAATGACACAAAAAGCTGATTCATTGGAAAAGACCTTGATGCTGGGAAAAATTGAAGCAAAAGAAGAAGGGGCTGGCAGAGGATGAGATGGTTAGGTAGTATCACCAGCTCAGTGGATATGAAACTGGGCAAACTCCTGGAGATAGTGAAGGACAGGAAAGAGTGGTGTACCATAGTCCATGCGGTCGTAAAGAGTCAGACATGACTTAGCGACTGAACCACAGCAATTTTTTAAGGGATATTCAATGCTCCTTGTAATTATCAAAGCAGCATTATTTTAACAAATGGAAACAATAAGTGTTATCAAAGCCTTCCTTTGCATAAATGATACTAGTTAGACCTCTTTATTATCCTGGGACTGTATCAAATTTCATTGTACTCTCTTTAAAAAGTATAGAAATGGTTTCTATTTTAAAACTCTATTTGCTGCTTTGTTAAAAATAGAGACTGACAGCAAATTCAACAGAAGATGCAGTTTGTTTGCCTTTAGGCTATCAAAGGTGAGAAGATTTTTGTGTAATAGACATGAAAAGTGAAGTCACTCAGTCGTGTTCGACTCTTCACAATCCCATGGAATTTTCCAGGCCAGTGTATGGAATTTTCCAGGCCAGAATACTGGAGTGGGTAGCCTTTCCCTTCTGTAGGGGCTCTTCCCAACCCAGGGATCAAACTCAGGTCTCCCTCATTGCAGGCAGACTCTTTAGCAGCCAAGCCACAAGAGAAGCCCATGAAGATTGCTCAAATATGTAGAACAGAGGAAAGACAATAATTTCGTGCTTTGTGATGGACTTAAATGTATGCAGACAATTCAACAAACACAGATTGATTTGGATAAATATTTTGGTCTAGGTTTGCTATAATTTTATTCTGCAGGGATTATGATTTCCCAGGCTATATTTTAGGGCTTTTTGCCCTTTTTATATAGAGCAATTTGTAGGAAACCATATCTAAAGGTATTTACAGTTATAGCTTTAGTGCCTGGAGCCAGACCACCTTGGTAGCCAGAGAAGTTATCCCCAAACCCTGTCTACACTCATCTTTGACCTCGGAACCACCTGTACATGGGGAAGACTCAAAATATTAGCTATAGACAAAAAGTCTGAAGTGAGACCAGAACTGCAGCCTCCAAACAGTTAGCAATTCAAGCATAAGCAAGAAAATTATCTGCCAAAACAGAGGAAACAACACTCCTTAGAGAATAATGACAGGATCCAGACTTGCTGCAACTTAACATTCATAATGGAAAACAATCTTATGTTTTCTGATATATGAGGAATGAAGGCAAAATTCTCTCATATCCAACTCCAAGATGAATCAAATGTTGAAGCTAGGACAAGGAATTTAAAATGTTTGTGAAAACTGTCCATAGTGAAAAAAGCAAACCATGTTTTCAGTGTTTGAAAATCTTAGCAGAATTAGAAGTGTCAGTAGAGAAATAAAAACCATAGGAAGGAACAAAATGGACAGTCTAGAATAAAAAACAAATAATCACTGAGATTCCCAGTATGTAATAAACCTGCAAATTGAAGCTGTTATTTGTAAGAAAAAAAGTAAAGTATTTTGCTCTTATTTTAGTACATTTTTTACTAATGAAATAGAAGCAGAGCAACTCTGTCCATCTTTTCCTCTTCTAACTTTTATCATCCTTAACCTTGAGGAAAAGAGAAAGTTCTGGAAGGTGAGCAGTGAGCTGAGAAAGTCGAGGGAGTTTGGGGGTGTTGTAGCATATACCCTTCCTCTGTTCTGTGCTACTTCTGTGCTTTGTGCACAGATTTGTTGCTTTTCATAGAGCAAATTCCAATTCATCTCCTGATTTATCTCGCTCCCCTGATGGGTCCTAAATAATAGGAGGTCAGCCTCTAGGTCTTTCTTATCTCTTTCTGTAATAGGAGTGGAATGGATGGGCACTGAGTGAATGAATAAAGCTTTTGGGTCCCTCAGTTCCTGCCGTTATCTCCTTGCCTTTTTCTTGGAATTGTCGCATCTTTATTGCAAGTGTTTTAGGGTGCTTTACAAGAAATTGCATAATTACTGAAACAGCATTATTTACTGAGTACCCTGTCAGAATGTTTGCCATTTTTCTTTATCATCAGATTTTAATTTTGCCCAGCATATTTAATCATAATGAAAATGAAAGAGTCAGTCACTATAAATAGACCTGTCTTTTCTCCTCCTACTCTTCCACACCTGTGTTCCACCTTCTTTTCCTTTATTGGTCCTTCTGGGAAGGTTTTGTGATGTCCATCTCTAAAATAGTCTCCTTTAAAATGGTTCTGAGGGCTTCCCTGGCTCAGACAGTAAAGAATTCACCTGGATTGTTGGAGACCTGGATTCGATCCCTGGGTTGGGAAGATCCATGGAAGAAAGCATGGCAGCCCACTCCAGTATTCTTGCCTGGAGAATTCCCAGGACAGAGGAGCCTGGCGGGCTGCGGTCCATGAAGTTGCAAAGAGTCAGACACGACTGAGCAACTAAGCACAAAGTGGTTCCATAGAAGTATGTGTGCACACCAATCACTTTTACCAAATGCATCTTAGTCACTGCATTTTGAGTCTCGCTTCCATGTGTGAGCTGTTTTTTTTTGTTTTGTTTTTGTTTTTGACACTTTGTGTAGGACTTTGAAGAGAAAAAAGAAGAACAAGTAGCAGAAGTATGAGTTTTCTTTTTGGTTCATCAACCCCAGGGGGAAAGAAAAACTCAGCCTTTTTTGTCTGCTGATTATTCTGTAGCAGGTCCTCTCCTGGGTGTTTGAGATGATTTTTTTTTTTCATTTAATCTTCACAACCAGTTTGTGAAATAGATGTTTCCCCCTTATTTTATATCTGAAAATATTGAGGTTAAATAACCTGCCCAGAGTCTCACAGATCGTAAGAAGTGACACCAGAAATTCAGTGATAATTTTGTCTCATTCCCCAGGCCACTGCTGTTTGGCACTGAACCATACTGCTTCTCTCTGAAATAAAAGGTTAAGAGGACTCAGGAATGCAAATGAGGAGGTGTTGGAGCATGAGTGGTTGGTTCAGCTTCTGGTAAAATAATTTTTAACCTTTTCCTACTGTGAAAGCACATGGTAGAATTCATTTATATTTTGTATATATCTCTTTCTTCTGGCCTGAAAGCTCTTAAGCTGCCTCTTTGTCTCTCACTCTCAAGAACATATTGAAAAGCAAGTGAATAACTATGGCACTGTTATAGAAATATATCCCCCAATATTTTCCAGTGTATAAAATGCAGTGGTATGTAAGATGCATGGCCAACGTTATAAAATGGCCTAGAAGATGAGAAACTCATCTTTACTATGCTTCTCCAATTGCCTCATGCTGACACTAGGGGGCAGCATCTTCACATAGCTTTCAACTTAGTGGGCATTTGAGGTAGTGGGCCATGTTTGGCCCAAGTGGATCAAGTTTGTGTGTTAGTTGCTCAGTCATGTCCAACTCTTTGCAACCCTATGGACTGTAGCCCTCCAGGATTCTCTGTCTGTGAAATTCTCCAGGCAAGAATACTGGAGTGGGTTGCCGTTCCCTTCTCCAGGGGATCTTCCTGACTCAGGAATCGAACCCAAACCTGAATCGACCTTCACCTTTTATTTTCCAAGCCAGATGACCCAATCTTAATTGGGCTAAATGAGTGCAAAACGATTTTCAGTCAGTGTTTTGAAGAAGACGGTAGCGAGAGGCATAACCTTCTATGTTAGCACGCCCATTAAAGTATTTGGTTTTTTATATGAATGGATGTGTTCTGTGTATTGTAGAATTCTTTCCTCTACCGAGAACCCGTTTTCTTTTTCAGGATTGCAGTACCAAACATGCAGTCTTAACACAACTGCAACTTAAACTTTATTTCCCACTAAAACTTTATTATATATTTATTTTCTGAAAGGATACCTAGCACAGTTACCAGAATCTCAGATTTTAATATTGATAAATGCTATTTTGCTGTCCAGTCCTTACTCTAATTTAATCACACGTGCTTTATACCATTTTATTCAGTCCAGATCCACAGTTCCATGTTGCACTTTGTTGCCATTTTCTTTGCTTTCCCTTAATCTGGAGTGGCTCTTAGGCTTTTTTCCATGTTCCAACCTTGGTCATTTTTCAAGGATATGGGCCAGTTATTACATACATTGTCTTTCTACCTGAGTTTGGCTAATATTTTTCACCATTGGATTCAAGTTCTCATTATATTTTATACTGTACTGTGGAAAGATGAGTCCTGATTTCCAAAGACTAGACGTGGTAACATTGTCTATCTCATACTATCTCTTCAAAAACTAGCAATTGTGTGTAGATGGCATTTTTTAGCTCTACATTGCAAAGCTGCCGTAACCCTGTGGGCTTGGGTTTAGTTTCCCTGAGACCTCTGGAAATCTGCAGAATGACGATTTAGGAGTTATTTATCAGGAGTTTTATGCTTCAGGACTGCAGGACAGTGACAGAATCATATTGTGTAGCCCTCTGTGTTCAAAATCTTTTTTTTTTTTTTTTTTTATCGTGGAGCCAAATGGAGTTCCCTGTATGTTAGTTCATTTGTCAGATGTTAAGTGAGAAAATGACAATTTGCCATGTAAATTGTTAAGATAATTAAGCCAGTCTTCTAGGGCATGGCGAAGGCTGCTTGTTCCACTCTTGTACCCCTTCCCAGGGAGGATGGTACATTTTATTTCCTTGGCAGCAGAATTTCCCTGGCAGCAGAATTTCCCTCTGCCAAGAAAAAAAACCATTACTACCCTGAGTTTATAAAGCAAATCAACAATGTCAGTTTGGATACATTGATAATTTCTTAAGACTATTTAATTAGTAGTGTTATAGCTGCTCTCAGAACCAGAGAAGTGATTCTGTCTTTATGCTTTTTTCTCCTCCCTTTATGCAGCCTCTCCCAAATCTTTGTGTTTCCTTTCCCCCATCCTGCTGTATTTGATAACTCAGCTTTTCCTAAAAGGATTTTGGCTTTTGTTGTAAAAGTTGAAATGAAAAAGCTATATGCAAATATATGCAGATTAGATTTGGATTATTTTTAAGCCAATGGACAAAATTCCCCTTAGCAGTCTGTTCCCACTAAGAAAAATTCCTCCGTTGTTCTCTTTCCATTTTAAACTTTTTATTTTGAAATAATTTTAGATGAACAGAAGTGTTGGGACTATAGTACCAGGAATTACTGTAACCCTTTGTGTAACTGCCCGTAATGTTACATTTATACGATGGTAATATATTTTTCAAAACTAAAAATTGATATTAGTATGATACTATTAAGTAAACCACAGAGTTTATCAGGATTTCCCCAGTTTTCCCTCTGATATCCTCTTTTCTTTCCAAGGTTCCAGAATGCATTTAGTTGTCACGTCTTCTTAGGCTCCTCCAACCTGTGGTGACATCTCAGTCTTTCCTTTTTGTAGCAATCTTGACACTTTTAAAAGAGATCTAGTTGTGTGTTTTGCAGAAAGTGCCTCAATTTGTGTTTTTTCTGATGCTTTCTCATGATTAGACTGGAGTCATGATTTTTGGGGGGTATGGTTTTTAGGAAAGAATAGAATGGAAAGGGAGTGTCATTCTACTCAGAGAATCTCATCACATCATATCTGGGATATTTGGTTTCTTTATTGACTTTTATAATTTTCTTATAGTCTTTCTCTGTTTTGCGGTTTTAACTCTTTATGGTGCTACCCTGGTGGCTCAGGTGGTAAAGTGTCTGTCTACAATGAGGGAGACCTGAGTTCAATCCCTGGGTCAGGAAGATTCCCTGGAGAAGGAAATGGCACCCCACTCCAGTACTCTTGCCTAGAAAATCCCATGGACCTAGGAGCCTGGTGTCCATGGGGTCGCAAAGAGTTGGACACGACTGAGCGACTTCACTTTCACTTTCTTGGTGTTACGATTTTTTAAAAATTGAATACTGTGGTCAGTTACTTGGTTGTTCGCATAAAATCTTCAGAGCTCATTTAAATTTTCTGTATAACATAGGGTATTTCAATGAAAGAAAATCAAATGCAGGCATGGTTTCCTCTTTCTCAAATACTTTCAACCTCTCAACTCCACTTGGAAAGCGTAGTGAGAAGTGGGATATTTCCTGCCATATCAGTAAACAAGGATGTCGCAGTCATCAGTGAGTCCAGTGGTCCAGTGTGAGCTGGTGAGCCTAAGGACACTCAGGAAGGAGAAAAATACCTGCCATCTAACAGCCATCGAATTACAGCCACTCCCTGTGGTGAGCCCCAAGGGAACTCAGGATGTGAAAAACAGGATTCTGGCCACATGATAGCTGAGATGTACATGAAAGGAATGGTTTCAGTGAGCCCAGACTCTTGCATTTTCCCATATGTGGAAAAGTCCTAAATTTTTTAGCTTAGGTTATCTGGTCATCTTTAATTAACAATAATCTTTTGATGTTCAGACTGCCTGTCCTTTGTTGCAAAACTGTATAACCTGACTCCTTCCTGCACCTCCTCAGAGCAGTTCTTTCAGGGTTACCTGAGATGCTGTCTCCTGGGTTTGAAATCCTAACAATTCCTGCCGAATAAAATGTAACTCTCAACTTTTAGGTCGTGACTATTTTTTTAAGTTGACAGTGGATATGCCACTTTCTAAAGTGTTTAGAGAGTCTTGGACAAAGCATAGCACATCTTGAGATTTCTTTTAAGGTTATTTTTAGTGTATCAGATTTGTGCGCTGGAACAAAGCATGCTGGAGACATAGACGTGCTTGACTGAGTCCTGATCTGCCTAACTCCTTGCTGAACTTTGACTCTTTGAGTTCTAGAAATGGGGCTTTATTTGGCTCAGAGCATCTGTGGATATTTCAGAAAGCTGATTTTAATCTCAATATAAACTTTTCTTGCCAATATAAGGAATAACATGGATGTGGATTGTATCTCGTTTTCCATTCACTCATGAACTATCTGGGTCCTAGAAATATTCAGTTTAAACAATGAGCCAAAATGAGGAAGGGCCTAAGTGACCCATGAACTATAATCAATCTATGACCACCAGCAGCTGAAATTGTCACTCTCAATCTCTCTCTCTCGTTAGTGGCTTACTTTAGAAATACCCCCTTTTTATTGAAGCATAAGTGACATAAGACATTATGTTTAATTTCAGGTGTACAGAATTATTCGGTATTTAATGCACAAAATCTTTGTAATAATGTCCTCCCAAACATAGAGTGACAAATAAAATAAAACATAAAACAAAAGAAAACAAATATGTAGCTTTCTTTTTATAACATTCATCTTTAGAAGGAAGATCACTCTTGTTTGCTTCCTATGATTTAATTCTAATTATGGCTCCCAGAACACATTCTAAATTACTGTAGCTTGAATATTGCTAATTACCTATCCTTCCAATTGGGAGGGGAAAAAAAAGAAATTTAATTAGCTCTGACGTTCAAGAACTATTGAAACAAGCCCTACTTCCACCCCACTTCTCTGTACTTCCTCTTGCAGACGATGTATTTAATTGCTGGTATTTCGTGCTTGATGTGTGAATGTATTTGGCAGCCATTGCCACCAAGTTGAGTACCATGAGCTTTCATAAGCCACATATGTTCAGAAAGTTTTCTGACAGGGCAGAGAAAAGGAAATCTCAGATCTTCTGCACCCTCAGTCTTCCACTAGAACATGCTGTGTTTAACGTACGGCTGAGTGCCCTTCCTAACTGGAAAGGTGATCTTTGGAAATTCCTTGAAGCTCTTAATTCCAGTGCCCCTGAGACCTCTTCTACCCCTTTCTCTCTAGGTTTTAATGCACTGTGTCTCTTTCTGAGTGTGTCTCTTTCCTCGCTGGAGAATACTTCTGCACTTCTTCCTTTGGCATGTTTAATTGCTATGCCATCTCTGCACTTTCTCATTCAGCTGTATACTCCCTCTTGGTTTATATCAGTATTGTCTGACAAGGAGAGTATATTCTTCTAAAAGCTGTGATCTGTTTTCGCCATTTTCCTTCCTTTTTTCTTTTCCAGTTTCTGTTTATTGCACAAACAGTGGCGTAATAGTAATAAGGGGACAAAAGAAAATTGAGTTCTATGTTCAAATTACAGTGGACCAGCAATTTTTGTTCTCTATTTCTAGTTTTGATCATATATGTAATGTTTACCTAATTATAATGCTAAAAGACAGATTATTTCATATTTTACTTGGAGCATTACATCAAAAGGATTTTTTTCATATTGTTATATTGCCATCATCCTGATGACTGTTTAGGTCATTAAGTTGATACACTGTCATGTGTTTAGACATTTTTAATTGCTGGACACTTGATGTTGCAGTATTTTTCTGTTTATGAATAATGTTCTATTGTGCATCTTTGTGTTTATGACTTTTGCTTTTCTTTTGAATTATTTCACTGAGGTAGGTCACTAACAAAGTACTTGAATATTTTCATTGTTCTCAGGCTCAGGGCTGTGTTTTGTGTTTGTTTTTAGCACAATGTCATTTATAGGAAGGCATTGTGTCAATGTCTTGGGATCAGGCGGTGATAAGGAAGTCCATTTTGGAAGCAGTCTTTTCATGTGAACTTGTTATTGGGGTTCTGAAAATGATCTTTTAGGAAGTGACAGTGAAAGCAAAGCAGTCATTGAATCTTTGGGGAGATGATCAAATTGTTGGGATTTAAAAGGTCAATTCGAAATTCATTCGCCAGCCTGCTGTAATCTATACTGAAATTTTTTCTAGGAAACATGTATTCTCAACAATATCAAAGACTATTTTAAAAGCTGGCTGGGTGTCCTGTATATCATTCCAAATATCATTTGAAAGTTTTCTTTTATGTCTAACCGGAATCTCAATCTGCCGTGGAAAATCATTTTCAAGTATTACAATCCAACTTGCAATTAAACATAGCTACATTCTTCTTCACAGAGAGTAGAGACCTGTTGTCTACTGTGACCGTGGGCCATTTTGAGTTGGGCATGGAACAGAGGGAAAGCAGTGTCCCTATAGGGTTGAGAGAGGTGGTTGAAGATGAGCCTTGTTGTAACTCCACAGTAGTGTCCTCTTTCTTAATATCTGTTTGGTTTTGGTCGTCTTAAGGGGAGAATTCACTCTGTAGCTCAACAGTGCCTGCTGTGACCAGTTACCATTGCTGTCTCATTCCAATCAGACATGGAAAATATGCTGAACAAATTTAAAGAGCTGTGAGTACTTGCTAATTTGCACTGTGAGAGGTGATGATAGTAGATGGCACCTTGATTTGAAGCCCAAGTTCAACATTTGGAAGTGATAAGCATTTTATTAATATGTTCATCCCCAAAATTATCCCACATTTATTTTTCTTTTACTCCCTCTGTCATTTTTTTAAATTTAATTTTAAATTTTATTATGATGATTTTGGGGGATTTTTTTTTGGCTGTGCCACACAGCATGTAGGATCTTAGTTCCCCAACCAGGAATCAAACCCATGCCTGGATGTGCACCACCCCTGCAGTGGAAGTGCAGAGTCTTAACCACTGGACCACCAGGGAAGTCCCCTCCCTCTGTCTTTTTATTCTTATGTTCCCTTTCTATGGTTGTCTCTTTTTCTGGTATTTCCAAGCTGGTTTTCTCCTGCTACCTCTCTTCTTCCACTCCTCCTCTCTCCTCTTCGGTATCACTCTTCTCTCTCTCCTTCCCTCTTGGTTTCTGCCATTCTTAATTCTCTTCTTTTTCCTTTGGGAAAATAGGCTTTAAATTTTAAGTATGCTAAGGGAATGTCATTTCATAGTGAGAAACTGCAGGATTCAGGGACTGCATTTTATGGCTTATTGATAAAGAGAGGCTGCAGGAGCTTGTGCTTATGGCTGTGATTTAAGGGTGATGGTCCCGGGTCTCAGATGAATTCGATTGTGTTGTGGGGCAGCTGCATTCCATTGTCACCTGATTCTGACCTTTCTTTGCCATGTAATTAACAATGTGCCAGCCGCAGATCATAAAGTGAGTGCAGTTCAATGAATAATACTACATACTGGTACCTGAAGTTTGTCTTAACCGTGGAACGAGTGGGCATGAGATGTGCCTAGATGTCTAGCCGGGAGTGACATTTAAGCTCCATTGCCTGGTGCTGGGTTATGAGAGCTCTGACGTGTGTCCCCAGACAGTTGCTCACTACAGACGGCGGATGAGCTCTGAAGCTTCAGGCTTACGTGTCTGGGAGCCCAGAGGCAAACTGACCCTTTTCTCCTTAGGTTCAGCATCTGTGTTGGCTGTTAGAAATGATCAGAATACACTTTAATTTATTTTCCTGATGAAGCTTGGGAGGCTTAATTTTTGGTGATTAAACTAGATTTCTGAATAGATTTCCCCAAACCCCAAACATCTTGCTCAGAGATTCATACAGTGAAACAGGCTTGCCTCCCTTGACAAGTGTTGCTGTAGATTCAGTCTTTTTTATGGCTTTTGCGTTGTGTATTGATTAACAGACCATGAACTGACTGCCAAGCACATACACAGAAAAAAAAGAACTGGGGACGGTATTAAGCCTGGGATGGATAATACTCATTAGCTTAAAATGCATAAAATAAGTTGAGGTAGGACGGGAAAGGGTACAGAACAGAAGATTTGCACCCCCATCATGGTTTCATTTACTAATTAAGGAGCTTGGCAAGGTGGTTCAGACAGATTTAGGGACTGAATGTAAGCAGGCTTCAAGTGATCACTAACATTTTATTCAGAACATGAAACAGATGACTTTGGTTTCACCGGAAGATGGGCAGATATGGCCATGTAGTCAATTAGTAACCTGGAATTACAGAAACCTGGGGGCGGACCATCACTATTGTGGCTTTTCTCTGTCCAGCTTCAGGAAAGCCAACAGAGCAGGTGTCATTTGCATTGTGCATATGAGTTTGTGGGTGGGAGTGGTCCTGAGAGGAACCAAAAAAAAGAGAGAGATCCTTTAAAGGAAAGCATTTCGTATCTCTTCTCTGAATAAGTTTTGCGCTTAACACAAGATGCATTACTGAAGGAGTTCACCTAGAGTTTATGCATTGAGCCTACCTGTGGGAAGATGCCACCATGGGGACAGGGGAAGTGGTCATCATGGGCAATTTAAGTTTTTGCAATTTAGTTTCATTATTTACTTTGGAATGAATTATCTGATTATTGTGCTCAGTCATTTCAGTCATGTCCAACTTGTTGAGACGCTATGGACAACAGCCTGCCAGGCTTCTGCATAGGATTGCATAGGATTCTCCAGGCAGGAATACTGGAGTGGGTTGCCATGCCCTCCTCTGGGGCATATTCCCAACCCAGGGATCGAAGCTGTGTCTCCTGGGACTCCTGCATTGCAGGCGGATTCTTTACCTGGTGAGCCACTAGGGAAGCCCTTCTCTGATAATTGGCTTCATGTAAAATCAAAGGGAGATTTGGAATAATACCTTCAAAGGCAAATCAATGGGATTTCCAGTCATCCTCTCCATTGCTTAGAGAAGGAAATGGCCACCCACTCTAGTATTCTTGCCTGGAGAATCCTGTGGACACAGGAGCCTGATGGGCCACTATCTATGGGGTCGACAGAGTCGGACATGACTTAAGTGACTTGGCATGCATGCATGCATTGGAGAAGGAAATGGCAACCCACTCCAGTATTCTTGCCTGGAGAATCCCAGGGATGGAGGAGCCTAGTGGGCTGCCGTCTATGGGGTCGCACAGAGATGGACACGACTGAAACAACTTAGCAGCAGCAGCTCCATTGCTTTTTTCCATCAAGGGGGACCACTGTAACTTGGCTTCCACCCACCCACCTCAGCAGCCCCTTTCCTTGGACCCTCAGATGGCGCGATGAGGCTTCTCGGTGGAGTATAAGAAGACATGGTGCATTCCCATGTGCCTATGCTGGCCGGGTCTGAAAATAGGGAAATATTACTGAGGCCACTGGACCTAATTTCAAAGAGTGTATTTCCAGAGTTAAATGGGTTTGCCTTAAATTCTGAAGTTACAGATGAGGTAATCCTTTGAGACATTTTATTAAGCAGATTGAATTAAGATACAGGAAATGCTGTTTCACATTTCATCAGAGAGGAAAGTCAAGTCTTATGAAAGTTGTTTACTATAACAGGAGGTTGTTGTGTGTCTGTTTCAACTCAATTTTCTCATTATTTCAGGATCTGTGTTCCCTGCTGCCCCCTACTCCTTGCACAGTAGAAAATCTAGTCTGCTAACAGCTTGTTGAGATGACTAAGAGCCTTCTTCCAGTTGTGGGAAATTGGGGCTCAATGAAAATAGTCCACGGAAACCTCTATTTGCTGTATCAAGCGTGTGTACTTTTATGCATACATGGAACCTGTTTATTTAGCTCCAGTGTTGCAACTTAAGATGGACATTTTCCTTCTAGGCATAGCATATACATGCACTAACTTGATAGTAACTGAGTGGTTAACTTGAGTTATACTTCTCGTATTGTTGCTAATGTGCCCTCTACCTACGATAAGGCATTTGACCACTTGCTGTAGAATCTAATATGGTAATCAAGGCTATTAGTACTTCTTGGTAGCAGGCTAGATCCTAAATTTACATAAATGTCATATCAAATCTTACTGTTTCTTAGCTTAGCTGATAGAATCTTTGAGAGGAGAGGGAGAACGATAAGTTGATTTGGGAGTTGTAGTATTTTGGAGAGAGGCTTGGGAAGGAAGCAAAATGAGGGATGCATTGGTATATCTCAAATAAGGGATGCGTTGGTATATCTCACTTGGCCTTTCTTATGTAAGAAAGATATACTCAGAAAACACTTCCTAGTTATTGAGAGTAAATTTCTTTTCTGAAATACCTCAAGTGGCTCAGAAGAGGATTTCAGTATGAAATGACTTTTTTTTAAACGAAAGCACAGACAATTCTCTCTCCACCCTCAACCCTTTACAGAATTTCAAAGAAGAGGAGAAATAGAAATGAAGCTGACAAGAGAAGTCATCTAAAATTAAAACTCTCCATATGGAATTCCTTTTTCTTTTCCTCTATATATTGTACTTGAAGTCCTAAAAACTCAGCTCCATCTTTGAGAATGTTGTTACAGGATGGTCATTGGAGGCTCTTTTAACTCTTAACATCTACCATTGTTCAGTGATTGATATCTTTTAAATGGTGAAACAGTGTTTGTCTAAATGATAACTTTTTATTGAAAAAAAATTCTTACTATCTTTTCTTATATATTGAATAGGATGAGTACAGAATTAAAAAGGTATATGTGTGAGCATGCTTAGCTGTGTCTGACTCTGTGCGACCCTATGGACTGTAACCCGCCAGGCTGCTCTGTCCATGGAATTTCCCATGCAAGAATACTGGGATGGGTTGCCATTTTTCCTCCAGGGGATCTTCCCAACCCAGGGATTGAACTGCATCTCCCGACGTGGCAGATAGATTCATCACCACTTGAGCCACCTAGGAAGCCCTTAAAAGGCACAGAAGATGGGAAAAAAAAATGGTGAAATGATTCCTGCTACCTCTTTCCTCCAGCCTTCCCTGGAGACAAATACTGTTGTCTCTGTTCTTATTTTTATCTTTTGGTATGTATATGAATGTGTTTAGGAATTCATGGAGTTTAACTATCTCTTTATCCTAGATGTGTTTTCTTGGTTCCCATCAGTTTAAAATGTATTTGAAGAAAAAGTAAGGCTTAGTGACAGTAATAAGTTAATGGATTATATTTAGCTAATCACATAAATTTACCTAGAATTCTCCTAGATAAACCTTCTTGCTACTGTATTACATTTATATCTCCAATTTTCATTGTCAGAGATATCATTTATTGGGAGATATACACTTTATGTACAACTTAGAATGAAAATAACCTAACCAGTGAACTATTAACCAATACTTACTATTATCTATTTATTTAATCCTATTATTTGGGTCTTCCCTGGTGGCTTAGATGGTAAGGAGCCTGATGGGCTGCTATTTATGGGGTTGACATTCAGAAAACTAAGATCATGGCATCCAGTCTCATCACTTCTCCCACCTGCAATGCAGGAGACCCAGGTTCAATCCCTGGATCAAGAAGAGCCCCTGGAGAAGGGAATGTCTACCCACTCCCGTATTTTGCCTGGAGAATTACATGGACAGAGGNTGATGGGCTGCTATCTATGGGGTTGACATTCAGAAAACTAAGATCATGGCATCCAGTCTCATCACTTCTCCCACCTGCAATGCAGGAGACCCAGGTTCAATCCCTGGATCAAGAAGGGCCCCTGGAGAAGGGAATGTCTACCCACTCCCGTATTTTGCCTGGAGAATTACATGGACAGAGGAGCCCAGCAGGCTATAGTCCTTGGGGTTGAAAAGAGACACAACTGAGCAACTAAAACTTTCACACTTCATTTCCAATTATTTAAGTATTTTCTAAAATATTATGTTTATTTAAAGAGCTCAATTAGACTTACTGATACAGAGATGGGCTTCCCTGATAGCTCAGTTGGTAAAGAATCCGCCTGAAGAGCAGGAGATCCCAGTTCGATTCCTGGGTTGGGCAGATCTACTGGAGAAGGCATAGGCTATCCACTCTAGTGTTCTTGGGCTTCCTTTGTAGCTCATCTGGTAAAGAATCCATCTGCAATGCTGGAGACCTGGCTTTAATCCCTGGGTATATAGATGCTTATTATTTAACACTCTTGAAAGCACATAAAAGGAAGTAGCAGGAAAATAGATGTTTCATTCCTGAAATTTCTATCCACGGACCCACCTCTTCTGAATCATTTCCACCTCACTCCTTCATTATCTATCTATATTTTCCAAACAATTTGCCCCATGTGCTGTCAAGAACCATTTGGTGATACAGTTTGCAAAGAATCTGAAAACAAATTAAAAGTCAGTGGTGCTGAGCTCTTAAACTATCCTTCTTCAGTTTTGTAGAGTTGGCACACTCCTGGCTCCCACCAGGCAGGAAATGTAGTGAAGCATGCTCAGTTGCCTCTGCTTCTACCCCTTTCCACAACCACTGGGGCTTGGGGTTAAAAAAGAAAACCTCCAATATTGCCTCAAGGTTTTTATTGCAGATCCTGATACCCATTCTGCTATGTGATGCTGGGTTTTTAATATTCAGACATGCTCATGCAAAGAAAATTACTTTGTGACTGATGTTTGATAGAGAGAAGTCAAAGATCCCATTGATTATGAAATTCTATCCAGATTTAGAACTATTAAAATATGAAAAACAAGTACATCAGAATTGATGAAGATGATAACCTTAATTCTGAGTCTTATTAATTAGAAATGGAATTTCTGGAAGTTTTATACTTTCAGATGAGAATTATCTCTAGATTGTAGACTTTTGCAAGACTCATAAATCAAAACCATAAGTCAAAAGCAATAAGGTTTGAGATTTTGACATGTCTTAGATTCATAAGTGTGAACCTTCCCTTCCCTCTTATGCTCACAAATATTGACTGCATATTTCTTTTTCAGAACATCTGAAGTGAGTTAGTTTGATATTTAAGTGACAGGTTAAAAACTCTTTTCTTTTCTCCCCTAATGAGTCAGCTATTTGTTTTACCCTAAGAAATTCAGAGATCAGATTTAAGAATAATCTTCTAATAGAAAAAGGGAAAAACAATGAGAGAAAATTTTAATTTGCAACCCAAGTTGGTTTAAGTCACAGCTATTTTTTCCCTTTATTTGAAATGTGTAGTCTTATAGTCAGTACGTTACTAAGAAAAAAATTCAGAATTTGGAAAGGAGGCAAAGAGTAGAGTGGCATATCCTTTCAATGTGGTATTGGAGCATTTAAAAAAAAAAGCCTGGCCAAAGATGATTCCATTCTCCAGGAGAGTATTCCTGTGTTTAACTGGGTTGTTTACTGTTACTAGAGCCTAGTCAGTGGGAAATGGTACACTAATGTGTAGCTTTTACCTGGTAGAGTAGAGCTGCCTAGCAGGAAATCTTACCCCAAATATTATAATGCTCTGTAGGAAATTAACTAGCTTTATAAGTAAGCTAGCAGTCTTTTACTAATATTCTTTTTGCAGATGCTACAAACACCACTCTCTTCAAATGCACTATGAACCAGCTTTATCATCCTACTGGTTTCTTCATTACTGAGTTGAGTAAATCTTGACCCATGTTTATTCTGTATTTTTACAGAAGTCTTGTTATTAAAGTTTTGAACCTTTCCCTTTGTCAAGATTTTAATCTCTCATGTGAAACAGAGTTATTACCAGTCACTATGAAATATATTTGTAGCTTGACAAGTGTGTGGTAGTAGTTCATAGTCACCCGAAAGCATGATAATGCATATTTACCAGGTTCAAAAGTAGACTGCTGAGGATGTATGTGAGCAAGACTTTTACCCAGTGATGTCAGCGTGATTAGCAAATGATTCTATTTGTGTGGATGGAAAAGCTTCAGGAGCTGGAGTTGGGCTTGTGTAGGGAATTGTTCTAGCCAGAGCTGGAACTGTCCACAGAATCCTGAGAGCCTTTTCAGAACAGCCCTGGGAGTTCAAGGGTGCCCTACAGAGATAGATTTTGTGTTTACTCATTTGGCAGCAGGAGTGGGGTTTTCTAAGCCCTCGACCAAGTATGCAGTTGTTCCCTGGACTTTTCACCCTCGTCCTTTAGGGATCATCAGACATTACATATATTTAGTTTGGTTTACCCTCCCACACCCTGATTATTCTCACATTATCCTTCTCCTGCCATCAGTCCTGTTTTCTCCCTCTTCTTCTTTCTTCTCTATGCCTCTCTATCCATTAAGGAATGCTTCCTGGCTTGGAATGGTATGGTAGATGACATCATGTTTAACTGAGATATATATTTATTTGATTACTTCAGGGCTTTTTATAATGTCTTAGAAGCACAGTAAATGCCAAGCAATGAGACACACACAAATCAGTGGAGGGAAATTTCATATGTATTTGAACTTTGCATTGATCACCTTAACTGTGTACCTAAGTCATTTTCCTAAGAAGAGAATTAATGTCTCTCAGATTTATGGTGGTTTAGGGACACCTATTTTGAAGTGACAGAATACTCAACATACAATGCTGCATTATCTTATGTAACTCAGCACCTGGAAGTCAGGTAAAATGTTGATGAATGTATAAATGAGTGGAAAATGAAAAATGCTATTGAATCTTTTTTGCCAGAAGTCTCTATAAATAGAACAAATTACTATGCAGGTGGGAGACTGAAATTTTCCACACTTGAATATAAGAAGATGGGGAAGGTACAATATCCCCCCAGGATCTTTGGGGAACTTTTGATTCTTTAATTCTTTTCTGATTCTGTTGGCAGAATCCTGGGGTGTGGAGATGATTCAACAGTGTTGGGAAGGAGGCCCCTTTAGCACAGTATTGGTGAGATCTTTGAGTAAGTGTGGGCTGAGCATAGTCTGGGAATCAGTTCTGTGGGGCCAGTGAGAAGGCTGAATTAATGGAAGATGAAGCTTAAGAATGCAAGGACCGTTGATGTCTTGAAGGGGACCAGAACTAGAAAAAGGACCAGAATTTCAGAATGAGGGATCTTTTGGTGGAAGGTGAGAGGGGACACTGATGCAGTTCTAGACGGAAAGTGAATAACCCACAGCAACCATTTCCCTGGGGTTTATCTGTTGCTCAGTTCAAAACATTTTCTATACGTTGTCTCACTTGATCTTCACCAAGCAAATGAGCAAGAATACCTACATAGAGTTATGGGTGAAGAAGTGGGCTTTTGTTATTGTTATTCAGTCACTAAGTTGTGTCCAACTCTGCAACCCCATGGACTGTAGCATGCCAGGTTTCCCTCAGCTCAGTTCAGTCCAGTTGCTCAGTCGTGTCCGACTCTTAGCGACCCCATGAACCACAGTACACCAGGCCTCCCTGTCCATCACCAACTCCCAGAGTTTACCCAAACCCATGTCCATCCAGTCAGTGATGCCATCCAACCATCTCATGCCCTGTCGTCCCTTTCTCCTCCCGCCTTCAATCTCTCCCAGCATCAAGGTCTTTTCAAATGAGGCAGCTCTTCACATCAGGTGGCCAAAGTATTGGAGTTTCAGCTTCAACATCAGTCCTTCCAATGAACACCCAGGACTGATCTTCTTTAGGATGGACTGGTTGGATCTTCTTGCAGTCCAAGGGACTCAAGAGTCTTCTCCATCATCACAGTTCAAAAGCATCAGTTCTTCAGTGCTCAGCTTTCTTCACAGTCCAACTCTCTCATCTATACATGACCACTGGAAAAACCATAGCCTTGACTAGACGGACCTTTGTTGGCAAAGTAATGTCTCTGCTTTTGAATATGCTGTCTAGGTTGGTCATAACTTTCCTTCCAAGGAGCAAGTGTCTTTTAATTTCATGGCTGCAGTCACCATCTGCAGTGATATTGGAGCCCAGAATAATAAAGTTAGCCACTGTTTCCACTGTTTCCCCATCTATTTGCCATGAAGTGATGGGACCAGATGCCATGATCTTAGTTTTCTGAATGTTGAGCTTTAAGCCAACTTTTTCACTCTCCTCTTTCACTTTCATCAAGAGGCTTTTGAGTTCCTCTTCATTTTCTGCCATAAGGGTGGTGTCATCTGCATATCTGAGGTTACTGATATTTCTCCCAGCAATCTTGATTCCAGCTTATGCTTATTCCAACCCAGCATTTTTCATGATGTATTCTGCATATAAGTTAAATAAGCAGGGTGACAATATACAGCCTTGATGTACTCCTTTTCCTATTTGGAACCAGACTGTTGTTCCATGTCCAGTTCTAACTGTTGCTTCCTGATCCTTCAGTATATCCCAGAGTTTGCTCAGATTCATGTCCCTTGAGTCAGTGATGCTATTTCTTTTCTAAGAGCATCAGCTGATTTTGAAGATTGCATTGGAAGCCACACTGGTATCTCTCCAAGTCTGTGCTACTTACCATGCCCCTTGCTGCCCTTTACGGGTGTTTGTTTTGCCCTTTGTGGTTAGCCAGGCCCTTTACTGAGGAAGTACTTGCCAGAATTGAAGAGACTTTCCTGCGTTCAAAGCCATTTAGGGTGAATTATCTGGAAACTAAGACCCTGAACGCGGTGGGCACAGGACCCAGGTGGATGTTCTCCCAGCATTGCACTGTAATCCTGGAGATGGGCTTTTATGGGGTCTTTTGGGGGGGCAGCTGTGCTCCCTTTGAACTGTTCCTTGATTTTTCCCATCTCACCCCCTGCATATGGTGCCACTGAGGGAGGTCCCACCTACAGCAGCTTTACTGATGAAGAGTGAGCGCTCTGTGAACAAATAGACTTTCTATCTCCTCTGCCTTTTGTCTGATATGTAAGAACTTGGCGAAGCTTCTTCCCTTCAGGGTGCTGAAGAGAAAATCGATCCTTTACTAGAAAAATGGGAGACTAGGAGAGGAAATTATGCTCTTTTGTAGACAAGGGAGGAATTTATATACATATGTTCAGAATGGTTTTACAGACTGCCCATGTATGCACTCACTCTGTTGAAGAAAGATTCATTTGTGGAGGATTGAAATGTTCCTATTAATATTCCTTATCTAAGAGAAACAGAGGTATCAACTGAATTTCACTACAGGTAATAGGAAAACTGATCTCCAAGGGTCTTCTTTTATATTTGGTTTCCTCTTTTGTTGTTAAAAATACATTTCATTTCTCTTTTACATGCCAGGGTACAGCAGAGGAAAAAGATAGCATAATCAGTATGAAAGTAATAGCAAATGTTAGTGCCCATTTGCAATTCTGGTCACAACTACCTTTCATCTTACATTTTATTATGCCTTCATATTTAAGGTGCAAAGTCCTAAAATTATTAAACCTACTTCAGTTGCTGTAGCCAAATAACATTAATAAAATGTAGCCTTTCTAAATTTACACTGTAATGATGAACTGTTTTACTCAAAGAAGAATAACTGAAGATAAAAGATAGTGGGCTTCCCTGGTGGCTCAGGGTAAAAAATCTTCCTGCAAATGCAGGAGAATTGAATTCGATCTATGAGTGGGGAAGATCCCTTGGAGGGAAAAATGATAACCCACTCTAGTATTCTTGCTTAGAAAATCTCATGGACAAAGGAGCCTGATGGGCTACAGTCCATGGGATCGCAAGTGTCAGATATGACTGATTGACAAAGCCAGCACCACCACCAAAGATATTCATGTATGTAGTTGCAATTCAGATTTAATAGATAGTAACATTTAACTGTATTTGAGGAGGAGGCATGATTAAGAAAACAGGACATTAGAGATTAAGGCCATGTCTCCCTCTCTCCCCACCTGTCCCTATCCTTCTGCTGTCTTATCATGATGCATATGACTTCCCTGCATGTTTTTGTACTTTGAAAAAATGGTTGTAGAAATTTTGAGTCCAGTTTTCTTTACATATATATCTTGTGATAACATTATCAGTTTAAAGTCATAATGTGTATGTTTGAAGTTATGTTTTTCTGAGATCAAATTACAAAAAAGACCCAGTTGTTAGAGGAGGTTGAATTTAGTTAAAATAACTACAAAAAAATAAATCAGACTTTAAGAAGTTAGTTTCAGTTTCTCTTGTCCCTCACCTGTGCCCTCAACCTCTGAGTAACCCGACAGATCCTTGCATGCTGGGGGTCCTTTAGGACCAAGTTCCTAGAGCATGTAATGTTTGCAAGGTAACCAGGAGGTGTTTTCTTTTTTAACATGGTAGTTTTTATTAATAATTCCATTCAATCTGTTTGCTAAGGTGAGGGGCAACATGGCGTTCACATGCTATTTATCTAACATTTTCAGTAATTCTTACCCTCTTTCAGGGTTTATTGGTCTCTCGTTGGTAGTGGTCTCAAATTCTTGTTTTTCACATCCTTGTTCTCAGGACTGAGACAGTCACAGTCATTGTATCTGCAGATGGGTAGATTTAATGTGAGCAAAACCAAATCAGGCAGAGGTCACTTGCTTTTCTGTTGGCTCCTATGAGTGACAGCCAGGAGGGGAGATATTTCTGCCATGGTTTTGCTGATGTCTTAGAGGCAGGAGGTGTGTCATAAGATGCGTTTTTTAGAAGTTTGTTACTGATTTTCAAGCTAAAACTGTGGNGGACCAAGTTCCTAGAGCATGTGATGTTTGCAAGGCAACCAGGAGGTGTTTTCTTTTTTAACATGGTAGTTTTTATTAATAATTCCATTCAATCTATTTGCTAAGGTGAGGGGCAACATGGCATTCACATGCTATTTATCTAACATTTTCAATAATTCTTACCCTCTTTCAGGGTTTATTGGTCTCTCGTTGGTAGTGGTCTCAAATTCTTGTTTTTCACATCCTTGTTCTCAGGACTGAGACAGTCACAGTCATTGTATCTGCAGATGGGTAGATTTAATGTGAGCAAAACCAAATCAGGCAGAGGTCACTTGCTTTTCTGTCGGCTCCTATGAGTGACAGCCAGGAGGGGAGATATTTCTGCCATGGTTTTGCTGATGTCTTAGAGGCAGGAGGTGTGTCATAAGATGCGTTTTTTAGAAGTTTGTTACTGATTTTCAAGCTAAAACTGTGGCACTCCTTCAGATCTTTCTATCCTCAGCTCCAGCTATTCTCTTTGGAATTACTTCCATTACATTCTTTAGGAAGCCATCTTCTTTCAGGAATTTTCAGGGTAACTGGGGTGGATTCCTCTACTTAGCTTGACTATTTTTAGATTGAACAATGTGAAACTCCATTACTGCAGGTCACAAAAGGTCAGATATTGGCAGTTTCACAGGTTCAGCCCTACATATTTGGGGAACCCTGAACATTTACAGCTCTGAAGACTTTAGAGCTGAAGGATCCCATCGAGATAATGTTGTCCAACTGCCAGCATTTACAGGTGACTGCCCCTGGGCTGGCCCAGGATTGCCCAGTCAGCAGTGAAGTACCTCACTCAGGCTGAAGCTGTGATTGTATTTTCCTGAAAAAGTGAAGTGAGGTGTGAATAGTCAGGCTCCAGGAGATGCTCTCTTTAAGGATCGGGTTAAAGAAGGGGAGTCCTTTAAGCCCAGAGGGCTGTACCTTTTGTAGGGCTGGCAAATTGAGCAAGTGCCGTGCAGTGGTCCAAGCAAGGGGGCCTCAGGACCTGAGATTGCCTCTGACTCAGATAAGGGACCTCTTCCTGACCTTCTTCTGTGGCAAATGTCTGAATTCTCACACTTTCTGAAATGCTGTATTCAGGAAGCAAGCTGTTCTGCACAGGACTCACTTGAGCAGGTGGAGATGAGCCTTTCTGCCCAAGTGTGTCCCTTGGGCACAGCTGGACGTGACCTGCAGGGGGCTTTCAGCAAAGGCTTGGGTGGAGTCCAGGGTGAGACTCCAAACCATTTCTCATCTTTTCCTGCAGGATGGTCTCTGTTTCTTTTTAGAAAACAGTGGGCACATCTCTACTCAGATATAAGTAAGAAGCAATGCATCTTCATTAGAGAAAATTTGAAAAATATGGACAGGTAGGGAAAAAAGTCTTCCATCTCCCTACCACTACAAAAAAATTACCATTAATACTTTGGTAAGTTTCCTTCCAGTTTTTACAAACTCACAACTACATGCTAAGTATATATCTTGATATTGCCTGCATGTATGTGT
>SJYA01000694.1:1588528-1804822 GCA_006410615.1 Neotragus moschatus | reverse complement strand
GAACTGAAGGAAGTGCTTGTGCTAGAGCTGAGTTTAACACTGAAGAGTTTGCCTCCATACTTCGTGTCCATACCTTGTGCCTTTTAGGGGTTCATAGATTCATATAGAGTTTGCAACTGCAAATCAAGTAAGTTCTAAGGATGTATTTTGCTCACCTGACACAGTGTTTTTAATGAAAAGAGAATTTAAATTGCCTGTGGCAGGGCCTGCACTCTCTGTCCAAAAGAATTGCGAGCTCCACGAGTCCCTATTACATTCTGTCTGGCTGCTTTATGAATTCTAGTTGTCTGCCTGCTACCTGAGGGGCCCGACTTAGTGGCCATGATATTGACGACCTTTGTGAAGCTCTGGGTGCATTGTCATCACACAGTGGGTGCTCAACGTCTCTTGCTTGACTTTTTCTTTTCCTGGTGCATAAAGTTATACTTGGTTACTGTCCTGTCTCCTGGGAGCTTCGTATTTCTGCGCTGAATGTTGTCTTTCCAGCTTTGTCAGCTCCTGGAGAGCAGGTGCTTCATCCTGTATTCGGTATTTGTTCTCTTGCTGAGAATAAAGGACTTTAACTTCAACCTCCCAAGAGTAGAGGAAAAGATTAGGCATGCTTCTCAAATTCTCTGGTTGTAAATATTAAAGAAAAAAAGTCNGAATGTTGTCTTTCCAGCTTTGTCAGCTCCTGGAGAGCAGGTGCTTCATCCTGTATTCGGTATTTGTTCTCTTGCTGAGAATAAAGGACTTTAACTTCAACCTCCCAAGAGTAGAGGAAAAGATTAGGCATGCTTCTCAAATTCTCTGGTTGTAAATATTAAAGAAAAAAAGTCATCAGATATTATTATAAATACATGAGCCCAGTGTCTGGGGGCTTTCCGCACAGTCAGCCCTCTGTGCTGCGGGTCAGACCACGCAATGGAATTCTCGCTGCCCACAGCCTGCACAGAAAGGGGCACAGAAACCGAGTATCCCTCATGCACTAACGGGGTGCTGATGGAGGCAATGATGAGCCTTTAAAATAAATTAAGGAACTTTTAACATTTCAAGGGGAAAATTGGCAGTTTCCCAAGTGGCATAATTACAAGACAGTGTGTAATGTGTAATTAAACTTAACTATGAAGTAAATGATTGGAATAAAGCTTGGTGGCACATTATTTTTTTCTTCCCCTAGTGCTGACAGATCCCTCCCTCCCCTTGTCCCTGAAACGGCTTTACAGCAGCAATTGCTCCTAATTTTTTTTAATGAAATTATATGTTGCCAGTTAAACACAGAGTTTTCATGTAAAGGAACTTTTATATTAGAGTGATATTTTCTTTCTAGGTGATCTGGGGCACAGAATCCATAGGATAACAAGGACCTCAAGGCAAAGCCTTGCTGGGACTTTAATCTTTGTCTAATTATTCATTTAAATACTTTATTCTTTACTTTTTATTTTGACTCTTTCTTTGACCAAGGTCTGCAGCCTGAAGGCTTATTTTTGTGTACAGTTTTTTCCTGTTTTAAAAATAGTGGCATTAATTTCATTGATTGTGAATAACCAAGCTGTTACTGCCAAACAATCAGGACCCCTTGAGAGTGTGAATGTATGTGATTAGATTTACTAATTGCACTGGAAAGCAGAATTTCTGACTTCCAAAGCCAATGATTTGAATGGACTACTTCAGGCCTCAGGATGAGATCATTGTTCAGCATGAGCTTGGTTTTATCTCAGACAACCCATCATCTTAGGAGTGAAGGCAGGGTCCACATCCGTGAACAACTGCTAGATATAGCAGTGCATGTGCCCTGAGTTCTCACCACCTGGGTTCTTTCGGTACCTACTTCAGTAACTGGAATCTGAAGCAGGTCTAAACCTGGTAGTTACTTATTCCGTTTTCCTCTGCACCAGCCCAAGCTGGGTATTAGATTTGGAACTTTTTACTTAGCTATATCTGAAGAGTTTTTGTTGTTGTTGTTGTTTTTAAACTGTAAAACGTAGAGGGATTTTAAAACACGTGGATGGGTTGCTTGATAAAAAAAATGTAACCAACCAATAGAAAGAACTCTATGCAGTTGACGCAGTACAGACGAGGCCCAGTGTGAATTGCAAGGTTAGAAACTACAGGCAGCCTCATGTGTGGATGACGCTGTGCTCATTAGGGTACCGGCTAAACCCTTAGTCAACAGGGGCTGTCCCGGGTCTATCCTTAGACCCAGTCATATCTTCTCATTCTTTCTCCACATCCGTTCTTTCTCAGTCCACATTGTCCATTGTTTGTCTCATTATTCTAGTTAAACGAATACATTTTTATTGAGTACCTGCTCTGTGACGGCTTGTCTCCTTTCTGCTGTCATCAGCTAAGTTCCCCTTTTAATTATGCACTTCCTACCTTCATTGTGGAGGGCTCAGTAGCTGCTGTGCTGGGGGTATGGTGTGGCCTGGCCTCTTTCTACTGTAGTTTCTGTGTCATGCTGTAAAGTTCCAAGAGCTGCTATTCACTGTTGCCTGTCCCTTTAAGAGGTGAAAAGTTTCTGGGAATCCCCTCTGTGTCTAAGTGGAAAGTGTTATAGGCCTCTTTAGCTCTTTAAGTTATTTTTAAATAATGGACATTATTTTCAGATCAGTTTTAGGTTTACAGAAAAATTAAGCAGCAAGTACCAAGAGTTCCTGTATATTACCCCTTCAGTCCCTCTCCCTCACACAGTCTCTCATGTTATTAACATCTTGCATTAATGTGGCACTTTGTTGGGTTTAATGAAGCCAATATCCTACAGTCTTGCTATAATTGACTATTAGTTCCAGGATTTTTTTTTTTTTTTTTTTTTGTGCACCAACAGTTTTATTTCTTCTTTCTCAATCTGTGTACTTTTCATATCCTTTTCTTATCTTATTGCATGAGCTAGGATTTCCAGTAAGATGTTGAATAAGTCAGAAGGAATATCCAGCCTTAATCCTGATGTTAGGGGGAAGAGTTAAGTTTTTTACCATTAAGGACGTTGTTAGTTGTAGAGTTTTTATAGATGTTCTTTATCAAGTTGATGAAGTTCCCCTTGGTTATTAAGTTTGCTAGGACTGCCATAACAAAACACACGGTGGCTCAGACAATAGAAACATATCCTTTAACAGTTCTGGAGGCTGGAGGTCTGAGGTCGAGGTGCCAGTGGGTTGGTTCCTCTTGAGGCCTCTTTCCTTGGTTTGCAGACAGGGACCTTCTTCCTATGACCTCCTGTGGCCATTCTGCTGTGTACTCACATCCCTGGTGTCTCTTTCCCTTCTTCTTATAAGGACCTCAGTTGTATTGGATTTGAGCCCCATGCTAATGGCCTCATTTTCTTGCTGCTTTAAAAGGCTTATTTCCCAATATAATCACATTTTGGAAGACCGAGGGTTAGACCTTTAGTATACACACTGGGGTAGGGAGAGATACTATTCAGTTCATAGCATTCTGTCTACTTTGTACATTCCAGGTGCATTCCAATCTCTGGGTCTGGTACAGGCATACCTCATTTTATTGCTCTTTGTAGATATCGGTAGCATTATTTTTTTAACTAATTGAATGTTTGAGGCAACTCTCTGTCAAACAAGTCTATCAATATTTTTCTAATAGCAACTGTTCCTTTTGTGTCTCTTTGGTAATTCTTGTAATACTTCAAACTTTACAAGCTTTTTATCATTATCATATTTTATAATATATAGTATGTGATCAGTCATCTTAGATGTTACTATTGTAATAGTTTAGGGTTGCATGAACCATGGCTATATAAGATGACAAACTTCAGCAATAAACGTGTTATATGTTTCCTGACCGCTCTGCCAACAGACTATTGCCCATCTCTCTCCCTTTCCTTGGATGTCCCTTCCTGAGACACAACAGATTGAAGTTAGGCCAATTAATAACCCTACAATGGCCTATAAATGTTCAGGAGAAAGGAAGTGTTACATGTCTCTCAGTTTAAATCAAAAGCTAAAAATCATTAAGCTTAGTTAGGAAGGTATATTGAAAGCTGTTGTTGTTCAGTTGCATATCTGACTCTTTGTGACCCCATGAACTGCAACACGCCAGGCTTCCCTGTCCTTCACTCTCTCCCGCAGTTTACTCAGATTCATGTTCATTGAATCTGTGATACTATCTAACCATCTCATCTTCTGCTGCCCTCTTCTCCTTTTGCCTTCAGTCTTTCCCAGCATCAGGGTCTTTTCAAATGAGTAGGCTCTTCACATTCAGGTGGCCAAAGTGTTAGAACTTCAGCTTCAGCATCAGTCCTTCCAATGAGTATTCAGGGTTGATATCCTATCGGATTGACTGGCTTGATCTCCTTGTAGTCCAAGGAACTCTCAAGAGTCTTCTCCAGCACCACTGTTGAAAGGCAGATAGACCAAAAGCTATGCCTCTTGAACCAGTTAGTCAAGTTGTGAATGCAGAGGAAAACTTTTTGAAGGAAATTAAAGGTGCTACTCCCATTAACACATGGATCATAACAAAGCTAGACAGACTTATTGCTGTTATGGGGAAAGTTTTAGTGGTCTGGATAGAAGATCAAACCAGCCATAACATTCCCTTTAAGACAAAGACTAATTCAGAGCAAGGCTCTAACTTTCTTCAATTCTGTAGCGGCTGAGAGAGGTGAGGAAGCTGCAGAAGAAAGGTTTGAAACTATCAAAAGTTGATTCATGAGGTTTAAGGAAAGAAGTCATCTCCATCAAAATGCAAGGGTAAGCAGCAAGTGCGGATGTAGAAGCTGCAGCAAGTTATCCAGAAGATCTAGCTAAGATAGTGAATGAAGGTGACTATACCAAACAAGAGATTTTTAATGAAGACAAAATAAGCTTCTGTTGGAAGAAGATGCCACCTAGGACTTTCATAGCTAGAGAGGGGAAATCAGGTTTCGAAGAACGCTCTTTTTAGGTGCTAATGCAGCTGGTGACTTGATGAAAATGCTCATTTACCGTTCTGAAAATCCGGGGGCCCTGAAGAATTAGTAATACTAAGTCTACTATGCCTGTACTCTATTGGTGGAACAACAAAGCCTGTATTGCAGCTTGTTTGTTTACAGCATGATTTCCTGAATATTTTAAGCTTATGTTGACACCTGCTGCCCAGAAAAGAAAATTTCATTTCAAAATATTATTGGTCATTAACAATTGACCTAAGAGCTGTGGTGGAGAGTAATGTTTTCATGCCTGCTAACACACTATCCATTCTGCAGCCCATGGATTAAGGAGTAATTTCCATTTTCAAGTCTTGTTATTTAAGAAATACATTACATGAGGCTATAGTTGCCACAGACAATGATGCCTCTGTTGCTATCTCTAAATTGAAAATTTTCTGGAAAGGATTTGCCATTCTGGATGCCATAAGGAAAGTTTGTGATTCATGGGAAGAGGTCAAAATATCAACATTGACAGGAGTTTGGAAGAAGCTGATTCCAACTCTCATGGATGACTTTCAGGAGTTCAAGAGTTCAGTGGAGCAAGTAACAACAAATGTGCTGGAAGTAGGAAGAGACCTAGAATTAGAAGTGGAGTCTGAAGATGTGGCCGAATTGCTGCAATCTCATAATAAACCTTTAAGAGACAAAATCCTTACGGATGAGCAAAGAAAGTAGCTTCTTAAGGTGAAATCCTTTGCTGGTGAAGATGCTGTGAAGGCTACTGAAATGGCAACAAAGTGTTTAGAATATCATGTAAACTTAGTTAATAAAGCAGTGGCATGGTTTGAGAGAACTGACTCCAATTTTGAAAGAAGTTCTACTGTGGGTAAATGCCATCAAACAGCATTGCATGCTACAGAAGAATTACTCATGAAAGGAGGAGTCAATCAATGGGATCGACTTCATTGTTGTTTTAAGAAATTGCCACAGCTACCCCAGCCTTCAGTAACACCACACTGGTCAGTCAGCACTCATAAATACCTAGGCAAGAACCCCAACAGCAAAAAGATTATGACTCGCAGAAGGCTCAGTTGCTGGTCAGCATTTGTTAGCAATCAAATTTTTTTTAAATTAAGATATGTACACTGTTTTTTTAGACACAATGCTATTGCACACTTAATAGACTATAGTATAGTGTAAACATAACTTTCATATGCACTGGAAAATCAAAAGTTTGTGTGACTAGCTTTCTTTTGATATTTGCTTTATTGCAGTGGTTTGGAACCAAATCTTTAATATCTGTGAGGGTTGTACTTGCTGCTTCCTCTCCAGGGAATCTGCTCCCCTTTTAGCCATGTACCTTTAGCTCTCACTTCCTCAAGATTCAGGGTGGCCTCTTCTCACCACCAAATATAAGATTGTAACTGCATCCTTTTTTCCCATCCACCTTACCTCCTTTGTCTTACTCCAAATGTAAAGCTGTTTACATGCTCTACAGCACTTGCCTGTTAAGTGGGTGTCTGAATCGAGTGGGTGCTTGTATTCTGCCTCCTGGCCAGATCGCCAGTCATCCCAAGGTAAGAAGCCACAGAGATGGGTTTTTACCTGGAATATGCTAACTGCAGCTGTCCTTCTGTCCTTTGTCCATTCTAGAATAGAAACCAAATTAGCAGTTATACAGGTATGCCCCAAGATGGCCTTGCTTCAGAGATGCTGATGCTTATGCTTGGGTGAATCACTGCTGACTTTCATTTTTAAATTGTATTCATGTGACTAGAGTCCAGCCAGTATCAGCAGCCTGACTACCAAATCAGAAAGCATTTTGTGTTGGTATAATAGAATTTAGGTGGTAGTGTTCCTGAATGTCCCATTGTCTTCAGTAAAAATAGCTTTCCCCTTAGGAACTGTGCAATACACCTGGTACACCCAGAAGTGTTTGACATTGTCAGGTGGCTTTATTTCTGATTTCAATTTTATCAATTTTTCCTTTGTCTTGGGGAAAAAGACTAAGATTCCAAAGTTTAGTATAAATCATAGACAATATTTTTCTTGTATTTGATAAAGTAGCTGAAGCACTATTAGTAACAGATATAACAGCCTTAACAGCTTAATTTTTCTCTGATTTATTGAATGCTGTTCTGTAAATAAGTACAAAGGTCCTTATACTTGGAGGCTTTTAGAAGACACAGATATATGATATTCATACCTGTCCATAAACTTGTGATTACCAAGATCAGGGAAGTCAGTCTGGCTGCACTTTCATTTCTTGAATGGTGCTGTTTCTATGCCTCAGGGCTTTTGCACATGCCGTTCCCACTGTCTCAGCCCCACTTTTCTCTGCCCATACTTCCTTGCCCACATAGCTCTCATTCTTTAGTACTTCATCCTGAAGGCTCCTCTTTTCTTGATTTCTCTCCTTGTTACTTCCTATAGAGCACTGACTCAATTTGGAATTCTATAATTATATGTTTTATTATTTAATTGTCATTTCTCTCAAATAAGACGTTTTTGAGCAGGGACCTTTTTCCCCTAGGAACCTATTGTCAGCAAAGCTGAGGAACTGACAAAAGATGATTCTGGGCAGGAAGAGAGAGGCCCTGAGTGATGCGAGACTTTGTTTGTACTAGAATGCCTTAGAAGTGGAAAGAGGAGGAATGAAGCTTCTCTGAATCCAGAATTTTCTTAATTGCATTTAGTAATTTGTACTTGGGCTTCCCTGGTGGTTCAGATGGTAAAGAATTTGCCTGCAGTGCAGGAGACCTGGGTTCAATCCCTGGGTTGGGAAGATCCCCTGGAGAAGAAATGGCAACCCATTCCAGGATTCTTGCCTGGAGGGTTCGGTGGACAGAGGAGCCTGGTGGGCTATAGTCCATAGGATCGCAGAGAGTAGGACACAACTGAGCATACTTACATAGGAATTCTTCCCTCAAGAGCCTACAGAGGAACCCCCCCCCCTTCCTACTCTCACCACCATCCCATCCTATGAAAGGTACAGCTGTATAGGACTCAGGAGTGGCTGCTGCCATGGCTAGGGAGGCAGCCTGGAGCTGTGGGGGAACTGGGACAGGTTGGTGCTTACTGCTCACTTCTTTTTCCTGCTGGGAAAAATGTCAAGGACATATAGATTTTCCTTTTCCATCCTAGGTTCAGATGGGCCCTATGAATTATTTTTTCAGACTCTATTTTTGTAGTGCAGTTTAAGGTTCATAGAAAAATCGAGGGGATGGTAGAATGATGTCCCATGTATACCCTGCCCCCACACATGCACAGCCTCCCCCACTAACAACATCCGTATCACAGTGGTACCTGTTCCAGTTGATGAGCCTGCACTGATGCATCGTGATCACTCAGAGTCCATAATTTTCATTACAGTTTACACTTGTACATTCTGTGGGTCTGGACAAATGTATGGGGACATGTATCCANCCCCCACACATGCACAGCCTTCCCCACTGACAACATCCGTATCACAGTGTTACTTGTTCCAATTGATGAGCCTGCACTGATGCATTGTGATCACTCAAAGTCCATAGTTTTCATTACAGTTCACACTTGTACATTCTGTGGGTCTGGACAAATGTATGGGGACATGTATCCATCACTATGGTATTATATAGAGTATTTTCACTGCCTTAAACATTATCTGTGTTCTGCCTCTCTTTTCCCTCCCTGCCCTCATCCTCCCCGGGCAAGAATTTATCTTTTTACTGTCTCCATAGTTTTATCTTTCCTAGAATGTCATGTAATTGAAATCGTGAAAATCATGACTTTATCAGATTGGCTCCTCTCACTTAGTAACATGCATTTAAGTTTCTTTCATGGCTTTTCATGTCTTGATAGCTCATTTCTTTTCCCCAGTGAATAGTATTCTGTCATCTGGACATATTGCAGTTCATTTATCCCTTCACCTACTCTAAGACATCTCAGTTCCTTCCAAGTTTTGGCAATTAAGAACAAAGCTGCAATAAACATCTATGGATAGGCTTTTGTATGAAGATAAGTTTTCAACTCCTTCAGATAAATATCAAAGAATGTGGTCACTGGACAGAATAATATGAGTATGTTTAGTTTTATTTTAAAAATCACCAAACGGTCTTTCAAAGTGGCTGTACTGTTTTGCATTTTCACTAGCAGTGTGTAAGAGTTTCTATTGCCTCACATCCTCACTAGCATTTGGTTTTGTCAGTATCCTGGATTTTGGTGGTGAAATGATTTTAATGGTAATTCTCTCCCATTGCTTTGGGGAGTATAAAGAGATACAAGCTTCTTGGATGGTGGTTTATAAATATATCAATAAAATATATTTTAAGCAAAAAAGCTCTTTTGACTTAATTCCTTTTCTAGTAATGGACTTGAAGTGAAAAGTTAGTGAAAGTGTTAATCGCTCAGTCGTGTCAACTTATTGCGACTCCATGTACCGTAGCCTGCCAGGTTCCTCTGTCCATGGGATTTCCCAGGCAAGAATATTGAAGGTGATTGCCATTCTCTTCTCCAGGGGATCTTCCCCACCCAAGGATCAAACCCGTGCCTCCTGCATTGCGGGAAAATTCTTTACCATGTCAACCACCAGGAAAACTCTACAGGAAATAATTTTATAAGTAAGCAAAACAATTGCTGTGCAAGATGTTTATCATTAGGTTCAAATAACATGCAGTTTAGAGGACCTTTGGTTAGCAGGAGGTGTCTGCACACAAGAGTATGAGTGAAGGAACAGAACTTGGCACCCCTGTAAATGCAAATACAGCCAGGCAGCTGCATTTCTTTGCCTTAGCAGCTTTAAGTGCATTAAGATTTATCTTTTTTTTTTTTAAAGAAAGGATTTTGAAATGAAGGAAAAAATAGTCTTTCGGGGGCTATAACAACTGGGAGGTCATTTATCTCCCTAATACTTACACACTTAACACTGTCATGTAAGCTTATTGGAAACAAGAGCAGCCACCTTCTCTTTGGTCCCCACATATACCTCAGGTGGCACAAGAGGAGCTTGGTTCATTCCAAAGGGCAGTTTGGGGCTGGTCAAGATTGCTTCCTGGAAAAATCACAAGCATTCATTGCTTTAGCCTACAATACTGTCTTCCCCTTTCCACCCAGATCTTCAGCGATCTTTGTCAATTGTAGAGTAATTAGAAGAAATGTCCCTATTAATCTTGCTATACAGGAATACTTAGAGTCTTTTTATCCCCATTTTTTATGTTTTACCTGAAAGCATCATAAAAAAGTGGGTGTCCCTCGCGGCTCAGTAGTAAAGAATCCATCTGTCAGTGCAGGAGACACAGATTCGATCCCTGGGTTGGGAAGACCTCCTGGAGAAGGAAATGGCAACATATTCCAGTATTCTTGTCTGGGAAATCCTGCTCAACCTGGCAGACTACACTCCATGGGGTTGCAAAGAGTCAGACACAACTTAGCAACTAACAACAGCAAATCATAAAATTAACTTAGGAACAGGCTCGTCATCAGGCAAGCAAATTGGGGTTTATATGGAAGGACTGTTTCCAGGAACAGGGGGCTTAGAATCAGAGCTGGTGCCCAATGTGCACAAAAGAGAAGGAACCTATGAGAGCATCACTACCTAGGAAACAGGAATAGGCTTCTCTTTCATGACTTCAACTTGGGATGCTGGACTTGAAGGCCTTGGAATGTTGCTCCTCCCCTGCCCCAATCACCTAAACCCAAAAGGGGGGATTCTGTGCCACCCCTTCAGGGTAACAGGAGGGTGAGAAGTAGAGCATGGTGGGTGTGTGGAGGGCATATTCCTTTGCTATGGAAGCTGGTTCCCAGACACATCATAGACATTTTTCTTCTGCCGGTTTTCATTCTCAGCATTTATAGGCAGCGTTTATAGCAAATACTTGCCAAGTGTTTTCCGTAAACATCCAACTAAGGACATTTTTTACACATTCCAACGCTCTGTAAATGTTTGTTTTCACAATGCACAAAGAAGGTGAGTACACTTCCTGAGCAGACCTTTGAAATGTGGGCTTTGGTCCAGAGAGAATTCTCTTCTGAGTTTGTCCTTCATCTGGCCATATTGTCCATGCACAAGCAGTAGTTTCTCAAGAGAGTTTCTAAATGAAGTTTCCTCCTCTGCTTGGATTCCTAGCTGCATGGCTGGATGGCAAGTAATTTCTGGGTCCTGAGTACTCCCATGATGAAGAAAGGAGTGAGGTCCGAGGTAGCTTGGAGCATACAGAAGTCGTTGCTTCTGAAATAGGATGGGGAATGTGGGTGACAGAGGATAAGAAGATGATTAGAACTCAGGATGCATGTGAATGTACAGAAATAATAGATTATGGAAACTCCCATGTTCAATTCTCACAAGCTAGTGGTCACCATAAAGGATGGTGATGGACCCTCAGTGGGCCTGGCTGGAGTTGTACCCTGTACTATTCATTCACTTGTTTGATAATTGTTCATTAATGAGCACTAGTCTTTGGAAGGACTGATGCTGAAGCTGAAACTCCAATACTTTGGCCACTTCATGCGAAGAGTGGACTCATTGGAAAAGACTCTGATGCTGGGAGGGATTGGGGGCAGGAGGAGAAGGGGACGACAGAGGATGAGATGGCTGGATGGCATCACCGACTCGATGGACATGAGTTTGAGTGAACTCCGGGAGTTAGTGATGGACAGGGAGGCCTGGCATGCTGCAATTCATGGGGTCGAAAAGAGTCAGACACGACTGAGCAATTGAACTGAACTGAACTGAACTGAGTGTTATGTATGATTCTGCTATAGTGTGGGAGATCCAGAGGTGACTAACATGTGGTTTCTGACCTTAAAGGCTCAGCCCCATTCAGGGAAATAAGGCATATATGAAAAGTGAGAGTGAAAGTCACTCAGTCATGTCCGATTCTTACTAACCCCATGGACAGTAGCCCGCTAGGCCCCTCTGCCCATGGAATTCTCCAGGCCAGAATATTGGAGTGGGTTGCCATTCTCTTCTCCAGGGGATCTTCCCAATCCAGGAATCGAATCCAAGTCTCACCCATTACAGGTGGATTCTTTACCCATTGAGCCACATTTGGAGCAGAAAGTGGGAAGTGCAGTGAGAAATAAGGTAAATTTCTCACAGATAAAGGGATGAGGTTTTAGACAAAGGAATTACATAAGATTTTATGGAGAAAGTAGCACTGGCTTGGGTCCAAAGGAGAAGGACAATTTAGACAGGCACAGGAGGAGAGGGGGTGGTGGGGAGGTGTCAGGGGAAGCAGCTCTGGACTGCGGGAAACCACATCTGGACCTACTTCTAAAGAAGGGCTGTCTCCTAGCAGAGATCTCTCATTCGGCAGAAGCAGCCAAAGTTTGTGATGCGTATGTAGAATCAGATATAACAAGATGAAGTCCATCTAAAAAGCTAGATTTAATAGCAGATAGATTTTCTTTTTACATGCCTTTAACTTGAGGTAAAACAATGTATGACCTAATTTAATTAGATTTCAATAAATAATTTTCCCATTGTAGCTACCTTAATATGTATATAATTGGAAAATTGACACTCTTTTCTGTTTGAAAATGCTTCTGCAAAGGCCAATTTATTATTGTCCAGAAGATGATGATGGAAAATAGTTCTCTCTTCCTCACCTTTCCATCCCTTCATGTCCATACTTCCAAAACAGAGTGAATTTATAAATCTGTAAGCCAAGTGAGAAAACAGGTGTGATCTATTTCATCACTAGCTCTCCTGAAATGTGTTTGTTTAGTAAAGCAAGTTATATCCAAATACATTTCAGACAAATATATGTGGAGTGTAACATAGCTTTAAGACTGCAATAACTGTTAAGACAGTGGTGACAATTTCTCAGTAAGAAATCAGGCTTGAGAAATGTCAAGCCTAATTTTTCATCTAAAAGTGACTGTCAGACAATGCCAAACATCTTGGTGTCTTTGTATTCCATTGAAGGAGACAGGAGGCATTTGTATTCAGTAATGCAACGCTGAGTAAGTCAAAATTCTGCCTTTTGTTGATGTGATTTATTGCTAATATTGCCCAAGATACAGAGGGGCTTCTCTGCCTTCATCCGGCATCCATTTCCCAGTTGTAATTAATCTTTATTACATTCCATAGCTCACCTCTGGTTTGGAATGTTAAAGAGATGCCTCTGAATAGTCTGGAATCAGTTTCTTCTCCTTCAAGTTTCACCCTCCTGATGAAGCTAAGCCTGCCTGCCCACTGCATCTCATATGCACCTTCATCCCAGAAAGTCCTATTTCTGTGTAAAAAAATGCAAACAATATAGGACAAAAAAGAGGTACATAGCAAGTGAATATCTGCCCTACAAGTAAATATCTGACCTGCCATCCTTTTGTGTCTCCCAAATAGATTACAAGTCCCTAAAGGTATTTTATTCATATGTGTATTTTTAGCATCTAGCAAGTTACTTAGCAATAATCGATGCTTAGAGAAATGCTTGTTGGATGAATTAGTCAGTCAAAGGGTATGAGGGAGAGTGGGGCTAGAATTCAGATGATACATTTGGGGAAGTACTTTGCTTTTCAAAATGTGATCTTTGGACCAGCATCATCAGCATCTTCTGGGAACTGGTTAGCAATGCAGGACCTCAGGCTTACCCCAGACTGCTGGGTCAGAATCTGTATTTTAACAAGATCTTAGGTGAGCAGTGAGTGCTTGAAAGTTCGAGCCAACCCACAGTTGTCCTCTGTTTATCTGCAATATAATTTAAAATGTGAGCTTTCACAAATAAATGCAAGGAAAGCTATGTGATTTGCATTTACGCCATATACAGCGGAGCCCTTATTCATCAGTGTATCCTGGGGGCTTTGTAAGGCCTTCATGTTTCATTCCCTTGAGTGTGGCTGTTTTGGGGCGTCCTGTGGGACTGTCATCTTGAGCTGTTTTGAACTGTCTCCTCTAGTGCCCATATCGGGTCAGTCCTAAGCCCCAGTTTGGAAACAGACACACTTCATGTCACCCAAGAAACCGATTAAACTGCAGTGTAGAAATCATACCTTGCTGGCATATCACATTTTAACTGTTACTCAGTGTCTGAGGTGTGGTTTCCTTATGTGTAACATGTCCTGCTTTGATGGCTTATGAAGACTAAAGGAGTTAAAACGCTTAACAGTTTGCACATAGTAATCAGTCCATATATATTCACTCTTTTTCCCCCCCACTGAGGCAAAATTCACATAACATAAAATTAACAATTTCAGAGTGAACTTTTAAGTGATATTTGGTATATTTACTGTTATGCAGACAGCACCTCTGTCTGGTTTTAAGACATAAATTATCCTCACCCTGAAAGGAAACCATATACTGATAAGTAGTTGTTCCCCATTCTCCTTCCTCCCACCCTAGCCCCTGGCCACTACCAACTGCATTCTTTCTATGGGTTTTATTTCACTCTTATTAATAATATTTTTTATTAGTTACAGGAAAAAAAAACTCAGATTTTTAAAATTTCTTCTTCTTTCTACTCTCATTGCTTTTCACATCCTTAAAAACAGGAGGTTTGCTAATGATGGAAACTGGAAGGAGAGACGTGGTATAACTTTAAAAACAGTGGTTCATAAAATGTGGTCCCAAATTAGCAGCATCCACATTGCCTAGGAACTTGTTAGAAAATGTAGATTCTTGGGTTTGCCCCAGAAGAGCTGAATCATAACTCTGAGGGTGGGGCTCAGCAATCTGAGTTTTAATAAGCTTCCAGATGATTCTAATGCCTGCTTCAGTTAGAGAACCACTGCTTTAAATAAACCAGATGTTGCCTTTCCACGTGTCTGCGGGTCACGACACATGCCTTCACACCTTTACCATCCTTGGGCCCAAGAATACATGTACTGACCTAGGAGAGGTGGTCTTCCAACCCGGAGAAAGGAGATCTTCCAACCTGGTTTCTCTGATGCAGGCATCAGTAGGGAATTTCTCCTGCTATCCTCTCGCCCCTGGAACAGTCAACAGAGCTGTTGCCTCGACTTCCTCCAGTGACAGTGGCATCATTGTGCGGGCACAGATGCAAACACAAGTCATCTCTGCTGTTATTTAATCCTTTCCTCTCTTGGTGCTCCCTGACTTCATGTTTAAAGGGAGGACTTTTCATCAGCATGTGGATGTGATTGCTTGCTGTGTTTCACACATCCTATTTTTGTTGCACTATATCAAAGTGCAGGCAGCATTTCTTTTTGGTTGATTCATGTTCCATTTGAGGTCTATTATGAACCTCCAGGCTTTAATTACTACACCATTACCCAGTCAATTCCTTGCCATTTTATATTTATGGGCTTTATTATGCCTCTGTATGTGCAATTGCCTAATTTTATTCTGGAAGAATTTCACCTCATTAGCTGGGTTTTATACCATTCTTCTCATTTGTCCAGATTGTTATTTATCTCAGTTCCCTGTGTGTGCTTTCCACTTTGGTTTTTTACCAGTCTGACCCTTTGTACATACTTTTCCTCCTTTTCCTGAGATGCATTGTTCTTTTGCTCTTGGAAACTGCTCCTTAAGTTTTGGCAAACTCTTCTGCCGATGGTCTTTTCCTTGGTGATCTGTTACTCCACTCTTATCTGGTTGCTCCATTTGAGTTGCTTGGTATCATTGGCCCTTCAGAAGGCCTAGAGGTCTGGCTTTTCAGCCCTGGGCATACCATGAACAGTGATCTCTCTCAAAAGGGCCAACTAATGCTGAGGGAAGAAGTTGTTTTCTCTTTCTTAAAGACTGTGCTGCTAAAAATAATTTTTAAATGAACTCTAAAATGCTTTGCTAACACTTCCTCCTTCAATCCCCCCAGTGCCTCTAAAGAATTTAGAGTTTGGTTCACTTGCTTTTATATTTTCTTACTTTCCATCCCATACCTGCTAAGTCAAACTCTGGGGGAGCAACCCAGCTGTCTGTGTTTAATAAGCCCCCAAATAATTCCGATGTTCACTCAAGTTTGAGAACTACCATTGTAGAAAGATACTGAAAGAACTAGAGGAAACCTATCTAAGTCAGAAATATTTATTCCACCCAAGTTCTTACTTTCCCAAAGAGCAAGATTAATAATTTCAGTACCAGTTGTGACTGGTTTTTTTGTTTGTTTTTTCAACATCTTTACCCTAGAGTTATAAGAATATTTCAGTAACACAAGAGCTCCTGCAATTACTATAGTAATAGTAGATCAGTCATCACCCTCACTGAGTATTTGAGATGTCTCAGGCACTGAGATCTTTACTTCCATTTTCTGTTTTCATTTCATCTTTACAGCCCTTTGTGGGTGGGTATTCCTATTTCTGTTTTTGTGAGAGAAAACTGAGATTAAGACAGTCATTATCTGAGATGGATGAAACTGGAGCCAATTATACAGAGTGAAGTAAGCCAGAAAAAAAAGCATCAATACAGTATACTAACTCATATATATGGAATTTAGAAAGATGGTAATGATAACCCTGTATGCGAGACAGCAAAAGAGACACAGATGTATAGAATGGACTTTTGGACTTTGAGGGAGAGGGAGAGGGTGGGAAGATTTGGGAGAATGGCACTGAAACATGTATACTATCATGTAAGAAATGAATCGTCAGTCTATATTCAATACAGAATACAGGATGCTTGGGACTGGTGCATGGGAATGATCCAGAGAGTTGATATGGAGGGGGAGGTGGGGGGGGGTTCAAGACTGGGAACTCATGTACACCTAAGATGGAAAAAAATAAAGAAAGTCATTATCAAGTCACCAAATCTATTAGAAGTAGATGCAGGGGAACCATATCTGTCTAGAGCCACATTTTAGTCATTTGTTACCTTGTTAAGGACTTTCCTGATCAAAGCTTTATTATAATTATCTCACCCTCTCCTTTTTCAGTAAAAGTATCATGTGTTTCAGTAGGAATCAGTAACCAGGAATGTGTGCTTTAGTGTTAGACACCCTAAGTCCCTGAGCTGGTTCTGCTTATTTCTGTTATGAACCCTGGGCAAATTATACCACATCTTTTTGCTTCAGTTTGTCCATCTGTAAAGTGGGACAATGCAGTATTCCTGTCTCACAGTAGTACATGTACCTCAAATAAGATAATCAGTGAAATCATTTAGAACAAAGTCTGGGAAATAAAAGTTCTTGATAAATATTAGGTTCTGTTTCTCTTTTTCTCCCATCTTGTCTGTGCCTTTAAAGCTGTTTACTTTGGGGCTCACTCTGCTCATCTGTGAAGAAGTGGTGGTAGATTGGGTAGATTGACTGCCTGGGATACTGATTTGCTCTGGTTTATTTTCCTGCTTGGCATACTTTCTATGGTTGTAATATTCCTTTGTTCTCTACACACTTAAAATCATAGTAGGGATTTGGCAGTTGTGTTTAATTTTTAGGGACTTACTCAAAATTCATAATCATGATTAAGGTCTTGTGCAGCTCATTTGAGGTAGCTCAGTGCTCTTTCTAAAGCTTTCCCTCTGGCTTTCTGATACCAATCACCATTATCTTTGGTACAAAGGGAAATTTAGGAGGTGGCTCGCTCTTGTCTCCCAAATCTCTGTGGATGTAAGACCCCCCCCCCAAGGTGGCCTTACACGTTGATTCAGAAAATATCTGGGTGTCGATGATGAGATATTAAGGGCTAACACTTCATTCTGGGGTGTTCCATAATTCTGTTACTAATGTAGAAGTACCGCTGTGTTGAGGGTAGGGAGGGGTCTTGTTGATACAGTAAAGGTCTTTATTTTTTATTTATTGGTTTAACATGGGAGAAGATTGGCATTTTCTCTGGTGGGTGAAGAGACAAGTTTTTGCAGAGCTTGTGGGATTGACAAGACTCTGAGGACAGGTTCCTATGGTGACTGTAACTGTTTAGTCTTGGGATTTTATTGCCCACACTATCAGACTGTGACTTGTGTTTTGGGGTCCTTTCTCATTGTCTGTACTTGTATATGGAGAAGGCAATGGTAACCCACTCCAGTACTCTTGCCTGGAAAATCCCAGGGACAGAGGAGCCTGGTAGGCTGCAGTCCATGGGGTTGCGAAGAGTCGGACACAACTGAGCAACTTCACTTTCACTTTTCCCTTTCATGCACTGGAGAAGGACACGGCAACTCACTCCAGTGTTCTTGCCTGGAGAATCCCAGGGACGAGGGAGCCTGGTGGGCTGCCGTCTATGGGGTCTCACAGAGTCGGACACGACTGAAGCGACTTAGCAGCAGCAGCAGCAGCAGCAGCAGTACTTGTATAACCCCGTGGAAAATGCCTGCTTGAATACAAGCACCTCGGACCTTCTATCTTGTATTTCTGGTGTAAGTTGGTTCACACACTGTCCTTGGTGGCCTGTGAGGAGACCTTGAGGCTTCCTGTGACACTCAGAGTTGAAGTGGTGTGAACAGAAGTGTCCACAGATGAGAGGAGATGGAGGAAGTCCCTGAGGCTTGCTCCAGGGCTGGCTCCAGGGAAAGCAGAATGAACCACTCACCCCAGATGAGGCTCACTCAGGAAAAGGTGGAGGAAAGTGTGCAAGGGACAATGTAAATGTCAGCAATGTGATGCTGAGGCTAAGGGGTAAGGGTGGTCCCAGGAGCCAGAGAAGGGCAGTTACTAGAGTGTGGCTGACTGTTCTCAGCTCTTAATAGTCACTCCCAAGCCAGAGAGGTTTCTCATGTGCACCAATGCAGAAGAAGAACTCAAAATGCATGAAAACAAAGCCTGTAGGGACACTCTGCACAAAGTCATTCACCTGAGTAATTGTTCCTGACCCCCAGGGTATAAATGAGCCAAGAGAGAACCTTATACCTTTGTCTAGGAGGGGCTGGGATTTATAGACCCACTTCAATGAGATAGAGGAAATTGATCAAAGTTCCCTTAGCCTCTTGAGACATGAAATCCATTGAGTTTCATGGCAAAGTGTATGTGAAGGCAATTTGTAAGCTATAATGGGGCAGAAAGAGATTTGGAAATTGAAGACCTTAAAAATTGAGTTCCAGGAGTGACCTAGGTATGATCTAAGCAAGCCACCTCTTCCTGTTGTTTCAGCTTTCCTAAGAAAATAATAATAGTATCTGCTTCTTTGATCTTATAGACTTGTTGGGATCAGTGGATAGAATATATGTAAATATACTCTGTAAACTTGAAGTATTTGATCAAATGTTTTATACTCAATATTGCATAAATATCCAGTGTTTTATAAAATATGCAGACAATTACAACTTCTTTTGCTGTATGAAATATTCCAAGGTAAGTGGTAATAGCAAGTTTAAATATTATTCCATCCATCGAGGTTTCTGTTACAGTTTGTTTGCTTTTAAAATCAGAGTGAGGGGAAAAAATAAAGATGAAAAATATGCTTTGATATTTCCAGATAGAAGCCCAAGTATGTCAGATAAACATAGATAATACCAGAATGTTGAAATTGAAAACAGATATAGTAGTATATTAAGTTAAAAGACTACTGTCTAGTCTAAGAATGATCTCTCACTGTAGTAATATCTTATTAGTAACATTCATAATTTAGTGTTTTCTGAATATTTTTGTGACAGTGTTGACCTTAAAGCCCATGCAGGTAACTAACTTGAATGATTTGTGTCAGTCTTGTCTAAGAAAACCAGTAAAGAAGGAGAGTTTATTTTTCTTCAGGTAGGTAAATATGATAAGATGGATGGTACATTAAAAAGTGAAGAGCAGGATTTTTCCAAGCTGATTTACATATTGGTTCCTTAAATTACTCCTTAATTTAGTGCCTGCTAATAAACAGTGCCTTGGAAATATTTTCAGAACGTTTATTGGCTGCAGTAATTCCACCACGTGCAGTGTATTCAGATCACATCGTCATTAAATATTGATGGGCTCATGAAATGTTGACAGAATGTTAATGTGAAATGCCAGGGACTGTCCGCGGTGGGAGCTGCAGGCTGGCTGGAAACCCCGTCTCCTGCCTTTCCTTTCTGTGCTGTCTTCTGCCGTGTCTCCTCCCTTCATTTCCCCATCATCCACAGATTCAGATTTGCTCCTTGATGGGGCTGTCTCAGATACAGATATTTTCAAAGAGAAATGAAAATTCACTGAGAGATGGGAATATAGTTCTTCTTCCCTTCTGTGTTTCTGAACTGGAATTTCTGGTTAGAACCAGAAAAGATTCACCTAAAGAGAAGAGGGTGATTCAGGCTCGGTTGAATAAGACTGTTCACATTCAGGCAGATTTGCAGAGAAGATCATGAACAGGGGCAGAGCCGCTCAAGGACTCCAGTGCTGGTCCTTTCTGCTTGGCAGGAAAAGGGAGTTGGAGTTTATGGTGAGCTTTCTGAGAGAAAAAAGCAACTAACTCAGAATGTGTGTTGGCTAAGGAGCCTGTAAGAAAGAATTTTTATGAAAAATCTTAAGGACAGCAAAGGCTAGATTCATGCTGGGTGTCAATGCATAATTATTTACGTGAGCATGTGCTGCAAATATTCCATGGACAGAGGAGCCTGGAGGGCTATAGTCCATGGGGTTGCAAAGAGTCTGACATGACTGAATGAGCAAGCACGCACATGCTGCAAACAGCTGACAAGTCCAACAAAATGGGACAGGTCATCAACTTCTTGGACAATCCTAAGGGTGATAAAGCCACAATGATGAAGGCTTTGAAAACTGCCCCTGATGCAGCAAGTGGAACTGTTTCTGTTGTGATTAGGGTTAGGTATACCTGTGATGCTGGAAGGAACATCCTCAAATGGAAATGGTTGATTTGCTTGTGTGGTACTGTCAGTGCATATGATTGTGTGTGTGTGTATTTATGTGTGTTATTGTTATAGTGTTTGTGAGGAAAACAATGGGAGCACACTTGTTTTGAAATTTTACTCCTTTGGGTTTTTTAATTTTATTTTTGAAGTGAACTATTTTTAGTCTTTATTGAATTGGTTACAATATTGTTTCTGTTTTATGTTTTGGCTTTTTTTTGCTGGTGAGGCGTGTGGGATCTTAACTCCCCGACCAGAGGTCAAACTGATCCCCCTACGTTGGAAGGCATGATCTTAGCCACGGGACTGCCAAGGGAAGTCCCTGCTCCTTTGTTTTTAAACCTTTCTCCATATCCTGTGCTGCCTCATGTTACTTTGCTATTTGGAACCCAGTCTGTGTAAATAAAACAGCACTTTCATTTACTTTTCCTTCTTCCGCTTTTAGTTTCTCCTTTTTTCTTCACTTCTTCCAAATAGTCTTCCTGTTAGCTGTCTTTCCTAAACGCTTTCCGTGTTCGTTTCTTGTGTGTGCTTCTTGCCTTTTTGGATCACTTGCTGTGTAATGAGTGCACCCTCGCAGTCAGAGCTGAGCCACCTTCGCTCTGCCAGGGATGCTACAGGCCCTCCACAAGGACTGCACTTTCTTTCTTAGGCCCTACTCTCCATTCTTTACACTTGCAGATCTTTCAAAACAAATCAGGCCATGTTGCCTACTTGTCTCAACCTCCAGGTGAGCATCTCAGAATTTGAAAATGACACCCGCTGGAGCCCTGGGGCAGTGGTTTCAGCCAACCTCTACGCCCTCTGGCTCTCTCTTCCCTGCTCAGGCTCCTGGAATTCTAATACTGCCTTGCACAGCTCCAGACCCCTCCGCATTGTAGACCAGGCTACGTGAGGAGCCTGTATCTGAAACACACCCTACTCAACTCAGCGGCTCTGTCCTTGATCTCTGCCTGGACTATTCTTTCTCCTAGACCTTGACATGGCAAACTCTATTTCACCCCTGGATTCCTAATAGTCACCTGGTTATCTGTACTCTTCTCTCCAGGTCTTTCTTGTTACTCTTTACCACCTCAACCAGTTAATCTTTTTGGTAGCACTTGTTATAAACTATAATTACCTCTTTTTCAAGAAATATATTAATTTTTTAATTGATGGAAAATTGCTTTACAATTTTGTAAAACAACACAGATCAGTCATGTGTGTGTGTGTGTGTGTGTGTGTCCCTTCCTCCCTCCACCCCCACCCCACACTTCCCTGCTCTAGGTCATCACAGAGCACCAGGCTGGGCTCCCTGTGTTATTTAGCAACATCCCACTAATCCTTTTATACATGATAGTGTATATATGTCAGTGCTCTTCTCTCTGTAATTGCCTCTTTCATTTTGTCTGTCTGCCATGGTTAGAGTGGATGCTCCTATAGGTCAGAGCCCTGGTCTTGCTCTCCACGCTATGGGCCTAGGCATCTTTCTGGTAGACAGTAGGTACTCAATTACTACTATTGATTGAATGAATAAAACACCATTCCTTCCACTGCAGAAGTCGTAGTCTGGGGAGGAAACCACATAAGTCACCGCATTGTGGTAAACACTTCTGGGAGACACCTCCTGAGGGTCCTATAGCTTTTAAGGACATTCCAGACAACCCTACTAGGAAAGTTATAGGATGTTTCAGAGATGAATAAGCTGATTATTCTTTTTGTCAACATATGAATGTGAAGTTTGGCAACCTTAATTTTTTATTATTATTGTTATTTTGTGTGCTTTAGAACAGTTGGCTAATAGCCCTTTATTCCTGAAGTAGAGTTTTTCCTTTTTTGTTTTACTTTTGTTTGATAAATGTGCTAAATGGCTCCCTTAGTTATAGTAGGAATATCTCAAATCAGCTTAAGGAAAGAAGAGAATTTGTTAGATGTCACAAATAATTTTCAAAGGGAGGGTTGCGCAAATAAACCATAAATTTGGGGAGGTGATTTTGCTCAGCACTCAAATGCTGTCACGGCCACCCCTGCCTCTGCTCTGTTTTCCCTTGCATTTTGACTTGCTTTTCTTTTTCTTTTTTTCTTCCAGACTCACTTTCAGGTAGTTCCTACACTCATACCTCTTGGGTAATATAAGCATAGTTGGGCCAGTTTTCCCCATTTTGGTGCTAAATCTCAGGGAAGAACTCTAGAATGTCCATTTTTGTGTCACATGTCCGTTAGGTGTGCTTGGTCAACTAATGCCGGGGTGAGCGCTTGTAAGAACATGGAAATTCCTGTGGAAAATATGTGATTAAGTATAGGAGCTGAACCATTAAAAAAAAATGGAATAATACCATTTGCAGCACCATGGATGCAGTTAGCGATTATCAAACTAAGTGAAGCAAGCCAAAAAGAGAAAGACAAATACCATATGATGTCACTTTTATGTGGAATCTAAAATATGAAACAAATGAACCTATTTTGAAACAGAATCATGTGGTTGCCAGGGGGAAGGGGATTGGAGGGGAGGGATGGAGTGGCAGGTTTTAGGATTAGTAGGATGTAAGCTTTTACATGGCTTCCCTGATAGCTCAGTTGGTAAAGAATCTGCCTTCAATGCAGGAGACCCCAGTTTGATTCCTGGGTTGGGAAGATCCACTGGAGAAGGGATAGGCTACCCACTCCAGTATTCTGGCTTGGAGAATTCCATGGACTGTACAGTCCATGGGGTTGCAAAGAGTCGGACTCGACTGAGCAACTTTCACTTTTTTTCCAACTTTTAGATATAGAATGGAGAGACAACAAAGTCCTACTGTATAGCATAGAGAACTATATTCTATACCCTATGATACACCATAGTGGAAAAGAAAGAAACTGTAGGAGCTGAAGTCATTAAAGGAGAGTTACTATTCCCAGGAAAGGGAAGATATGACTGGGAGACTAAGAGAGTGGTTTTGTTACTTAAGTAAAAAGTCTTTATTGTACTATTTTTAAAAACTCTCCATGGGCACCTCTGGGTAAGTGGAAACTGATGAGCAAAATATCCTCTTACAGAGTTGGAAGTGGTTTTAGGAGATTTGGAAAACAAGAGAGTTTTCAGCCCTATATTCAGAGACTATACTTAGAGTACAATTTTGTTCTGCTCCCAAGAGACCTAGTTTGGTGGTCTGGAGTGGATCTGTTTCTCTATTACAATACAGCCAACACTTTTGATGTTTTCTGTAAACTGACTTCCCTTTCTGACCTCCTTCCTTTCCTGCTTGCAGATTGTGCTTGAGAACAGTAGCCGAGAAGATAAGCATGAATGTCCCTTTGGCCGCAGTAGTATAGAGCTGACCAAGATGCTGTGTGAAATCCTGAAAGTGGGCGAGCTGCGTAAGTACCCTCGTTTCCTACAGGGTATGAAGCTTGGCAGAGATGCAGCTTCTGGGGGTGCCCACCTACGTGCAGGGTTCCCAAGGTGCTGACAGCTGAGCATGGGCATCATTCCCATGGACTGAACATTCTTTAACTCAGGTTTCCCGTGTATGTATTTCTGCATGTCTGCTCTGGGAATAAATGTTAAAATCTACAGGAATGGAAAAATGTGCAGGTATTGTGACCAAATTTAAAATATTGTTAGAGTGTATATTGCTCTGTTTAGGAAAAGATCTATGGGTTTCTTTTTTAAAATTCCAGTTTTTAAGCTACCAGTAGATCATTTTCTTTTTGCTTTTTGAAACATCTTTCTTATATAAAGAAAAATTGCACACTTTAATGAAGTTCTCTTGCTTCCAGTATTTTACTTGCTTAGAATCCTTTCTCTGTGAAAGATAGAATTATTGAAGGAAATGAGTAGCTGTGTGGTCAGAAATATGCTTAGTGCCCTTTTCCTCCCTTACACAGTGTTACAGAATTTAAGAGAGGTTACCTAGCAGAGAGAGCATGATAATTCTCTTGCCTTCTGCTCCCTTGCATAATTTGGTTTTAACCAGCTAAGGCAAATCTGATTTAACCTGGCCTGCAATCATTGTTAACACTGAGTCTCCCTGTAGCAGCTAAATTCCATTCCCTATAACAGCTATAGAGCCGACACACATATAAATCGTTTCTTGTAGACTTAATAACATAGGCATCAGCAAAAGCTGTTTATACCAGAGAAATGTCTAGTGTTTGGTATTATTGTGAAAGCATAAATATTTAGTCACCTGCTTGAGAGCTTAAAATAATGGTCTATAATGGTTGATAGGGAAGGAATCTAAAGATGAAATTGGAAAGGGGATTATGTTTTATTTACAGTGTAAAACTGACTACCATCACTGCTGAGGTAAATTTTAAAAATGTAGAACTTTATAAGGACAAAAACTAGGAATTTGAGGCTCTTTGACCAAGCACAGTGAGTGTTATCATCCTCCCAATGTGGGTGGGGGAAAGAAACCAAATTGGGTACAGAACTCCCCTGAAAGTTCATTACTTATGAGCCCAAATTAGGTTATTTTTGCATTAAAAGAGTAACAACCTATCCTGAGAGATATCTGTGTAGTTTTCTTGGGTTCACTTATCACCAATGCTAACATTTCATTTTTACTTTAATCCTTGACCTGAGTTATCCTTCCTACTCTTCATTTCACTAACTTTAGAGATTTATGTCTGCTCTGTAGCTTACTAAGTATTCCACTGAAGAATTAAAGTCCTGAAACAAAAAAAAAAAATCCTCCTGAATTCCTCAGTCTCATAAGCATGATTATTTCCTGTTTATCTCAATTTGATGGGGAGAAGTATAGAAAGTCACTTGCTAAAAGGCACTGATGACTATCCAAGATTTTCAGAAACGAGAACAGTCACGCTCTGCTTGGCTGGTATATCCTGTGTCCAGATTACTGCCTTGCAATGTCCTTTTCTTGTCCTGCCTTCATTTTTGTCTTCCCCAGCGGCCTGCTTTGGCTGTCCTACTCTCATCTTGATGATGGCAGAAGGTATGATCTTGTGTGCTTTGACTGTCATACCCAGCTTTCTGCTTTTCTCCTTTGCCCAATGGACATGTGTCCATTATGCTACAAGATAGCACAGAGCAGAAATGTGGTGGACTAGAGGGGGAAAGTTGGGGACAACAGGCAGCAGGATTCTGTCTTGGCTACTTATGACATTTGTGTCCTTGAGTAACGAGTAGCAGACTTCACTATGTGCTCATATTCCTACATTTCCCCAGAAAGGGTTGGGGTGATGGTCTAAGTAGTTGCATTCATTTTGGCTTGATCACAAGTAACTTTGGTGTCTGAAATTGGCAAGGGTTAAGTATGAGAGGAGTAGCCTAGGAACAGGCAGTATTCAACCTAGGGAAACTCACTTGGACAAGGTGGCCACATTTCAGGCTGTATGTGGGCAAGATTAATGTGTGTCTGATTTGGACTCTCCTGCCTGTCAGTGGTGCCCCATCTGGTGTGTGGGCAAGAACTTTTGTGACAAGAGTCTAAGCAGAGCATGCTGCTCATGTAAATGTCAGCTCTGTGCTTTGAGGGAGGGAACTGGTATAGATCAGAGGCTGACCTCCGCCTGGTGTAGAGCACCCTCCCCAGATTTTTGAAGACCTGGTAGTCAAGCCAGGAACCAGGAGAGAATCCCATTCTATGGGCTGAGGTGACCAAGTAAGAGTGAAGGCAAATACCCTTGGGATCCCTAGAGGTGTTCCAGACACTATGCACCATTTCAGAAGGTGAGAACCTTCTGCTGCAGAGAAGGCCTCCAATATGCTGCTGCAACTCGCTTAGCACCAGGTCAGGTCTGGTTCTGACATCTCCATGGCAGGCTTCCTTTTGTCTAAGATGACAAATGCATCTATTCATTTGTTTAATAAAAATCTACTGATTAATTACAATATGCCAGAGACTATGTTGAACACTGTAGGTGCAAACGTGAACCAGATGTGGTCTCTGTCCCCAGGAATCAGTCTTCCACTTGAGAAGGTATATGAGTTGAAACTGATGTTTTTTACTCTTAGCTATAAATATGTGTTTATATATCCATAAATATATGTGTATACCCATTATCTGATCTAAAGCATATCAAATTTTGATAGTCTGAGCTTTCAGGTTGACCTGTGTTCACCCTCTACTGACTGCAGAGCCCATTTCTGACATTTTGCAAGCCTACCAAAGACCCCCACGTTTCTGAAGTCTACATGCCCAAATTGGTTGTTTTCTACTCATAAAATATTAAAGGATTGCTACATTCTGATTGAGTGCTAGATAGCAAATGATGAAACACCCTAGAGTAAGAGGAAAATTGCTTTTTAATGGATTGCCTTTTGTTTGTTGCCATATTAAATAAGTTACTAATAGAAAAAGTAAATCTAAGCATACCCTTTTGTTGGAGGAGATGTCTGTTTTTCTTCAGAGGAAAATTGGGTTCACACACAAGTCCATCTCCCTTTGGTCTGTGTGTGTTTGCTTTTCTCCATTCCCAAATCAATGATTTGTGTTAATAATTGACCGGGAAGATCACGGTCACATTACGTCTGTGAGCAAGTACTGAGACCAAAGAAGTACCAATTAAAATTCTAACTCAGTTTTCTACAATAGTAGGAAGATGCAATTTTCTAGAAATGTTTTGCCTTTTGATTTAACTTAAGGTCTTTTGAGGGAACCCACTTCTGAAATACCAATTATATCTTAGTGTCTGAAGCAAACATATTAAGGTTCAGTTAAATTACTAATACTCAATATTTATGCACAAGGTTTTTTTGGATTACTTTTAAAAAAGCACTATTTTTCTGCATCCCAATTATTGGCATTGTAAGACGCAAATGTTTAGTAGTGTAGTCTATAAAACAATGCCTATTTATATTCTCAGAGCACTTTATCAAGGTATTTAATTGAAGTCTGTAATACACCCAGGAGTTAACCAAGATCAATAGCATCTATTTTTATTAATGAAGAGAAGACTTGTGCTTTCTGCCTATTGTCTAAGGTCACTGAATTCAAATTGGTGCTCAGGTTGCTCAAAGAGTGGTTCAGAAAGAGGCAGGGAAGTCAAGTGTTTGCATTTTGGCATCTGCATAACCTAATCTGAATCATAGCTATTAATCAGATGCCTTGGGCATGCTTCTCTCTGTTCTGAGCTTTCTGGTTCCTTATCCATAAAATAAAGATGCTGTCTACTGCATATAGTTGTTGGGAGGGTTAAATGAGATCTTGGATGTGCTTTAGTTGGAAGATGATAGTCTTTTTTTCAAGTGATAGGATTTTACTTTCCATAAACAAACAAACTGCAAGTTAAACCAAGAAGGGAAAGTGCTCTGATTTAAGTGACAACTGGAAGCAAGATCTGGAACCATGTCCTTTGTTTCTTCATTCTGTACATTCTGTTGTTATTATTCAGTCCCTCAATCATATCTGACTCTTTGTGACCTCCACGGACTATAGCACACCAGGTCTCCTTGTCCTTTACCATCTCCCGGAGCATGCTCAAACTCATGTCTGTTGAGTCAGTGATACCATCCAATCATCTCATCCTCTGTCGTCCCCTTCTCCTCTTGCCTTCAATCTTTCCCAGCATTAGGGTCTATTCTAATGAGTTGGCTCTTCACTTCAGGTGGCCAAAATATTGGAGGTTCAGCTTCAGCATCAGTCTTTCCAATGAATATTCAGGATTGATTTCTTAAAATTGACTGGTTTGATACCGGCTATCTTCATGGGGCTTGTTTGAGGCACTTGTGTTCTCTTAGTTTCAATTTTAAAAATCACAAAAAGAAGAATCCTATTGACCTAGAGGTAGTCTCACATCCCCATGGCCTTGGTTGTAGAATTGTCGGCCCCATGTAGAAGATTGAAGTAGAGGGAGAACGTTTTCAAAAGGAGAGGTGTGTTTGTGAATGTCGGGTGGGTGAGAACAGGCGAAAGCGGGAAATGGTTTCCTTACAGAGGAAAGGAGGCATAATACAGGCTAATCAATTCCTTATGAAGAAACCCTGCACCTAACAGGAGCTGACAGTGATAACTGTTGTTTTTGCTGTTGTAGCACTGTTTCGAAGGCAATAATAAGCTTTTGAGGACTGCAAAGAAAATTTGATTTCTGATACAAATAGGTTAATTACTTATCCTCTGGATACGGATCCAACAGATAAGTTATATTCCAATTACACTTAGAGCTAGGATATTTATTTTTATTTCTCATTCATTCAATAGCTAAAGCTCTTCCTCTATGTTGTTGTTTAGTCACTACGTGGTACCTCTTTTGAGACCCCATGGGTCCAGTCAGTTTCCTCTGTCCATGGAATTTTCCAGGCAAGAATGCTGGGGTCGGTAGCCATTTCCTTCTCCAGGAGATCTCTCCGACCCAAGGATTGAACCCGGTCTCCTGCTTGGCAGGAGGATTCTTTACCATGGAGCCACCTGGGAAACCTATACTGATGACGAGGACTTGGAACACACACTTCATCCTCTAGCAGTTCACGTGCTGACTGGAGAGTCTTTCATGTAAACAAATAATTATAAAGCATCTTACTATTTGTAGATTACATTTAAGATACATTAATGTTCCTAGGGGCATTGTTTAGTTATTTTGTTCATGGAGAGCCATGCAGGCTGAGGAAGGGATATGACATCGCTCAAGAAGAGATTTATTTTTTCTTTTTAATTTATTTTTTACTGAAGGATAATGGCTTTACAGAATTTTACTGTTTTTTGTCAAACCTCAACATGAATCAGCCATAGGTATACATCTTTCCCCTCCCTTTTGAACCTCTCTCCCATCTCCCTCCCCACCCCACCCCTCTACGGTTGATACAGAGCCCCTGTTTGAGTTTCCTGAGCCATACAGCAAATTCCCGCTGGCTATCTATTTTACACATGGTAATGTAAGTTTCCATGTTACTCTTTCCATGTATCTCACCCTCTCCTCCCCTCTCCCCATGTCCATAAGTCTGTTCTCTATGTCTGTTTCTCTGTTGCTGCCCTGTAAATAAGTTCTTCAGAACCATTCTTCTAGATTCTGTATATATGTGTTAGAATACGATATTTATCTTTCTCTTTATGACTCACTTCACTCTGTATAATAGGTTCTAGCTTCATCCACCTCATCATAACTGACTCAAATGCGTTCCTTTTTATGGCTGAGTAATATTCCTTTGTGTATATGTACCACACCTTCTTTATCCATTCATCTGTCGATGGACATCTAGGTTGCTTCCGTGTTCTAGCTATTGTAAATAGTGCTGCAGTGAACACTGGGATACATGTGTCCTTTTCAATTTTGATTTCCTCAGGGTATATGCCTAGAAGTGAGATTGCTGGGTCATATGGTGGTTTTATTTCTAGTTTTTTAAGGAATCTCCATACCACCTTCCATAGTGGCTGTATCAGTTTACATTCCCACCAACAGTGCAAGAGTGTTCTTTTTTCTGTAAACCCTCTCCAGCATTTATTGTTTGTAGACTTTTTGATAATGGACATTCTAACTAGTGTAAGGTGATATCTCATTGTAGTTTTTATTTGCATTTCTCTAATAATGAGTGATGTTGAGCATCTTTTCATGTGTTTGTTAACCATCTGTATGTCTTCTTTGGAGAAATGTCTGTTTAGGTCTTTTTCCCACTTTTTGATTGGTTGTTTGTTTTTCTGGCATTGAGTTGTATGAGCTGCTTGTATATTTTGGAAATTAATCCTCTGTCAGTTGTTTCATTTGCTATTATTTTCTCCCATTTGGAGGGTTGTCTTTCACCTTGCTTATAGTTTCCCTTGCTGTGCAAAAGCTTTTAAGTTTAATCAGGTCCCACTTATTTAATTTTGTTTTTATTTCTGATACTGTAGGAGGTAGGCCATAGAGGATCTTGCTTTCATTTATGTCCAGCGTTCTGCCTATGTTTTCCTCTAAGTAGTTTTGGTCTTATATTTTTGTAGTTTCTGGTCTTACATTTAGGTCTTCAATCCATTTTGAGTTTACCTTTGTGTATGGTGTTAGGAAGTGTTCTAATTTCATTCTTTTACATGTAGCTGTCCAGTCTTCCCAGCACCATTTATTGAAGAGGCTGTCTTTGCCCCATTCTATAGTCTTGCCTCCTTTGCCAAAAATAAGGTACCCGTATATGTGTGTGTTTATTTCTGGGCTTTCTGTCTTGTTCCATTGGTCTGTATTTCTGTTTGTGTGCCACTGCCATAATGTCTTGATGACTGTAGCTTTGTAGTATAATCTGAAGTCAGGAAGGTTGATTCCTCCAGCTCCATTCTTCTTTCTCAAGACTGCTTTGGCTATTCAAGGTCTTTTGTGTCCCCATATGAATTGTGAAATTTTTTGTTCTAGTTTTGTGAAAAATGCCATTGGTAATTTAATAGGGAACACATTGAATCTGTAGGTTGTTTGGTAGTATAGTCATTTTCACAATATTGATTCTTCCTATCCAGGAACATGGAATATTTCTCCATCTGTTTATATCATCTTGGATTTCATTTTTTGTGTCTTATAATTTTCTATGTACAGTTCTTTTTGTCTCTGTAGGTAGGTTTATTCCTAGATATTTAATTCTTTTATTGCAGTGGCAAATAGGATTGATTCCTTATTTCTGATTTTTCATTGTAAGTATATAGAAATGCAAGTTACTTCTGTGTCTCTTGATTTTGTATCCTGCAACTTTGCTAAATCCACTGATTAACTCTAGTAATTATCTGATACTATCTTTAGGGTTTTCTGTGTATAGTATCATGTTATCTGAAAACAGTGAGATCTTTGTTTCTTCTTTTCTGATCTGGATTTATTTTATTTCTTATTCTTCTCTGATTGCTGTAGCTAGAAATTCCAAAACTATGTTGAATAATAGTGGTGAAACTGGGCACCCTTATCTTATTCCTGATCTTAGGGGAAACACTTTCAGTTTTTCATCATTGAGAATAATGTTTGCTATAGGCTTATCATATTAAATAATGTTTGCTGTAGGCTTATCATACTAAATTGAGATAGGTTCCTTCTGTGCCTATTTTTTGAAGAGTTTTAATCATAAATGAGTGCTGAATTTTATCAGATGCTTTTTCTGAATCTGTTGAGATTATTACATGGTTTTTATCTTTCAGTTTGTTAACATGGTATATCACATTGATTGATTAAGATTCCTCACTTTCCTGGAATAAACCCAACTTAATCATGGTGTATGAGCTTTTTGATGTGTTTCTGATTTCTGTTTGCTAAAATTTTTTTGAGGATTTTTGCATCTATGTTCATCAGTGATATTGGCCTGTAGTTTTCTTTTTCTGTGTTGTCTTTGTCTGATTTTGGTATCAGGGTGATGGTGGCCTTGTAGAATGAGTTTGGAAGTGTTCCTTCCTCTGCAGTTTTTTGAAAGAGTTTTAGAAGGATAGGCACTAGCTCGTCTCTAAATGTTTGATAGAATTCTCCTGTGAAGCCATCTGGTCCTGGGCTTTTGTGTTTTGGGGATATTTTTTTATCACAGCTTCAATTTTAGTGCATGTAATTGGGCTGTCTATAATTTCTGTTTCTTCCTGGTTCAGTCTTGAAAGATTGAACTTTTCTAAGAATCTGTCTATTTCTTACAGGTTATCCGTTTTATTGCCATATAGTTGTTTGTAATAGTCTTTTATAATCCTTTGTATTTCTGCATTGTCTGTTGTAACCTCTCCTTTTTAATTTCTAATTTTGTTGATTTGATTCTTCTCTCTTTTTTCCTTGATGAAGCTGGCTAAAGGTTTGTCAATTTTATCTTCTCAAAGAGCCAGCTTTTAGTTTAATTAATTTTTACTATTGTTTCTTTCATTTCCTTTTCATTTATTTCTGCTTGGATCTTTGTGATTTATTTCCTTCTACTAATTTTGGGGGTTTTTTGTTCTTCTTCCAGTTGTTTTAGGTGAAAGGTTGTTTATTCGATGTTTTTCTTGTTTCTTGAGGTAAGATTGCTATAAACTTCCCTCTTGGAATTGCTTTTGCTGCATCCCATAGGTTTTGAGTTGTGTTTTCATCGTCATTTGTTTCTAGAAATTTTTTGATTTCCCTTTTGATTTCTTCAGTAACCTGTTGGTTGTTTAGAAATGTGTTGATTAATCTCAATGTGTTTGTGTTTCTTACAGTTTTTTTCTTACAATTGATTTCTAGTCTCATAGCATTGTGGTCAGAGAAGACGCTTGATACAATTTTAGTTTTCTTAAATTTACTGAGGTTTGATTTGTGACCCAAGATGTGATCTATCCTGGAGAGTGTTCCATGTGTACTTGACAAGAAGGTGTATTCTTCTCCATTTGGATAGACTGTCCTGATGGTATCAATGAGATCCATCTCATCTAATGTGTCATTTAAGACTTGTGTTTCCTTATTAATTTTCTGTTTTGATGATCTGTCCATTGGTGTGAATGGGGTGTTAAGGTCCCCTACTATTATTGTGTCACTATCAATTTCTCCTTTTATGTCTGTTAGTGTCTGTCTTATGTATTGAGATGCTCCTATGTTGGGTGCATAGATATTTACAATTGTTATGTCTTCCTCTTGGATTGATCCCTTGATCCTTGTGTAGTGTCCTTCCTTATCTTTTATAAGCTTTATTTTAAGGTCTATTTTGTCTGATATGAGAATTGCTACTTCAGCTTTCTTTTGCTTCACAGTTTCAGGGAATATATTTTTCCATCCTTTCACTTTCAGTCTATATGTGTCTTGAGGTCTGAAGTGGGTTTCTTGTAGACATCATATATATGTGTCTTGTTTTTGTATCCATTCACCCAGTCTGTATCTTTTGGTTGAAGCATTTAGTCCACTTACATTTAAAGTAATTATTGATATATATGTTCCAATTCAGAGAAGGAAATGGCAACTCACTCCTGTACTCTTGGCTGGAAAATTCCATGGATGGAAGAGCCTGTTAGGCTACAGTCCCGGGGGTCGCAGAGTCAGACAGGACTGAGCGACTTCACTTTCTTTCTTTAACTAGTTCCTTTCAGAGAAGGAAATGGCAACCAACTCCAGTGTTCTTGCCTGGAGAATCCCATGGAAGGAGGGACCTGGTGGGCTGAAGTCTATGGGGTTGCAAAGAGTTGGACATAACTAAGCAACTCACACACACACACACACACACACACACACACGTTCCAGTTGCTATTTTCTTAGTTGTTTGGGGTTGACTTTGTAGATCATTTTTTTTTCTCTTGTATTTCTTGACTATATAAGTACCTTTAACATTTGTTGTAAAGCTGGTTTGGTGGTACTGAATTCTCTTAATTTTTGCTTGGATGAAAAACATTTTATTTCTCCATCAATTTTGAATGAGATCTTTACTAGGTACAAGGATTTGGTTGTAGATTTTTCGCTTTCAGTACTTTAAATATATCCTGCCATGTGCCCTTCTGGCCTGCAGAGTTTCTGCTGAAAGATCAGCTGTTAAGCATATCAGATTTCCCTTCTATGTTACTTGTTGCTTCTCTTGCTGCTTTTAATATTCTTTCTTTATGTTTTGTCTTTGTTAGTTTGATTAGTATGTGTCTTGGCATGTTTCTTCCTGGGATTATCCTGTATGGAACTCTTTGTTCCTCTTGGACTTGACTATTTCCTTTTCCATGTTGGGGAAATTTTCAACTATAATCTCTTCAAAACTTTTCTCATACCCTTTCTTTTTCTCTTCTTCTTCTGGGACCCCTATAATCTAATGTTGGTGTGTTTGATATTGTCCCAGAGGTCTCTGAGACTGTCCTCAGTTCTTTTCATTCTTTTTACTTTATTCTGCTCTTCAGAAGTTATTTCCACCATTTCATCTTCCAGCTTAATGATTCATTCTTCTGCTTCAGATATTCTGCTATTGATTGCTTTTAGAGTATTTTTAGTTTCAGTAATTGTGTTGTTTGTCCCTGTATGTTTATTCTTTAATTCTTCTAGGTCTTTGTTAACTGATTCTGGCATTTTCTCTGTTTTGTTTTCAAGATTTTTGATCATCTCTACTATCATTATTCTGAATTCTTTTGCAGGTAGTTTGCCTATTTTCTCTTCATCTATTTGGACTTCTGTGTTTCTAGTTTGTTCCTTCATTTTTGTATTGTTTCTCTGCCTTTTCATTATTTTTATTTTTTAACTTATTGTGTTTGAGGTCTCCTTTTCCCAGGCTTCAAGGCTGAATTCTTTCTTCCTTTTCGTCTCTGCCCTCCTAAGGTATGTCCAGTGGTTTGTGTAAGCTTCATATAGGATGAGATTTGTGCTGGATTTTTGTTTGTTTGTTTTTCCTCGGACGGGCAAGGCTGAGTGAGGTGGTAACCCTCTGTGTTTGCACTTTTGTTGTGCTAGTTGTTTGGATGAGGCATCCTGCACAGGGTGCTACTGGTGGTTTGGTGATACTGGGTCTTGTATAGAAGTGGTTTCCTTTGTGTGAGTTCTCACTGTTCGATACTCCCTAGGATTAGTTCTCTGATAGTCTAGGGTCTTCGAGTCAGTGCTCCCACTCCAAACCTCAGGGCTTGATCTCTCGTCAGGAACAAAGAGTCTGCAAGTGGTTTGTTATGGCATTAAGTGAGATTAAAACAAATGTCCAAAGACAAGAAACCAAAGATGAACCCCAGACAAATGGCAGTTACAAAGCCAGGCAAATAATAATTAAAATAATGGAATATACACATATACATATACACCTATGAGCAAAGTCAAAACAGTCCAACAAAACTAAAATACAGTAGACTGACCCTGAAAACAAAGGAAATAAAAAATTACATTTACCAATTAAGAACAAAACTGAAGGAGAAACTGGAAAACAAAGCTAAAGCAAGGTGCCAAAGGAGAATAATGCAATGAAAACAAAACTCACAAATACGTTGAGAGGAAAGGAAAGAAAGAATAGATATGCAGAGTTAAGTAAAGGTAGATGAAGAAGAGTTATATACAGTAAATATTAACTGCGAGGAGAAAAGAACAACAGGAAAGGCAAAGGAATAAATGTAGAAAAATATAATAGATTTTTAAAAATTAGAAATTAAAATTATAAAAAAGAGAAAAAAAAAAAGAAGAAAAAAGGAAAACTTCATAGAACTGCAAAAGCCCAGTGTAGAGGCAGAGGTTTATAACAACAATAAAAAGTGTGACTGAATATACACATATACATATACATCCATAAGCAAAATCAGTACAGTCCAACAAAAATAAAGTACAATAGATTTACCCAGCAAACAAAGGAAAACCAGAAATTGTATCTACCAGAACAAAACTAACAAAAGCACAAACTGGAAAATAAAACCAAAGTAAGGTGCCAATTGAGGAATAAAGCAATAAAAATAAAACTAATATGTTAAGAGGAAAGGAAAGAAAGAACAGAAAAAATAGATATACAAAGTTAAATAGAGGTAGATAAAGAAGATTTATATACATTAAAGATTAACTACAAGGGGGAAAGAATAGTAGGAAAAAACAAACAAAGGAATAAATGTAGAAAAAATAATGATAGGTTTAAAAATTTTTAAAAGAGAAAAGAAAAAAAAAGGAAAACTCCACAGAACTGCAAAAGCTCAGTGTAGAGACAGAGGTTTCTAACAACAATGAAATAATAATTAATAATAATTAGTTATTAATTAACTGAGGGAAAAAAAGCTCAAAAGCTTAATTAGATTTCATAGTGCCAGTAAAATCCACAGCTATAACAGAAGAGGAAGAAAGGGGAAAACGAATCCCAAGAGAATCTACAGAACACATCAAAACATAGAATAATAGATGTTTTTCTTGAGTCACTGCTGTCAGAGTCCTTTCCCTCGCTGAGAGTCACAGTCCACCTCACCTCCCTAGGATGCCCTCCAACACTGTGCTGATCTCTGGACCTGCTGTGAGGGCAGCTCAGATTCTAATCTGGTCCTACTCCTGTGTGTTCTTGCCTCCAATGTCCACAGCTATCAGAACTAGTGCGTCTTCTTTTGTGGGAATTCTCAATGACCTTTTATATATTCCATAGATACAGAGTCTGCCTAATTGATCATAAGAATTTAATCTTCAGCTTGTACTGCTGGTGGGAAGGTTTTGGGTCTTCTTCCTTAGCCACGCTGCCCCTGGGTTTCAATTGTGGTTTTATTTCCACCTTTGCATGTGGGTCGTCCACTGGGGTTTGCTCCTGAGGCTGCCCTGGAGGACTTGGGTTTGCCCCTGTGAGGGCCCGGTGTGGAGGTGGTGCAGCTTCTTGGGTCGCAGTTGTTCTGGCAGCGTGGTACTCAGGAGAGTTGGTGGCTAGGGCAGCAGGAAATACAGTGCTCTAGAAGGGTATGGCAACCAGTATTGGCCAATACGCTGCAGTGTTCTTGCTGGAGAACCCCCCTCCTTGACAGAGAAGCCTGGCAGGCCACAGTCTACAGGATCACAAAGAATCGGACATTACCAAAGTGAGCCTGTGTGCATAGATGCAAGCCTTTTTTGCCTGTGGCAGCTCTGTCCCAGTGAGAGTTGCACATGAAGGTGGGGCAGCTGCTTAGCTTACAGGGACCCTGGCGGCACCAAGTGTGCAGGGACAGGGACTGCCTCTGCTGCAGGAGTTATGGTCCTATCAGAGTCTTTATCAGACTCTTACAGAGGTCCTATCAGCCTCTTGTAGCTGCCAATCAGAAGGCTGTTTGGCCAGTCTTTCTCCATAGCTCCACCCATTCAGGCACTTGGAGAGCTCCCTTTCCTGAGACCTTTCTCTGTTGTTCAGAGCGTCAGGCACATAGAGGGATTCCTCTGGCTGCGGTCCTACACTGTAGATCAGTGCATCACACACTTAAAGGGGCACCCTGGGTGGCATCCTACTCTATAGTTCAGTTCATCAGGGGTTTGATGGGCTATTCTTTCTATTGTTCAACTGCTGGTGCTGGTGTGTGGGGAGAGAGAGGCTAGGGTGATGTCTCCACCCCCTACACGTGACTCAGCAGTATAGCCTTGCTTCCACAGCTGCCCGTTTCCCTCCACAGGCATTTCCCACCACAGTCTCCTCCCTTCCGTCCCCTCGATCCATCTCTCCACAGTCAACAGCAGCCCTCGCCCTGGGATTGCTCCAGAATCTCTAAACTCTAGCTCCCAGCCGCTGCACCTTCCAGGGGACCTGTGTCCCTGTCTGGGGTATATATGGCTGTGGCAAGGACTGTCTGATTCTCATTCCATTTAGGCTGCCACAGATCAGCTGTTTCTCTTTCAGCCTTAAATGTTTCTCCTCTGACTCAGACAATCCCCTGATGTGGGGATCAGAGCCTTGCTTCAGTTCCCCTGCCTGCCAAGGGCAGGTCCAGTCCTACTAAATCTGTTTCCCCCCCAGTTCCTTCATCCTACCAAGTTTGCGTGGGTCTATATATTCTTTNGTTTCTCTTTCAGCCTTAAATGTTTCTCCTCTGACTCAGACAATCCCCTGATGTGGGGATCAGAGCCTTGCTTCAGTTCCCCTGCCTGCCAAGGGCAGGTCCAGTCCTACTAAATCTGTTTCCCCCCCAGTTCCTTCATCCTACCAAGTTTGCGTGGGTCTATATATTCTTTCCCGCTGGTCAGGTACTCCTGTCTGCTCTCAGCTGGTGTTCTGCATGTCCTTCTGTGTCTGAAGATGTATTCCTGACGTATCTGTGGAGAGAGATGTACTCCACGTCCGCCTACTCCTCCGCCATCTTGTTCAAGAAGAGATAGGAGTGTGTGTAATCGTGCAGATAAAGAAAAGAATAACCAGGCAGGCACGGTGGGACGAAGCTGTTGAAAATTCCAGGTGGTGAGAACTGTAGGTGGAAAGACCAGGAGGTTCGAAGAATTCTACAGTCTGTTCTTCTTATCTGCTGGTTCTGCATCCTTGGATCCAGCCAATCCTGGAACCAGTCCCTTGCAGGTACGGAGGACTTGTACTTCAGTATGGCAAAAGCAGGAAGCTTGAGGGAGCGGGCAAATGGAGGAGATTCTGACAGGAGAGACAAGGATCAAGGTATAAGGATTTGCAGCATGGAGGTGTCTGCATTTCACCAGATGTGGAATGGGAACCAACAGAAGAACTTTAACAATAAAAGAAATGTTGCAGTCCTAGGCATAAATTTCTAGAACTAGTTTATGTTTTCCGGGTGTGACAAGACCTTGCAAGCATGACAATATGCAGTGCCAGGACCAGAGACAAACTTACCTTACTCTAGCCCAGCACAGAGGATGAATGGAGAGTCGATTAGGAGGTTTTCAGCTTCAAGTAATCAAATTCCCAACTCGAAATGGCCAACGTAAGAAGAACATGTATTGAATGTCACAACTTCAGACTTGAGTAGGCTCTGGGGGTGGTTATCTGTTTAGTGATGTCACCAAGGACCCAGGTTCTTTCCATCTTTTGGTTCTGCCATTCTTGGCATACCAAATTTGTTCTTGTGCTTATAGCAAAATGGCAGCTATCATCACATGGTCCAGAGGAACAAGAGGCTGTGTCTTCCAGAGAATCTTTGTTAGGTGTATAAAAATGTTTTCAAAAGCCCTTCAGATAAGATAGATGTGTTCAGGGTGCTGTGACTGTAGACCCAAAAGCCCTTTAGCAAACTTTTTCTCGTGTATCTTTGGCTAGCACTATGACCATGTGCTTGTGTCAGACTCAATCACTGAGAGGGAACTGGGACATTTAAAGGTCATAGCAATCATTAGCTTCTCCCAAGATTGAAACTAGTCTTTCCTGAATGGCCATAGGATGATGGGTAGCTAAAGAAAATTGGGAAACTACTCAAACCCTTAATTCTGTCCCTTTACTTTGAAACCTATTTTCTGCATTTTCTTTACTGCTGCAAAAAACTATAAAAATTGAATTCAGATTATAGCCCTCTGTCATTTTGCCTTTATTGGGAGTTGAGGAAATACACTGTATTTTTTTAGGTCACAATATCAAAGGTTGCTGAAAAATGGAAATTGAAGTTTGATTATAATGTATTTCATTTTTCATCACTTCGCTACTAGAGCTCCACTACCTTATTTTCTTTTTAGCAAATGGATATTCCACTTCCTCAATTATGCTTTCGTGTGTGTTATTATTCTCCAGTGTGTTCTGAAGGGCAGGATGGACATACATTTATGATTGAAGCCTTCATATTTCTCTGAAATAACTTTGCCATCTTCAGCTGTTTGACTATACCATAATTAGATTAAAATTTAATAGCTACTTCTCTGTTTAAAAAAAAAAAGATATAAGAACAAAATGTGCATCACACACTATGAAAATTTTAAGCATTTTCTTACCTTGTCTCTCAGTGGAAATATTTATTATCACATACCAGTGGTGCTGAGTGAAGCACCGTGTATAATTCATCACCCAGACACCTCTGCTTTAGCAAGTAAAAATAACACAGATGAGCAATCTGAAGGACTCTGGAGTGCACAGCAATTAGAATAGACACTTAACTCTGGGACATTGGTGTTTTCGTACTTGGAGAAATACATCCATCACTTTCATTCTTAGAACATCCTGGCTAAAGCAAACTCAAGGAAATTAGCTTTTAACAATTAAACCTCTTCAGGACATTTTGCCTCCTAATACTAGCTTATACCCATGATCCATGGCAAGCTGAAGCCTCTCAGATCTTCACTGTGTCTTAAATGTTTATATTCTACTTCTTTATATTCTATACTTTCATACTCTGTTTCAGCCTTAAGTTTAATGTAAGCAAATAAGCAAAAATTAGTCAAGGCCTGAGCCTGGATTTAGGAAGTTCCATGCACTTTTGCCCCAATTTAAAAGGTCGTAGGAGAGAGTATAAAAGTCATTCCTAAGTGGTTGTTTAAAATAGTTTTGAAATTTATATTATATACATATATATATAATATAATATTACTCAGCCATAAAAGGAACAAAATTAGGTCAATTGTGATGTGAATGGACCTAGAGTCTAGAAAGATGGTGCAGGCAAGCCTGTTTGCAGGGCAGAAATAGAGATTGAGATGTAGAGAATGGACATGCGACACAGCATGAGAAGGGGAGGGGTGGAGGGAGGCTCAAGACGGAGAGGACATATGCATACATATGGTACCTATTCACTTCATTGTACAGCAGAAACTAACACAACATTTTAAAGCAGTTATACTCCACTAAAACTAAAATTAAACAATTGATATCAGGATTTATAATAGTAGTACCATAAGAGGGAGGGCCTGAATTCTGAATCCAGAATCAGAAGCCCTTGGTTGATAGACATCAGTGATTTTGTCTTTGTCATGATGGCTAGACATATTACTCCTTAGTCTCCCATTTGTAACACGGGAAAATCATCATCATCTGAAAATCAGAGGAAGAACGTCAGTTAAAGCATTTTATTAACTGTAAAATGCTGTCCTATTGAAGGAAGTAACTCGAATATGCAAAGATTCAGAGACACTGAAATGCATCTCATCCCATAGCAAAGCCAACTCTTTCTGTGCATCCAGTGGCTGTCATAGGAATCTGAAGTTCTCTAGTGTTTTGTTGGTGTGTCAGAAGGCTGTCCTCGTATATCCTTCTGAATCACAGTGTAATGGTTGTCTTCATAGACACGTGGTTGCTCAGAAAAATTAAGTCTGGCAGTTTGAAAGAATATATCAAGCACATCTCAATTATAAATGAATGAATATAAGTTATAGTTCAGTTCAGTTCAGTTTAGTCTTTCAGTCGTGTCTGACTCTTTGTGACCCCGTGAATTGCAGCATGCCAGGCCTCCCTGTCCATCACCAAGTCCCAGAGTTCACTAAGACTCACGCCCATCAAGTCAGTGATGCCATCCAGCCATCTCATCCTCGGTCGTCCCCTTCTCCTCCTGNAGAAGGCTTTCTTGTCTCTTCTTGCTATTCTTTGGAACTCTGCATTCAGATGCTTATATCTTTCCTTTTCTCCTTTGCTTTTTGCTTCTCTTCTTTTCACAGCTATTTGTAAGGCCTCCCCAGAAAGCCATTTTGCCTTTTTGCATTTCTTTTCCATGGGGATGGTCTCGTCCCTGTCTCCTGGGACTTGCCCTTTTTTACATTATTTTTGAGAGGATACCTAGCTCGAAACAATCAGTATTCATTCCTCCTATCAAATTAGGTTTTAGATTGAGAGAGAAGCCTGGTAGCTTTGCCTGCCTCATGATGAGGAGAGACACAGACATACTGACAGAACACAGATGCCCATTGTCACCTGCTTCTGCCTTGTAGCAATAGTCTTCATCCAGGTTCATCTTTAACATCCCATTTGGATGACTATTCTGATTCCTCCCTGAACTCCAGCTGTAACAGGATGTCACATCCTCCTCTAAACTCCTAAAGCACTTTATCTGTGTCTCTTCTGTTGTACTTTCGGCTACATTAAGAGTTTTTACCTTATTTGTGGCCTTGTTTCCCCTGCAAGTTGAGGTGGTTTACTGAAAAGTGTAAAGATAGCTTGAAAANACTATTCTGATTCCTCCCTGAACTCCAGCTGTAACAGGATGTCACATCCTCCTCTAAACTCCTAAAGCACTTTATCTGTGTCTCTTCTGTTGTACTTTCGGCTACATTAAGAGTTTTTACCTTATTTGTGGCCTTGTTTCCCCTGCAAGTTGAGGTGGTTTACTGAAAAGTGTAAAGATAGCTTGAAAATAATTAAATGGTGAAAACAAAAGCAATTGAAAAATAAAACTGAAAAAAATAGATTATGAATGTTTTCAAAGGACATGTTATAAAGACCTTTGTATTGATAATTACTAGCAGTGGACCTTGAATTTGGCTGAAAGATCCGTTTGTCTCAGGGAAGCCAAAGCAACTCAGTAACAGAAAACAGCACAGTGCCCATTACATCTGAATGAACTCTATGTGAAAACTTAAATGTTAATTTCAGTAATCCAAAAAAGATATTTGATAGCATTAATGTCATCTGTTAAAGACGGAATAGGATACATTCTTAGCATCATTTTGTAAACTACTACAGTGCAACAAGCCAACATGATGTTTAAAATGGTAATAACAAAATTGCTTTGCCATTAAAAGCTGGAACTAGAGTAGGATACAAAGGATGCTGACAGACACAAATAGAGGTGCAACACGTTGATAGAAACAAAGTACTTTAAATTATAGACAATAAAACTATCTAGAAATCCCTGAAGAGGCAGTGGAAAAGCTATTCAGATTAATATAATTTAGAAGAGTAGCTACATAGTGGATAAACAAAACTTTGTAACATTTCCATACGTCAGCAATAATTAGCTAATTATAAAATGGATAAAAGGAGTTTTTCTAGCAGTGGCAATAAAAACGTAAACTGCTTCGGAATAATCCTAACAGGAAACATCTTGGGACTAATGTGAAGAAAACTGTAAGAGTTTACTAAGATATGCAGCACAAATTTTAAATAACCAAATAAGTGTTTTATTCCTGGGAGGAAAACATACATACTGTGATCAAGATTTAAGCTTCCCAGTCAATGTACAGGCTCATATCTTGCTGCAAAATACCAATGGGATCTGGGATGGGAACGTCAGAGTGATGGTAGAGTTCATTTGGAAGAAGAATAATGTAAAAATTGGTAAGGAAGAACTGATAAGTAGGACCAATGATAAACGAATGGAAGTAAAAGTATTTCTTTTTTAAAAAACATTTCTTTGCAAAAGAGTCCAAAGAATTCATTCACATACACCTTTCACCCTGGTTCACCTACTATCATATTCACATTTTACCATATTTGCTTTACCATTCTCTTTCTTTCTCTCTCCGTCTATGCATACATACATACACATATTCACAATAGGGAGTATGTGAAAAATATGAAAAAAAATGTGTCTTGTTGCAGAAAAAATTTAATATATTTTTAAAAAATTCAAATAAATAAAAATTATTTTAAATTGGATCCAGTTCTGGCCTGTTGGCTCTTAGAACAAAAAGTGCCCGTAGCCCTGCCCCGCAAGAGGCTTCCTTGGATGGCTGTAGGGAGAAAAGTTTGGGATGTCACTGGATGAGGTATCATGATGAGAGAAGTGGCAGGAGCCGGGCTCAGAGCATCTCACCACTTGGAGTCTGAGAGAGGCTCACTGCTACCTGCCACCTTCTCAGTGCAGGTCAGCAGCATATATGATGAGTTTCATTGTCTTTCATTCTGTTCAACAATACTGGGGATGTGGCTTACCAAAAATCCAGTGGTTACATACATGAAAAACTATGGATTTCAGGTCATACAGCTTCCTATATAAGTAGAAACATCATTTTTTTCAAAAGCATTAAAGTAATCCCAATAGATGAAGCAGGCTGTCTAAATGGATGGGGTCTTCAGTTCTCATCTGGGAAATCAATCTAGTATTAAAGTTACTAGTCTTACTCCAAAAATGTGACACATGAAAACCATCTTCCTCTAGTTCTGCAGATGTCTGTCTCTTCCAAAACCCAGGGTTAGACTCATAGGCTGTTTTTTTTTTTTTCCCCAGAGCATTAATCACACTTTGCAGAACTTATTGTAGGGTTGTATCACATCAGGTTATGAGCTAAAAGACCCTAGGATGTTGTAAAAATAGAATATTAATTTGGGAGGGATGAAATTAGAGAAAAAGTATAAGTAGAATGCTGTAAGTTTCAACTAGTTAGTAAAGCAGTATAAAATAGATCAGGAAAAGAAAGGAACACACACACAAAAAAACAACACAATCAAGATGTTAGACTGCACTGAAATAGTGATGAGATGCTAAGTTATAAGGTTTTAAAACCAAAATATACATGTGCCAAACAAAAACAGACACACAAGAAATCCAGGAGGATACCCACACCTTCAGTCTTCAGTTCATTTCCTGCAGTGTTGGACTGACCCCCAGGGAGTCCCCACTGGATGAGAGAGCAGCAATGGACAGAAGCTCTGCTGCTGCTGCTGCTGCTGAGTCGCTTCAGTCGTGTCTGACTCTGTGCAGCCCCAGAGATGGCAGCCCACCAGGCTCTGCCGCCCCTGGGATTCTCCAGGCAAGACCACTGGAGTGGGTTGCCATTTCCTTCTCCAGCACATGAAAGTGAAACGTGAAAGTGGAGTCGCTCAGTCGTGTCTGACTCTTAGCAACCCCATGGACAGCAGCCCACCAGGCTGCTCCATCCATGGGATTTTCCAGGCAAGAGCACTGGAGTGGGGTGCCGTTGCCTTCTCCGAAAGAAGCTCTAGGATGCCTTTTAAAGCTTCTGAGGGCTTTGGATGGATTTTCCTGGTTGCTGGAGTAGATTAGGAGATGAATGCCAATAGAATCTCCCAACTCTGGGCACTTGAACTTCAATCAAAAACCACATGTTGATCTTTAAAGATGAGTAGAAAGAATCTATTAGAAAAAAAAAATAAAAAGCAAAACAAGACCACTACCATTTTTCAGGTGCTTTCTATTTGGCAGGCAATTTCATCAGGTCAGTACTCTGTTAACCCTTATAGCATCACCATTTACAATCGAAGGACTTGGGACTCTGGGAGAGGTTAAGTAGGCTGAGGTCATAAAGACATCAGATACAGTTAATTATTATGGGGTATTATTGTGCTGTTTACTTTTAACTACTGTGCAAAACTACCAATACTGCTTTCATTTTTTAAAGAATGCCCTATCTTCCTTACAGACTGTAAGCGCTTCCAAGAGTGAGACTCAGAGTGAGTTTATGTTCTAGCTTAGCCTCTGGTCCGGTGCTTTACATAAATCTGCATTTAAAAAATATTTAATGGGAATTTCCTGGTGGTCTAGTGGTAGGGACTCCATGCTCTCACTGCTGAGGGTCAAGGTTCAATCCCTGGTTGCGAAACTAAGATCTCACTAGCCATGTGGCATGGTCCAAAAAATATAAAAAAATATTTACCATACAAATAGAGTAACTTTCCATTTGCTTCAGAATCAGTTCCAAAAATATTTTTCAGATATCACTAAATTTTTTATGATGTCTCTGCTTTATCCCCAAACCTCTTAAACAGCATCCTTTTTTCTTCCAAAGTAAGTGAAAATGAATTATACCAAAGGACTCCTCTTCATCCCTCCCCCTCCTCCTCCGCCTTGGGGTAATTTGGTGAGGAGGCCTCCTGGGTCCAAATTTGAATTAGAAAATATCAACACCACAGTATGTTCCCCAAAGAGGAAAACATGATCTATTTTCAATCTTGTGTTTCAGAACACGCAGCTGTGTGACTTCCTAATTTATTATATTTCCCGTCTGCCTCCAGACAGCTCTCAGCCTGCTTCTTCTTCTCTACCCACCCCCTCGCTATGGGAAATGGGGTGGACTTGAACCATCCCAGAGCTTAGACTCTAGTTAAAGGCCAGTAAACTGTTCCTCCCAAGACGCCTCCTGCCCAAGCAGGTGGTTAGCCTCTAGAACCTGAAGGGAGCCTGGCCCCATGGAATGACAGCTGTAGGTTAGGAATCCAAGCTTCCAGCTCCTTGAAGGTCAGTGTCAGCAGCCTGCATGTCTCCCTAGGGTGTGGTCATTGTTCCCTGTCTCTAGAGAGAACAATACAGCTTTGGGTGGGTCTTGGCATCCAAGCCCAACCTGGCTTCCCTTAATTGGGCTTTCCAAGGGTTTTGGCCATAAGAACAGATTGCAGCTGTGGCCTGAGCATCTTTAGAAGTGTGAATCATTTTTTTTTTTCTCCTGAGGAAGCTATTTTGAGCTTTATAATTGCATATTTCTATGTTATTTTTTTCATAGAGTGAGTAAGGAGAATGACTTGCATTTTTTTTTTTTTTAATAGAAATCTGCTGGGTTCTATGCTCTTCTATCTTGTATAACCCAGGCCAGTGATTCCTGACCTTGGTTGTGCATCAGATTTACTTGAGGGGAACTTCTGTGATATATAAATTCTTGCAATGGAATCCAGAAATCAACACATTTTATAAACTCCCCAGTTCATTTCCAAGCAGCAAGACTGGCCTCTCCTAGGTTTGGGAAACTCTTTTCAACCCCCTTTTTCCCCACTGTGGTAATTTGGATCCCAGTTAAATGGTTATCTTTATGGAATACTAAGAGCCCTAGATTGGGTACTGGTGCTTAGTCGCTCAGTCCTGTCTGACTCTTTGCGACCCCATGGACTGTAGCCCACCAGGTTCCTCTGTCCATGGGGATTCTCCAGGAAAAATACTGGAGTGGGTTGCCATGCCCTCCTCCAGGGGATCTTCCCAACCCAGGGATCTCACCCAGGTCTCCTGCATTATAGGCGATTCTTCATTGTCTGAGTCACCTTGAAGACCTGAAATCTAGTTCTATTAATAGATCCACTACTGACCAGCTCTAGATAAATATCGTCTCCTATGTGGTCCTCAGTTTTCTCTAGTGAAAACATTGTTATTACCCAAGTGGCCACCAGGTCCAAAACTCAGCAGAATCCTTTTTATGAACCCGAGGAGGTGACCCTAACCACTGCATTAGATAATTAGAACTTGGCCATCATTAGTTCTCTAATTACATGTATACAGCCTAGATTGGTTAGTGGATTCTGGATAAGAGAACTAAAAAGAGGCGCAAAGACCTTGTGAAGAGGAACTCCTAGTGATAAGGCAACCTTTCAGCATGGACCAGAGGACTTGCAAATATCAGTGCACTCAACCTTTTGAACATAAAATTTAGTTAAATGTGCTTTCTCTCTGTGAATGTATTCCTCCTTTGAAAAATCAACTTTGTTGCCANTTAGTGGATTCTGGATAAGAGAACTAAAAAGAGGCGCAAAGACCTTGTGAAGAGGAACTCCTAGTGATAAGGCAACCTTTCAGCATGGACCAGAGGACTTGCAAATATCAGTGCACTCAACCTTTTGAACATAAAATTTAGTTAAATGTGCTTTCTCTCTGTGAATGTATTCCTCCTTTGAAAAATCAACTTTGTTGCCAGCAAAGAATTAAACCTTAATTTTGCCAGAAAAGATAAAAGAAATAGCAAAAAAAAAAAAAAAAAAAAAACACCTTCATCTCACTTCAGTCTTCCCCGCCTAGATGATTTCACCGTGTCTTTCCCACCTTGTCATCCTCTCGGCTGGGTTTGTAGCTCTTGCCTCACTCCATGATGCTGTGGGGCTGTCGGGGGCTGAAGCAGCTGCCTTACCCATCTTTACTTGGAAACAGGAGTGTTTAAATAATCCAGAAACTTGGAAGAAGACACAAGCCTAAATCCACATGCTACTTAGCATTTCTGCAAGTCATTGCTATCCCCAATTGGAGAAGCACAGCTCTGATGGTTCTATGGCTTTTATTGGCTATTTAATGGTTTAAGGAACAGCTTTGCACTGGAGCCCGTGGAATCCCACCAAATTGCACAGACCATCCCAGCATGGCCCGATCAGAACCCATCCTTCTCTTCTGTGTCATGAATGTTGTCAGAGGAAACCTCAGATGTAAGGCCTTGTGGAGCTGACTGTTTTGATCTTTTTTTTTTTAATGTTGTTTTTGATTGGGAGTTTACCTTGATGCATATACTTTAAAAACTTTTCCTTTTAGAAATGAGCTAATGCCATGTGTATTACTTGGTAATCTGATTCTTTTTAAGATGTTTCAGGCTTCTTTCCTCTCAGTAAATGTAGTCATTTGCAGTTCATGCAAACTTTGAACAGTTGAATAGTATTCCATTTCATATCTATGGCCATCATGTAGATAGAGATATAAATAGTATCCCATTTTCTGAAAGTGTGAATCTCTTATTGATAGATACTTAAATTGCTTAAAAAAATTTTTTTTATGAAGGGCATCAGGATGAACATTTGCTCAATAAATACAGTTTGCATCTTAGTCCTGGGGCTGTGACAGTAAAATGAAACAGAACACCATCCTTTCTCTTAAGTAGCATATATTTTACTTGGAGACCAACAGAAAATAAGCAAATGAAGAAGTATGTCATGTGGTAAAAATACAACAGAGACAGATCAGACAGAAGAGGGAAGATGCGTGACATTACCTCAGTAAGATGATTACATTGATCAAAAGTATGAAGGAAGTGAGGGAGGGGACCAAGGTAGCATTGAGTCAAGAGCTTTCTTGAAAGAGCAAACGGCAGTGCAAAAGCCCTGAAGCAGATGTATCCAGCAGAAAAAAAAGTACAAGGATCCCAGTGTGGAACCCAGGGAGAGTAGCAGGAGATAAAGAGGGTCGGAGGGAGGAGAGACTCTGCAGGCCTTTCATAGGCCATTGTAACAAGTTTAGCTTTTACTCTGAGTGAAAAATGAAGCCATGGGATGGATAGAGCATGCATAAGCTGTTATGGGACTTATGATTTGAAAAAATGGCTCAGTTTTTCTATTGAGGTTAGACTATGGGGGAAGGCAAGTTAATATACTCCACTACAATGACTAAGCTGAGAGATAATGGTGTCTTAAACCACTGTTAGCAGTGGAGATGCTAAAAAGCAGTTGAATTCCAGGAAATGAAAAGAGGAGTCAAGGATGGGCAGTTAGAAGCAAGAAACTGTTATTGAGAATGATGAAGGGCATAGAAGATTAGCAGTTCTGTTTTGGTCATGTTAATGTTGAGATACCTTTTAGACATCCAGATGTTGACTTTGCAGTTGGATGTGTATGTGTGTCTAGAACTCAAGGGATGGTTCTGAGCTGGAGATCTAACTTTCGGCATCATCAGCATATAGACCCTATTTAACAGTGAAGAGGTTCCAGGACTGAGTTCTGAGCACCCCAAAGTTGAAGGCTGGGGAGAAGAAGAATAACTCTGAGTAGAATCATAGGGATGTAGGAAGATAATCAAGAGAAAGTTCAATTAAAGGTGAAGGAGAGATTGCATGTATAAAATGCTTCAGACTGTGGAGTTAAAAGAGGATTGAGCATTGATTTTAGCAGTGTGGAAGCTCGAGGTGATCTGAGCAATGGTAGTTTCAGTGCAAGGATGGGAAGAGAGCCTGACCGTTAACAACAAGAGAGGGCAGAAGGATTGGGACGGAGTACAGAAGAGTCCTGCTCAGTGTGTCTGAGGATTGCTGCAGGGATGTATTAATAGTACAAAGTCAGCTTTTAGAAACTTTTCTAGCACTTTGACATGGTCATGACATTCAGGCCCAGGATCATTTTTCTATTGATTAATTTTATTTCATTTTCCATGAGTATCTGTTTCTAGTCACAGATTAGAAATGAAAAATAAACTGGCCCTTTACTACACAGAGTTTGATAGGTGTTGATGTGGGCTGTTGAAAGATGATTTGCTTTATGGCAGAGCAGAAAAATAAAGTGGAAGCTAGAGGGGAAGTTACAGTCAAGTGTCAAGTGTGACTTTTTTTAGTCTTTTTTTTTTTTTTAATACATGTCCTAGAAAAGGAGTCAGCAAACTACTGGTAATGGGCTCATGACGTATTTTTTAAATTAATTTTTATTGAAATATAGTTGATTAATTATGCATTATATTATATGCATTAATTCAATTGTGTAGTGAAGTGGTTCAGCTATATATATATTTTCCTGATTATTTTCTACTAAAGATTATTCCAAGATATTGAATATAGTCTCCCGTGCTATATTGTAAATGCTTGTTTGTCTTTCTCTGTCTGATTTTCTTCGTTCAGTATGATAACTTCTAAGTACATCCATGTTGCTGCAAATGGCATTATTTTATTCTTTTTCATAGCTGAGAAATGTTCCATTGTGTTTATATATACCACATCTTCTTTGTCCATTCATTTGTTGATGGTCATTTAGGTTGCTTCTGTATCTTGGCTGTTGTAAATAGTGCTGTCTTAAAGATTGGGGTTCATGTGTCTTCTCAAATTAGAATTTTCATCTTTTCTGGATATATACCCAGGAGTGGGATTGCTGAATAATATGGTAACTCTATTTTTAGTTTTTTAAGGAACTTCCATACTATCTTCTGGTAGTGGCTACACTTCTGCTGCTGCTGCTAAGTCGCTTCAGTCGTGTCCGACTCTGTGCGACCCCATAGACGGCAGCCCACCAGGCTCCCCCGTCCCTGGGATTCTCCAAGCAAGAACACTGGAGTGGGTTGCCATTTCCTTCTCCAATGCATGAGAGTGAAAAGTGAAAGTGAAGTCGTTCAGTCGTGTCTGACTCTTGGCGACCCCATGGACTGTAACCAGGCTCCTCCATCCATGGGATTTTTCCAGGCAAGAGTACTGAAGTGGGGTGCTATTGCCTTCTCCAAGTGGCTACACTAATTTACATTAAAGTGGAATTTCTTTTAACAATGGGAGAAATTATGGTACTTACATATGCTCATGGGAAAATTCAGTAGAGAGGGAAAAACTGATGATGACAGAGAACTGTATCTTTGTGGCTAAATCTGTGCACACATCTGTAATAATGTTCTTGTTAAATAACTACCAGCAGATCCTGAATCAAAGAGTACATACTTTTAGTATTTTTAATCCAGTGTAACATATGCCCATTGNGTAAGGAGAATGACTTGCATTTTTTTTTTTTTTAATAGAAATCTGCTGGGTTCTATGCTCTTCTATCTTGTATAACCCAGGCCAGTGATTCCTGACCTTGGTTGTGCATCAGATTTACTTGAGGGGAACTTCTGTGATATATAAATTCTTGCAATGGAATCCAGAAATCAACACATTTTATAAACTCCCCAGTTCATTTCCAAGCAGCAAGACTGGCCTCTCCTAGGTTTGGGAAACTCTTTTCAACCCCCTTTTTCCCCACTGTGGTAATTTGGATCCCAGTTAAATGGTTATCTTTATGGAATACTAAGAGCCCTAGATTGGGTACTGGTGCTTAGTCGCTCAGTCCTGTCTGACTCTTTGCGACCCCATGGACTGTAGCCCACCAGGTTCCTCTGTCCATGGGGATTCTCCAGGAAAAATACTGGAGTGGGTTGCCATGCCCTCCTCCAGGGGATCTTCCCAACCCAGGGATCTCACCCAGGTCTCCTGCATTATAGGCGATTCTTCATTGTCTGAGTCACCTTGAAGACCTGAAATCTAGTTCTATTAATAGATCCACTACTGACCAGCTCTAGATAAATATCGTCTCCTATGTGGTCCTCAGTTTTCTCTAGTGAAAACATTGTTATTACCCAAGTGGCCACCAGGTCCAAAACTCAGCAGAATCCTTTTTATGAACCCGAGGAGGTGACCCTAACCACTGCATTAGATAATTAGAACTTGGCCATCATTAGTTCTCTAATTACATGTATACAGCCTAGATTGGTTAGTGGATTCTGGATAAGAGAACTAAAAAGAGGCGCAAAGACCTTGTGAAGAGGAACTCCTAGTGATAAGGCAACCTTTCAGCATGGACCAGAGGACTTGCAAATATCAGTGCACTCAACCTTTTGAACATAAAATTTAGTTAAATGTGCTTTCTCTCTGTGAATGTATTCCTCCTTTGAAAAATCAACTTTGTTGCCAGCAAAGAATTAAACCTTAATTTTGCCAGAAAAGATAAAAGAAATAGCAAAAAAAAAAAAAAAAAAAAAACACCTTCATCTCACTTCAGTCTTCCCCGCCTAGATGATTTCACCGTGTCTTTCCCACCTTGTCATCCTCTCGGCTGGGTTTGTAGCTCTTGCCTCACTCCATGATGCTGTGGGGCTGTCGGGGGCTGAAGCAGCTGCCTTACCCATCTTTACTTGGAAACAGGAGTGTTTAAATAATCCAGAAACTTGGAAGAAGACACAAGCCTAAATCCACATGCTACTTAGCATTTCTGCAAGTCATTGCTATCCCCAATTGGAGAAGCACAGCTCTGATGGTTCTATGGCTTTTATTGGCTATTTAATGGTTTAAGGAACAGCTTTGCACTGGAGCCCGTGGAATCCCACCAAATTGCACAGACCATCCCAGCATGGCCCGATCAGAACCCATCCTTCTCTTCTGTGTCATGAATGTTGTCAGAGGAAACCTCAGATGTAAGGCCTTGTGGAGCTGACTGTTTTGATCTTTTTTTTTTTAATGTTGTTTTTGATTGGGAGTTTACCTTGATGCATATACTTTAAAAACTTTTCCTTTTAGAAATGAGCTAATGCCATGTGTATTACTTGGTAATCTGATTCTTTTTAAGATGTTTCAGGCTTCTTTCCTCTCAGTAAATGTAGTCATTTGCAGTTCATGCAAACTTTGAACAGTTGAATAGTATTCCATTTCATATCTATGGCCATCATGTAGATAGAGATATAAATAGTATCCCATTTTCTGAAAGTGTGAATCTCTTATTGATAGATACTTAAATTGCTTAAAAAAATTTTTTTTATGAAGGGCATCAGGATGAACATTTGCTCAATAAATACAGTTTGCATCTTAGTCCTGGGGCTGTGACAGTAAAATGAAACAGAACACCATCCTTTCTCTTAAGTAGCATATATTTTACTTGGAGACCAACAGAAAATAAGCAAATGAAGAAGTATGTCATGTGGTAAAAATACAACAGAGACAGATCAGACAGAAGAGGGAAGATGCGTGACATTACCTCAGTAAGATGATTACATTGATCAAAAGTATGAAGGAAGTGAGGGAGGGGACCAAGGTAGCATTGAGTCAAGAGCTTTCTTGAAAGAGCAAACGGCAGTGCAAAAGCCCTGAAGCAGATGTATCCAGCAGAAAAAAAAGTACAAGGATCCCAGTGTGGAACCCAGGGAGAGTAGCAGGAGATAAAGAGGGTCGGAGGGAGGAGAGACTCTGCAGGCCTTTCATAGGCCATTGTAACAAGTTTAGCTTTTACTCTGAGTGAAAAATGAAGCCATGGGATGGATAGAGCATGCATAAGCTGTTATGGGACTTATGATTTGAAAAAATGGCTCAGTTTTTCTATTGAGGTTAGACTATGGGGGAAGGCAAGTTAATATACTCCACTACAATGACTAAGCTGAGAGATAATGGTGTCTTAAACCACTGTTAGCAGTGGAGATGCTAAAAAGCAGTTGAATTCCAGGAAATGAAAAGAGGAGTCAAGGATGGGCAGTTAGAAGCAAGAAACTGTTATTGAGAATGATGAAGGGCATAGAAGATTAGCAGTTCTGTTTTGGTCATGTTAATGTTGAGATACCTTTTAGACATCCAGATGTTGACTTTGCAGTTGGATGTGTATGTGTGTCTAGAACTCAAGGGATGGTTCTGAGCTGGAGATCTAACTTTCGGCATCATCAGCATATAGACCCTATTTAACAGTGAAGAGGTTCCAGGACTGAGTTCTGAGCACCCCAAAGTTGAAGGCTGGGGAGAAGAAGAATAACTCTGAGTAGAATCATAGGGATGTAGGAAGATAATCAAGAGAAAGTTCAATTAAAGGTGAAGGAGAGATTGCATGTATAAAATGCTTCAGACTGTGGAGTTAAAAGAGGATTGAGCATTGATTTTAGCAGTGTGGAAGCTCGAGGTGATCTGAGCAATGGTAGTTTCAGTGCAAGGATGGGAAGAGAGCCTGACCGTTAACAACAAGAGAGGGCAGAAGGATTGGGACGGAGTACAGAAGAGTCCTGCTCAGTGTGTCTGAGGATTGCTGCAGGGATGTATTAATAGTACAAAGTCAGCTTTTAGAAACTTTTCTAGCACTTTGACATGGTCATGACATTCAGGCCCAGGATCATTTTTCTATTGATTAATTTTATTTCATTTTCCATGAGTATCTGTTTCTAGTCACAGATTAGAAATGAAAAATAAACTGGCCCTTTACTACACAGAGTTTGATAGGTGTTGATGTGGGCTGTTGAAAGATGATTTGCTTTATGGCAGAGCAGAAAAATAAAGTGGAAGCTAGAGGGGAAGTTACAGTCAAGTGTCAAGTGTGACTTTTTTTAGTCTTTTTTTTTTTTTTAATACATGTCCTAGAAAAGGAGTCAGCAAACTACTGGTAATGGGCTCATGACGTATTTTTTAAATTAATTTTTATTGAAATATAGTTGATTAATTATGCATTATATTATATGCATTAATTCAATTGTGTAGTGAAGTGGTTCAGCTATATATATATTTTCCTGATTATTTTCTACTAAAGATTATTCCAAGATATTGAATATAGTCTCCCGTGCTATATTGTAAATGCTTGTTTGTCTTTCTCTGTCTGATTTTCTTCGTTCAGTATGATAACTTCTAAGTACATCCATGTTGCTGCAAATGGCATTATTTTATTCTTTTTCATAGCTGAGAAATGTTCCATTGTGTTTATATATACCACATCTTCTTTGTCCATTCATTTGTTGATGGTCATTTAGGTTGCTTCTGTATCTTGGCTGTTGTAAATAGTGCTGTCTTAAAGATTGGGGTTCATGTGTCTTCTCAAATTAGAATTTTCATCTTTTCTGGATATATACCCAGGAGTGGGATTGCTGAATAATATGGTAACTCTATTTTTAGTTTTTTAAGGAACTTCCATACTATCTTCTGGTAGTGGCTACACTTCTGCTGCTGCTGCTAAGTCGCTTCAGTCGTGTCCGACTCTGTGCGACCCCATAGACGGCAGCCCACCAGGCTCCCCCGTCCCTGGGATTCTCCAAGCAAGAACACTGGAGTGGGTTGCCATTTCCTTCTCCAATGCATGAGAGTGAAAAGTGAAAGTGAAGTCGTTCAGTCGTGTCTGACTCTTGGCGACCCCATGGACTGTAACCAGGCTCCTCCATCCATGGGATTTTTCCAGGCAAGAGTACTGAAGTGGGGTGCTATTGCCTTCTCCAAGTGGCTACACTAATTTACATTAAAGTGGAATTTCTTTTAACAATGGGAGAAATTATGGTACTTACATATGCTCATGGGAAAATTCAGTAGAGAGGGAAAAACTGATGATGACAGAGAACTGTATCTTTGTGGCTAAATCTGTGCACACATCTGTAATAATGTTCTTGTTAAATAACTACCAGCAGATCCTGAATCAAAGAGTACATACTTTTAGTATTTTTAATCCAGTGTAACATATGCCCATTGTTGAAAAGCTTTTAAATTCAGAGAAGCAAAACTAGTAATTATCCATGATCCCACCACCAAAATAGATTGGTATATATCTTTTGCTTTACGAAGAGATTAAACTAGATTAAACTATAATATATGAAATACCTTATTTTTTCTATTTCATATGTTGTGACTATCTTCCTATAATAAATATATAATTACATGTATTAGTTAATATCTGCTTAGTATTTCATTGTGTGGATCAACTATAATTAATTTAACCAGACTCTTATTACAGAATATTTAGGAATGTTCCATTTTTCAGTGGAAATAGCATTGTGATATCCATCTTTGTAATTCCATCTGATTTTATTTCCTGAGGATTAATTCTTGGTGGAAGTTCTATATCAGATGATCTGAAAATTTAAAGTTTTCTTATTCCTTTACAATTTACCCATAGAAAGGATGAAGCCTTTGCACTCTACTGAGCAGTCATGAAGATTTAGATACAAGCTTTAAGACAGATTTTTTACGAATCGCCAGTCTATGTTTGATACAGGATACAGGATGCTTGAGACTGGTGCACGGGGATGATCCAGAGAGTTGATATGGGGTGGGAGGTGGGGGGGGGGTTCAAAATTGGGAACTCATGTACACCTGAGATGGAAAAAAATAAAATAAAATAAATAAACTACTGAAAAAATTGGGAGTAGGGCAAGAAACCTAGTTGAGATGGTGGGACTGGGGTGATGATATGTAGGGAGTTACTCAGACAGGTGGACATGTATCTCATAGATGTACAGATGTCATAAGCCTCTAGACATATGACAGCTTATGACAGAGGCTTATAGGTCTGGATATGACATATAGTTGTCCACACCACAGACATATTATGACTTTTGTAAGCCCCAGGTGCTTTTACCTTCGTGGGCAGCTTATTCTGTAAAACAATGTTAAAATTTATATTTTAAGACTGTATGACATCAGTTACATATGGAATCTTAAAAAAAAAGGTACGAATGAACTTATCTTCAAAACACACATAGAGTTACAGATGTAGAAAACAAACCTACTAGAGGATAAAGATGGGAGGCAATAAATTGGAAGATTGAGATTGCCACATACATACTACTATATATAAAATAGATAATTAATAAAGACCTACTGTATTGCAAAGGGAAGTCTACTCAATATTCTGTAATAACTTACATAGGAATAAAATATAAAAAAGAGTGGATGTATGTATATGTTGAAACTAACCTAATATTATAAATCAACTACACTCCAATACAATTTAATAAGATTAGTGAGAATCTGCAAAAAAAGACTGCATTGTCATAAAGATGACTATAATCCAGGCTGGATTCTGTTTTGTGTTAGTTGTTATCCTCCTTATGTTTTTCTTCTAACGTTTTTCTGTTTTGTGGTGACCACGTAGGAGGGAAGGTGAATTTTTTAAAGCAATTCAGATGAAAACAGTTTCATGGACTGGAGAGTATTAATTCCCACAGGCCCTCAGAACAGTGCCTGCAAAGCACCATGGATAGATTGGCCCTGATTATGCTCTCTGTAATTTTAATAATTAATTGATATGACTTTTGAAAAAAATAAAAGAGAAAAATGTCAGACAAAATTTATAAATATTCATGGTTCCTAAGTAGTTTCACTTCACTTTAGTCACAAAGGGAGGACATACATTCTTCTTATCCCATATGTTCCATCCCATTTCCTTCCTACCAGTGGACTATAACAGAAGACTTGGTAAAAGTAAAGGTAAAACCTTTCTAGCTTCCCTCCCAAACTTGCTGCTATTTCTGATCCCTGCCCCTATTTACCCAGTTGTCCCCCTAAAACTCCAAAACTTGAGGTCATCTTTAGTCACAGCCTCAGGTCCACAGTCAGTCAATGACCAAGCCTTGTCAAGTCAGCACCTAAAGCTTTCTTTCTAGATTTTTTTAAAAAATTGAGATACAATCAACATGTAAGTTTGTATTAGTGTTAGCCCTTATGATGTAATAATTTGGGAAGGGAAGCTGATAAATGTACATATTGCAAAATAATGATCGGAGTTAGTTAACATCCAGCACCTCATGTAATTACAAATTTGTGTGTGCGATGAGAACTTTTAAGATCTCTTCTAGCATTCTTCAAATATGCAACACTCTGGTCTTGTTAACTGTAGTTACCATGCTGTATTTAGCTGTCTTATAACTGGAGGTTTGTGCCTTCTGACCACTTACAATTTCCTCTGTCTCCCTATCTCCTTGTGTTCACACTGCCATCATCCTGTTTTAGATCACCATGGTACTGCCTCCACACTTGCTTGCTTTAATCCATCCCTACTCCATCCTGCAACCTGGGCTTTATCTAGGGCATAAATCATATCTGTTTAATCTGATTTATTAAAATAAGATGGCTCCCATTGCTTCCTGTTTTCTCTCAGAATAAAATCCAAACTTCTGTTTACTACCCTTGCATCTCAGTTGCTTCTTTCATGTCTGACTCTTTGTCACTCCATGTACCATAGCCTGCCAGGCTCCTCTGTCCATGGGATACTCCAGGCAAGATTACTGGAGTGGGTTGCCATGCCTTCCTCCAGGGGATCTTCTTGACCCAGGGATTGAACCCGTGTCTCCTGCATCTCCTTCATGGCAGGCAGATTCTTTACCACTGAGCCACCCAGGAAGCCCTAGTTCCTTTCCCAGGCTTGGGCCAACAGGTGGGCTCTCCCAAAACCCCTGAGGCAACTAGTTATATTGCTGCATTTGGCCTGAGTCAAGATTAGTCCACTCAAAGGCAAACAGATACTGTGACGAGGAATGAACTGGAGTACAGAAGAAGGCATCCTTGAGATCAAGTCCTGCAAACCTTTTAGCATCCTCAGGAATTTGGGTTAATATGTTATAAAGAATGGTCATGAAGAGATGTATAGGGATCACTGTGTCATTTACTGCTGTAAGGTCTTATACCATCCTACATTCCTCATTTGGCTTAACAACTGGTAGAATAGGAGTGTTGCAACAGAGACTCATGCCTTAGGAATTTACCCACGAGGGGTTGTAAACCCTTCTTCTCTTCCAACTTCATAGGATATTCTCTCCTGTTAGGATAAGGAGTTTCTGGTCCAAGGCTGATTCGTACAGGTTGGGTGTTAACAGCCCGTCCAGGGATTCCTTTGTCCCATACTGTAGGGTCTTCTCCTTGTAGACTATGGCCAGGAATAGAATCTTGTTCTTCTGGCTGGTCTTAGACAGGGTTAAAATAAGGAGCTGTTCAGGGCCTCTTAACCAGAGTATGACCTCAGGGGAGCTTGAAAAGTCCTTCCCAAGGAGAGGAGTAGGACACTGAGCCACACTAGAAAGGCATGCAAAATCAACCACTGCCTTACTACCCTTGCCCTGCAGAAATCCCATCTTCACATTCTTCCTCTTCCCTCTGGACCTTTGCATACATAGGCTCCTTCCAGAGCATCCATCCTTTCTTCCTTTGCATCCCCACATCAGACTCACTCTTCAGCCCTCACTTCCTGACAGCAGCATTCCACAGGACTGGACTCGAGGCCTGAACTTCCCCCGTTGAAGCACATTCACATACATGGAAATGACATTTCCTTGTCTGTCTTTGCACATTTTCTCCCTTCAGCTTCATCGACTTTATAGTACAGTTCCATCCAGATTCTTATGTAAGGCTTTCCATTAATCCAGCACAGATGAAAAGCACACAGAGGCTGCATTGGGGGACAGCTGGAGGGCACCATATGGAACTGGAGGAAAGACAAGTTTTGTTTTAAAGTTGAATCCATTGACTCTGGGACTATGATTTGGACAGATGGGAGTCAGTGAAACCTCCCAATCAGGACAAGCGATGTCATATGGGATGAAGAAGACAGTGGGACGGGTCTTCACCATAGTGTCTGACAGACATAAGAACTCAGCAGATGCTACCTGTTGCCTTCATCCTAGAGAAGGCAAACATTGGGAATCTGGTCCCCCAGGGTTGGCCCTATGCTCTGCCGGGGCCTGCCTGCTGGATGGTGGGGCAGGCCCAGATTGATATGACTGTGTCACTCAGCTGGAGGTTAGAAACCAGCAGGTGAATCCTGCTATGTTTAGATCATCACCAATAGGAACAAGATGACTGTTCTCTTTATGTAAGAGTGGAGGCCAAGTTTCTTTGCTGCTCTTAGTCTTGAGAAAAAGTCAGAAGCATAGGCACTGACATTTATAGCTATTTTGACTGGCTAGAGGGTTGAGTTTTCGAAGATGAGGAAACAAACAAGAAAACTGAAACCAAAACATATTTAACCCTGTAGATTTTGGCCCATTTTGCTTCTTTCTTATAACGTTGGTCATTGTAGCTGATAAGATGGTAAGGAGGGGACCTGTGGACATTTTTTTTTAACCATCTCTATACCGTGTGGCTGCCCGCATTTATACTTAAGATAATAGCATAATTTCTACCGTTCTGAATATTCCTCTAGGTCATAGCCTCGAGTCATTTGATTTCTAACTTTGATTAGTTCATGAGATGTAGTTATAAGCATCTTATCTGAAGAAATAGGAATAAAATATCAGGAAGGGGCAGTCAAATGGATTACTCTCTTGAAATAATTACGAATGGTGACTCATTTGGGTAACAAAATCACTTTAGTAAATTTTGAATAGCGTTTTAATGGAATAAAATAATTTTTAGAGTGCTTCACAAGTAGCAGAGACAAGTGTTTCATTAGATCAGTTTCATCTGCATGTGTACTGGGATACAGGATGCATTTTGTGCTGTTGGTCATGGTTGAAAAAGTTTAAAAGCCTCCTCCCCTGCCCCTTCATAAGGCAATTCACCTTGAAATTACCTGCGCTATAGAGCATTGTCTGTTTTTATATTAATGTATGCACTCATTTTTTTTATTCAGATGTGTTATTCCAATAGAGTTCATCTTAACGGATGAGTTGCCTACCTCACAATGATACACGTGAGGCTAATCATCACCCATAAGCATCTGTTGCATGATTTCTGCTCACTACTCACGTCCATCTTTTCTCTTGGTACCGCTTCTAGCTCTTGGTGATAGCCCCAAATTTCTAGGTTCTTTACAAGGGCTTCTTTACAGATTGGAAAAATGAGAATTTTATATGTGATATTTCTTACACGTACATGAGAGGGAGCCGCAAGATAGATCTTTAAATGAAAGGGCAGTGTCCAGTCTTTTGTGCCAGAAATGATTGGAGCCTTAAAACAGCTTTTGTGTTTCTGATTTGTTTCAGTGTTTTACCTGTGTTGTATCTGAAAGACAGTATTCTGTTTTAAACAGTTCCAAATGGAAAGCCATTCAACCACCATGTATGTAAAAGCCTGTATCTAAAACCCGAGCAGAAATGTCTGGCTAAACGGTAAATGTCCTTCCTTCCTCCTGGGCTCCCTTCATGCAGTCGAGGGAAAATGAATAAGTGGGACATGAGAAAGCAATTTGAGGTCCTGACTAATAAGAAAATCATTGAATAGTCATTCACTCCCGTTCACTCAAACCTAGGACTGTGGAAAATCCCCTATTGCTTTGGACCTTTAAAACCTCCATAATCTGGCTTCTGTCTGCTTTTCTAACCTTATTCTCTATACAACTTGGGAAAAAGAAAAAACAAAAACAAAACCTAAACCGTAAAGTAGCTGCCACAACCAGCTTGCATTTCTTTTAGATATAGGCCATTTGCAGTACCGTAAAAAACCAGACGACCTCTTTTGTTCTTTGGCTTTTTAGCACTTTCCTCCATAACTGTTTTTTGTCTAATTCAACCCAGCCTATATGGTCCAGGATATTGGCACAAAATGTTTGGGGACCCTTCTGATTAATTTGAATTCAGTGGGTTTCTGTAGAGCACTTACATGGCTCAAGAACTGTGCTCAAAAAATATATGTTTCTTCATCTCTCCCTCCTGAGAAGCCCACATACAGAATTATTAGACAATATCTATTCAGTCCAGTCGCCCAGTCGTGTCCGACTCTTTGCGACCCCATGAATCACAGCACGCCAGGCCTCCCTGTCTATCACCAACTCCTGGAGTTCACTCAGACTCACGCCCATCGAGTCAGTGACACCATCCAGCCATCTCATCCTCTGTCCTCCCCTTCTCCTCCTGCCCCCAATCTCTTGAGCATCTTCAATGGGACACATCTTGATCTTGGTACTGGAACTTGGCTGATTTGCTGAAAATAACATAGAAGTCAATCGTGGAATTACCTTTGTGCTTTTCGTTAACTTATAGTCTAACATCAGTGCAGCCGTGTGAATAAAACCATTTATTAGAGGTATAACAAAATCTCCATGCATCATTTTAAACTGTTCAACAAAGAAATGTCCCATAGAAACAAAAGACTTCACTAGTCTTTGGTTTCTATCTTTGGTTTAGCCAAGTGATATTTTGTAGCTTATATTTTATTTCTAAATTTCCTTTATGATACTGTGAATTTTATATAGGATCAGATTTTTATTTTTAAATAAATGATTATATAATAATGGCCCTTGATTTTTCTCTGCCATTTCTTTATCAAAAAATTATATAAAACGGTATCATATCACATGAATATGTGTATATATATAAAGATGATAAAATCAATACATTAAAAATAAATTTTTAAAAACAGTGTGTCTATTATTGAAATTGTATAAATTGGGGATTTAAAAAAAATATTTTATTGAAGTTTATTTGATTTATAATGTTCCATTAATTTCTAATTAATTGCATTATTTCTACAGCAAAGTGATTTAGTTTTATATATATATATTTTCATATTCTTTCCATTATAAGTTATCACAGGATATTGAATATATCCTGTGCTATATATAGGAGGACCCACTGTTTATCCATTCTTTATATAATGGTTCACATCTTGCTCTCTCAGACTCTCATCCACGCTTCCCCCACTCCACCTCCCTTGTAACCATAAGTCTGTTCTTTGTGCCTATGAATCTATCTCTGTTGCAGAGATAAGTTTGTTTGTGTCAAATTTTACATTCCACGTATAAGTGACATCATATGATATTTGTCTTTCTCTTTCTGACTTACTTCTAGGTCCATCCATGTTGCTTCATGTAGCATTATTTAATTCTTTTTAAAGGCTGAGTAATATTGCATTATGTATACATAACACGTATTTATCCATTTATCTGTTGATGGACATTTAGGTTGTTTCCATTTCTGGCCATGGTAAATAGTACTGCAATGAACATTAGGATGCATGCATTTTTTTTTAATTATAGTTTTGTCCAGATACATGCCCAGGAGTAGGATTGCAGGATCATATGGCAACTCTATATTTTTAGTTTTTTGAGGAGCATCCATACTGTTTTCCACAGTGGCTGCACCAATTTACATTCCCACCAACAGTGTAGGAGAGTTCCCTTTTCTCCACCCCTTCCAGCATTTGTTATTTATAGACTTTTAAATGATGGCCATTCTGACCAGTGTGAGGTGGTACCTCATTGGAGTTTTGATATGCATTTCTCTAATAATTAGCAGTATTGAGCATATTCTCATGTGCCTGTTGGCCATCTGTCTGCCTTCTTTGGAGAAACATCTGCTTAGGTCTTCTGCCCATTTTTTGATTGGGTTGTTTTTTTTCTGTCATTGAGCTGTATCAGCTGATATATATTTTGGAAATTAAGCTCCTATCAGTGGCATCATTTGCAAATATTTTCTCTTGGTCCATAGATTACCTTTTCATTCTGCTTATTATTCTCTTTGTTGTACAAGTACACATAGATTGATTAGGTCCCATTTGTCTATTTTTGCATTTATTTTTATTGCCTTGGGAGGCAAGAAAACCTAAAAAAAACCTTCATATGATTTATACCAGAGAATGTTTAGCCTATGTTCTTTTCTAAAAGTTTTATGGTGTCATATCTTATATTTAAATCTTTAAAGCCATTTGAGTTTATTTTTCTGTTTGATGTGAGATTGTATTCTAACTTCATTGATTTATATACAGCTGTCCAGCTTCGCTAACAACACTTTCTGAAGACAATGTCTTTTCTCCATTGTATATTCTTGCTTCCTTTGTCAGAGTTCCTTAATGTAGGTGTGTGGGTTTATTTCTAGGCTCTGTATTCTCTTCCATGGGTACATATGTTTGTTTCTGTGCTAATACAACACTCTTTTGATTACTGTGCTTTGTCGTGTTGTCTGAAGTCTGGAAACGTTATGTCTCCTGCTATGTTCTTTTCCCTCAATATTGCTCTAGCAATTGTGGGACTTTTGTGGTTCTAAAAGTTTTTATTTGTTCTAATTCTGTGAAAAATATCATAGGTAATTTGGTAGAGACTGCATTAAATCTGTAGATTGTATTGGATAGTGTGGCCAGAAAATGGGAAAGATTTTTAAAGAAGAGAATTAAAGTCACTCACTATTCTGCCACTCCATGATTACAACTCTAAGCAAAGTGATACGTGTCCTTCTACCATCTACTGTATCTATGTTTATATCCTCACATTATCTCTAGATATACATATGTTTGCATAAATGTGCATATATTAAAAATGTAAGATTTTTCTGCCTCTGCAGTTCGGAATCCTATTTTTCTCTTTGCTCAGAATTATCATATCTATAACATCTTTCTTTTTCTTGAAATATCCTTCAAGGATATATTCTTTAAAGACAGGATACCATTCCACTGCATAGATACATCATAATTTATTTAATAGATGTCTTTTTTTAATATGTTGAGGTTTTATCTAATGTTTACTATCATAAACACCTCTGAGATCATCATTCTTGTAAATAAATCTGACGTTCATCTTTAGTCTTTTACTTAGAATAAATTCCTAGAAGTGAAATTGCTAGTCTTGTACACCCTTAAGTTCTTATTACTTATTGCCAGACTACCCTCTGAAAAGGTTATCTCAGTATTTGCCTCCCCCTTAACAGAATGTAGAGAAGGCAATGGCACCCCACTCTAGTACTCTTGCCTGGAAAATCCCATGGACGGAGGAGCCTGGTGGGCTACAGTCCATGGGGTCGCTAAAAGTCAGACACTACTGAGCGACTTCACTTTCACTTTTCACTTTCCACTCTCATGCACTGGAGAAGGAAATGGCAACCCACTCCAGTGTTCTTGCCTGGAGAATCCCAGGGACGGGGAAGCCTGGTGGGCTGCCGTCTATGGGGTCGCACAAAGTTGGACACGACTGAAGCGACTTAGCAGTAGCAGCAGCAACAGAATGTGAGAGAGTGTCTGCTCACTACACTACTGTAAAAAGAACGAAACCAAGAACTCTCATCACTCACTTGAGAGTTCAAAATATCATCTCAATTTTGGCTATTTTATGGGAAATGTTAAACATTTTTTGATGTATGAATTAGCCATTTATATTTTATGTATCAAAATGATTACTTCTATCCCAATTACATGAGAATTGTGCATGCCTAATGTTAGGACCCTGGTGGGCTATGGCCCATGATGTCGCACAGAGTCGGCAACTGAAGCGACTTAGCAGCAGCAGCAAAGTGGCTTAGCATGCATGCACACATGCGTGTAATACATATTTCAGGGCTTCCCTGGTGGCTCAGATGGTAAGCAATCTTCCTGCAAAGCAGAAGACCTGGGTTCAATCCCTGGGTCAGGAAGATCCCCTGGAGAAGGGAATGGCAACCACTCCAATATTCTTGCCTGGGAAATCCCGTGGACAGAGGAGCCTGGTGTGCTACAGTCCATTGGTATCACAAAGAGTCAGACACGACTAAGAGACTACAGTTTATTTCTTTCTTTATGTTATATAAATAGGAGAAACTGATGACATTATCAGATGGCACATGATTTTTAGGTGAGGACTAAGAAGATCGATTCTTTGAAATAAAGGAGAATTGGTGGTTCTAATTTAAAACATATGTAGGGTGATCAGTTTACTTTATATATTTTAGACTGCTTTAAAAATATTTAGAGGAGCTACGTATTAACTAGCATTCTGAAATTAAGTTGTGGCAATCCAAACCCTGTTGTCAGAGGGATCTTTTAAATAAAGTCCCTTTGTAGAGATTTGAACCACTTTGGGAGACACTCTTCTCATTATTGAGTGGCCAAAGGCCTATATAGGGTAATATTTAATTTGTTAAGGTTTTAGACTCTTTTTTTATTTTTAATACTTTTAGTAAAACAGTAGCACATGATATTATAAAGTACTTTAAATTATATAATAGATTTAAAATGAAGAGAATGAATTCCCCTCTCCATCCTCAGTTTGCTTCTTCTCAGGTCCCACATCTTAGCAGTAATCTTGGTGTGATGAACTTGTCTGGTCCTCTCTGATTGCATAGACTAATGTATTGTGTGAGTGTGATATTATGGAACTCATTAATTTTAATAGCTGGGCAATATTTCAGAATAATGTCTGACCTAATATCATGTTTGAAATGTGAACACAAGCAATGTGAGATTTACCTCAGGGCATTTTGTTTATTTTAATCATTTTGGAGAAATTGAGGGTTCCAGGAGATGACCTTTTTAATGAATGTTAGTAGAGAAGATATGGTAGAATGAGTATTTTTTAAAGTTATGTCAAATAGAGGAAGATGCAAATAAAGGAATATGATACCAAACTTATATTGTCCTCTTTACTTAAATTTTGGAACCAAATTAAATTTGGGGAGGAGGGTAATAAGGGAAAGTGCATCTTCAAGGAATGTTCTCTGAAATTCTCTTAGAGAGTTAATCACAATGTGCAAAATTTATTTTATCTTTGGACTATACTCGTTTCAAGACTCTAAAATACAGTCATAAAATCTTGCTAGTTTCTTCCTGAAACCATGAGGCCAGCTTTGGGAAAAATATGATTTTTGTCCTAGAATTGCAAGTGTGATGAGGAGTATGAGGTGTGTATGTGGGTGGAAGAGATGAATGATTCATTCACTTCTACCTACAATTCATATAAATGGAATCATACAGTATGTAGCCTTGTGTGTATCACTTCTTTCACTCAGTACAGTGTTTTCGAGAGTCATCTAGGTTGTCACCTACTGTTTTAATGACAGGTGAGCTTTGTTTTGTTTTGTTTTGCTTCCCTTTTTAGTCAGGTTTGCTGAACTATAAATAGCACAGTAAAGTTAACTCATTTTAGGTATTCTATTGTATAGTTTTGGTTTTTTTTAATTCTTAATTAAAGTTGCTCTACAATGGAGTGTAGTTGCTTTACAATGTTGTGTTAGTTTCTGCTGTATAGTAAGTGAGTCAGCTATCCATGTGTATATATATCCCCTCTTTTTTTTGTATTTCTTTCTCATTTAGGTCACCACAGAGCGTTGAGTAGAGTTCCCTGTGCTATACAACAGGTTCTCATTAGTTATCTATTTTATACATAGTTATCAATAGTGTATATATGTCGATCCCAATCTCCCAATTCACCCCATCCCCCTCTTTCCCTCTTGGTATCCATATGTTTGTTCTCTGCATCTGTGTTTATTTCTGCTTTGTAAATAAGATCATCTATATCCAATTTTTTCAGATTCTACATATATGTGTTAATATATGGTATTTGTTTTATACTCACTTCTTTAATTTTGATACATGTATGGAGTTCCAGTTGATCTAATTCAAATCCTGAAAAATGATGCTGTGAAAGTGCTGCACTCAATATGCCAGCAAATTTGAAAAACTCAGCAGTGACCGTAGGACTGGAAAAGGTCAGTTTTCATTCCAATCCCAAAGAAAGGCAATGCCAAAGAATGCTCAAACTACTAGACAATTGCACTCATCTCACATGCTAGTAAAGTAATGCTCAAAATTCTCCAAGCCAGGCTTCAGCAATATGTGAACTGTGAACTTCCAGATGTTCAAGCTGGTTTTAGAAAAGGCAGAGGAATCAGAGATCAAATTGCCAACATCCTCTGGATCATCGAAAAAGCAAGAGACTTCCAGAAAAATATCTATTTCTGCTTTATTGACTATGCCAAAGACTTTGACTGTGTGGATAGCGATAAAGTGTGGAAAATTCTGAAAGAGATGGGAATACCAGACCACTTGACCTGCCTCTTGAGAAACTTAAGCAGGTCAGGAAGCAACAGTTAGAACTGGACATGGACCAACAGACTGGTTCCAAATAGGAAAAGGAGTTACGTCAAGGCTGTATATTGTCACCCTGCTTATTTAACTTATATGCAGAGTATATTACAAGAAACACTGGGCTGGAAGAAGCACAAACTGGAATCAAGACTGCCAGGAGAAATAATAACCTCAGATATGAAGACGACACCACCCTTATGGCAGAAAGTGAAGAAGAACTAAAGAGCCTCTTGATGAAAGTGAAAGTGGAGAGTGAAAAATTTGGCTTAAAGCTCAACTTTCAGAAAACTAAGATCATGGCATCCGGTCTCATCACTTCATGGGAAATGGATGGGGAAACAGTGGAAACAGTAGCTGACTTTATTTTGGGGGCCTCCAAAATCACTGCAGCCATGAAATTAAAAGACACTTACACTTTGGAAGAAAAGTTATGACCAACCTAGCATATTAAAAAGCAGAGACATTACTTTGTCAACAAAGGTCCGTCTAGTCAAGGCTGTGGTTTTTCCAGTAGTCATGTATGGATGTGAGAGTTAGACTGTAAAGAAAGCCGAGCACAGAAGAATTGATGCTTTTGAATTGTGGTGTTGGAGAAGACTCTTGAGAGTCCCTTGGACTACAAAGAGATCCAACCAGTCCACCCTAAAGGAGATCAGTCCTGGGTGTTCATTGGAAGGACTGATGTTGAAGCTGAAACTCCAGTACTTTGGCCACCTGATGTGAAGAGCTGACTCATTTGAAAAGACCCTGATGCTGGGAAAGATTGAAGGCAGGAGGAGAAGGGGACAACAGAGAATGAGATGGCTGAATGATATCACCGACTCAATGGACATGGGTCTAAGTAAACTCTGGGAGTCGGTGATGGACAGGGAGGCCTGGCATGCTGCAGTTCATGGGGTCACAAAGAGTCAGACACGACTCAGCGACTGAATTGAACTGATTCAATCAGAATAGAGACTATTTCCATCTCCCCTCAGAATGTTCTCTTGACAATTGATTTTGCTTTTGATAAATAGTACTTAGCCAATAGAAAGTTGGGGTGTGGAGTTACCGGGATGGTGGGGGAAGCTGGTGAAGGTAAATCTAACCTGATTGCCATAAGCCTTCAGCAATCTTATCTACTCAACTTTTAGAATCACACAACTATTCCTTGATGAGAGTGTCCTCCCACCCTTTGTTAAGCATATAGAAAGGAATGTCACAGTAGAGACGAGAGATGGCATGTGTTTCTCTCCACTGGATTACCACACTTTGCTTAATCTTAGATGGTAGTTTTATGAGATCGACCAGAACCTTTCCGTGACAACAGAGCAAAACTCATGCCCTGCAATCTGAAATGCACCACACGGTCTGTTTCTGAAAGTCAGTAATGGCCAGAACGCATGCTCAAGAAAACAAGGGGCTATAGATGATCACATGGAGATGAACCCATCCCTTTTGCTAGTCATTATTCCTCATTGATAGATACTATCCAAATTTGTATAGTGCACACAAGCGCACACAGGCCCACAAATTTCACAGATGTCCATGGGAGTCAAGAGAGGGTGTGATTTTTAGTGAGCTTATTTAGTTGATAAATAACCCCTGTTTTAGGTCTAAGCCCTCTCCTACTGATGAAAAAGAAATAAAGACTAAAAAAAGATTGCATCTTCATATGAGTTTTTCTCAGCCTACAGTATCCTCTTTAAGTCTGTTTATCACACTCCCGCAAGAGGTGGAAGGTTCTGGGAGCACTGCAGAGTGAAGGGAGTTAAGCAGTACGGTCTTTTCTGCCATCAAATGGTGCTATGAAGGTAGGGTAATGAGGATTTAAAATGATGCAGTTTCAGCTTCTTCTTTTTTACCTCCCTTGATTACTATCTTCTCAACCCCCAAATGAATGTCTCCCATGTCTAATCGGATGAGGTGAAGAAGAGAAAATTGCATTTATTTTAAGCTTAAAGTTTAGCCAGATGGGAGGCAGCTTAAGTTTCGAGTGAATATAATTTGATTATTTCCCCACCTCACCATCCCATGTTGAGTTGCCTCTGACAACTGATAAAATTCACATTTCCAAGAAAATCTAGGATTTAGATATAAATATGCAGAGTGAGCACGCAAATTAACTCATGTTCTCCAAGTTAAAAAGGGTGAAATCGGACTAACTTCACATAAGAAAATTTTCGACTATGCTAGTGAAGTGGAGCAAAATAGAACATAACCCATAATCAGATTTCAGAATTCTTCCAATTCATAATTTTTAACAGAATGAGTAGGAGCATTCGAGCAAAGCTGATTTCTAAGTCTGAGATCAATTTTCTCATTAACTGTTGGTATAAAATTGGAGATAGGCTCCATTTGAAGTAATTTTCCCAAACATTGACATAGAAATAGTTGTTATGGAATAAATTAAAAATTTGGGAAATGGTATGAGATGGGAGACACTAGAAATTTCAGTGCCTATTAGTAGTTCACATTTCTTTGCTTCACTAAGGCACAGGTTGAGAGTTGGAATTTCTTCATTTCAGACTTGTAGCCCACAGCCTTTCTGCTTTCAGTTCTGGATCTTTATCCAGTATTATAGATGAAGGGGCTAGGAAGTAATGGAGTGGAATTTGGTGTTTCTTTGTCAGTCTGATTGAAGTGGTTTGGATCTAGAAACAGATACTACTTCTTTTTAAAAAATAATTTTTTTTAATTGTAGCATAATTTCTCTACAATGTTGTGTTAATGTCTGCTGTACAACGAAGTGAATCAGCTATATGTATACCAGGTGGCTCAGTGGTAAAGAATCCACCTACCAATGCAGGAGACCCGGGTTCAGTCCCTGGGTGGGGAGGATCCCCTGAAGAGGGAAATGGAAACCCACTCCCGCATTCTTGCCTGAAAAATCCCATGGACAGAGGAGTCTGGCAGGCTATAGTCCATGGGGTCACCAACGAGTCAGACACGACTTAGCGACTAAACAACAAACAACAATACATATATATCCCCTCCCTTTTAAACCTCCCTCCTACCCCTCCCCTATCCTATCACAGAGCACAGTGAGATAGTTTTTCTGATAGTCAGACACACATAGCTGTCAGATAGTTTTTCTTCTAAATAGATCCATCTTAGGAACAGAATTGCAAGGTATGGATAAAGCAAGCTTTCATATGTATCCCCATGTTTTTCTAGTTGGACCCAGTGGGGAGGAAGGGCAGAGACTCTGTCCAGATGGTGGAGTAAAAAGTAAAAGCAATAATTCTTACCACTCCAGGCAGTGCAGAACTGGAGTGGAGTCATTTCCACACTTGGAGCTTCCCCAAGCAGCAGCAGCTGTAACAGTAGACACGTGAGCGGTAGTGTGTCCTCGGAGAGGCCACTGCCGGATTGTCATGGTACGGTTCTGACTTTCAACTGGAGTAACCAGGCATTTGAGGACAAGAGACCCACCAATCATTTTAAATGAAGTCATCAACACTTTTATATTCAGAGGCAGAATTGTTACTTAAATTCAAACTGGTATTTTATAATTAATTTCTATCAGGCACTTTTGTATTTAGGATCTTCAGTCTTCAAATAATTTGAGGAACCGTCTGATGACCTCGGAGGCAGAACCATTACTGAGCAATATTTATTTGAGGGGCCCAGACCTTCTAAAGGGGATTTCTCTAGGACCCCTCAGAATCCCCATTTTTTTGTTAGCAGCACCATCTCCTCCTTTGGAAACCCAGCCTGAACATTCCTGTGTCTCATTGTTAGTGCCCTACTCCATCAGTTCTGTAAGTTTAAATATTGTGTATCATGCTGACATCTGAGCTAGCTGAATTGTCACTGTTTTGTTCTTTTGTAAGGTTAATTTCCTTATTTTTGTTTTATTCAAACAAATGTTAAGATTTGCATGCCTTAGTGGAGGGGGCACAGTGTCAAGTGTGATGGAACAAGGTGTGGCTATGTCCATCATATTGAATTTGGGATTCTCATAACCTCAGGTAGAGGGTGAACTGTTTTATTTCTAGGTGAGGATAACCTGCTTAGAATCATTTCAAACTCATTCTTTTGAGATTTGTGAATTAATCTAGTCCAGGGAGAGCCTATAAGAACATACTTATCAGCTTCATTTCTAGGAAACTTTTAAACCTTTACAGTGTTAGTAATAGAGAAAAATTCTCTATGTGAGTTTTCAAGATATTCTGGACTAACAGTTTCTATTTTTGGTTTGTTCATTTTCTGATTTAAAGTTAATAGAGATAACTTAGAAACAAAGGTGTTTTAATTTAACAATCTAAAGTCATTTCTGAAATTATCTCCTTATTTTTTCTTAAACCTCTCTGCTCTTTTTCTGGTGGTGAAACAGTTGCCTAAACATAGTAGTGACATTAGAAAATAAAATATAAAAGATCTCCCAATAGTCATTGTTAATACTCTTTGCATTTCTGCCAATCTTTGGTGCGTATGTGTTTAGAAATCTTGCTCATCATTGTCACCCCACTTCCTAGAGACCTCCTGAAAGTTGTAAGTTGCTCAGTACATACATGTACTATGGGTGATCTTTATCATGTAAATTATTCTCATTCTTTTCAATTGAGAGGGCACCTTTGCATCATTTGATTAAAATGTTCACTTCTGAAACATTGTATCTGCAGATGAAAATTTGGGCTGTCTCCTGCCCACCAGGAACCAGTGACCTCTGTGGATTTAACAGCTTTATCTAAAGACAAATGGATGAGTTTCTGTAGAATACATGGATCTCCTTTTTATGGAATCCTCTTTAAATTCTGATCAAGTTTGCTTCATCAATACAGCTTGTGCAGAATTTTTCTGTCCTGAATATTGCTCAGATAGAGGATTTATTCCCAAGTCCTTTTTATTGGCATCTCTGTCCAATCAGTCGTAATTCTTCCTGCAGGTGATTATACCCTCCTAGTTTTTCCTAACTGGGTAATGCAAGTGGATTTTCAAGTATTGGAAACAAATCGCAAATACATTGCTCTCCAGTTCCTTTATTGTTATTATTAATTTTGCTCTACCCTAAAATTGGCATCAGCCCTTGAGTCCAGTTTTCTCAGTATCAGTACGTGAGGCATTAAAATCCACTGATCCAAAATCACAACCTTATCAGAGAATGACCCCAGAGTCACGTTGTGCCAAGGGAGATTTCATTTTGCCTAGTTCTTGCCATTGTTCTCAAGTTGCTAAATACTAGATTCCAAAGTTCAAGCATAAGTGCATAAACATTTCCATTAATGGACATGCCACTCCCAATGGTAACTGCAAAACTCAGGCACCTCCAGTACCCTGGAAGTCTGGCTCCAAACCTTCCTTCAGTATCTTACATGGTTGACTGTCCCTTCTTCCCAGATGGTCTGACTGCTGTTCCAGGTAGGCAGTGTTCCAGTTCTTGGTTTGTTCCTCCAGTCTTCTAGGAGTGCTTTCACTGTCAAAATAGATACATATTCAGATCATAGAACACAGGAGGAAAGCCTGTGCTAGAGATGCTAACTTGGGAGCCATCACCCTGTGAGTTGGTGGTAAAGTCATGGTATTGGGAAGATTGCCTGGAGGGAATTTGAAGAGTGACTAGTGTAGGTCTAGGAGATAAACCTGCAGGAAACCTTCCTTTAGGGACCACGTAGAAGAAGAGGGGAGCTTCCCTGGTGGCTCAGGCAGTAAGGAATCTGCCTGCAGTGCAGGAGACCCGGGTTCAATCCTTGGGTCTCAAAAATCCCATGGAGAAGGGAATCTTGGAAAATCCCATGGAGCCTGGTAAACTATAGTCCATAGGGTCGCAAAAAGTCAGATACAACTGAGTGGCTAACACTTTCCCTTCACTTCAAAGGAAGAGGAGGACCATGCAGAAGAGAGGCAGGAGCGGGAGGGGCAGAACCAGAAAGCACAGAGGCCAAGGGTCATATATGTGGACCTGAAAGGAGTCCAGGATGAAGGCAGACATCCCGGTGAATAGAAAGACTTATGATCTTGGTTCTGGAATATTTATTATTAAATAACTTGTCAGTTGGCATCTTTGCATGTGTAACTTTTGGATATTGCTGGCATTGGCTGACAGTTTTGCAGTTCACTTACCACACAGGTTTGTTGTATTCATCAGAGAGGGAAAGTATAAGCATGTCTTCAAATGTTTTAAACTTTGTTCAGTACTAAGTTTGGAATCTTTTATTAGCAACTTTTCTAAGGATTTAGATTCCTTATTGAACCTGAAAATGAGTGCTGGCATAATAAAGAAATCCTAACTGGATTAATATTAGTCATGGTTTCGATATTTCCTAAAAGCTACTTATTGATCAGCTCCCCTCAGATATTGCAATCAGACTTTGTTCAGGGGTGAACATCATGTGAATTGATAATCACATAAGATTTAAAACTCTGCCCTTCACACGAGTTTCAGATCCATACCTTCTTTTCTCTCCTGGACTCTAATCAAACCTAAAGGGAATTGGCTTTCACAGATAAATAGGTTGTTACAGTGCATTTTGTGGGATCCTTCTCTTACTGAGTGGATGACATAAAATTGCCCAGCGTTCAGGGCAAAGGTGTCTGTTCATTCTCTTTGATGTCTCTGGGTCCACATGCACTGTACCTTCCCCAGCTAGTCAAGTGGTGATGGTGGAAGAAAACATGTCTATTACTCTGTTGTTCAGTCGCTAAGTCATGTCCAGCTCTTTGTGACTCCATGAACTGCAGCTTGCCAGGCTTCCTTGTCCTTCACTATCCCCCAGAGTCTGCTCAAACTCATGTGCCATTGAGTTGGTAATGCCATTCGACCATCTCATCCTCTGTCACCCCCTTCTTCTCCTGCCCTCAATCTTTCCCAGCATCAGGGTCTTTTCCAGTGAGTCGGCTCATTGCATTAGGTGGCCAAAGTATTGGAGCTTCAGCTTTCAGCATCAGTCCTTCCAATGAATTTTCAGTGTTGATTTCCTGTAGTATCAACTGATTTGATCTCCTTGCAGTCCAAGGAACTCTCAAGAGTCTTCCTCAGCACCACAATTTAAAAGCATTAATTCTTCAGCTCTCAGCCTTCTTTATAGTCCAACTCTCACATCCGTACATGGCTACTGGAAAAACCGTAGCTTTGAACAATAGCCTTTAATGAGTTACTAATGCAAGTGTTTTCCCTGAGCAACAGCCCATAATGAGTTCCTAATGTGAGTCTTTCCTCCCGGTCTTCCTCTCGAGGAGTGTTGGCTACTTGGTTAATATGAAGATCAACCTAACTGTGGTTTCCCTTGCTTAGGGGCAGTGTTTCCTTGTGCTCTAAATAGGATTAATTTCCATAACTTAATTTACCAGGTCCAAGAGGCGAGCTGCAGTTGCTATGGGAACATAACTAAATTTCCTTGTGTTAGTACATTTAACACATCAACAGTGATGCTATAGTGATATACGTATGTCTCCCTTTTCCCACTTTCATTTCCTTATCCTTTTAGATGGATTGCTCTTGGGCAAAGGAGAAGAGGACTGATTTTCACAGACTAGTTTATCTGATTAGTGTGTCACAGTGTTCACCTGGCCAGTCATTTTCATAGTAATTACAAGTCCAAGGATGCCTGTGTCTAACCCTTACCTCCGGCCTTTGGTTGATGCTACTTTTGACAGGCTTTCTAACATCACGGAGGCCCTTGCTGAAAGAGAGAAAAATATTGTTCATCCGCATACTCTGGGTGCCCAACCTTGTGCCCCAAACTGAATAATTGTTGATTGAATGTCACATGGCTTTGTGTTTGGTGATAAGTTTTGTTCATTCACCTTTCATTTCCACCAGCATGAATCATTTCTCTGCTAAAACTGAAAGGCCTCTTGGGTTAGATATCGATATGCACACAGAGTGTGACTATCAGGGAAGTACTTGCATTGCATTTCTAGGCCACGTAATCTTTAGCCTAACATTTGCATATTAATGGTAATTGTAAAACATTATGTAAATTATACATGGTGGTGAATATATTATCAAATCAAATGGCCTTTAGCGGTAATTACAGGATGCTGCTGTGTCAACTAGGATGCTGCAGGTTGAATGCTGAACACTTTCCATAGAATAAAATATAACCTGGCCAGGGTTTATTTCTGTCCAAAGTCACGAGTTGTCTTTCAGTGTGATTTTCAATTTTTAGATGATGAAGCTGATTCTTGGGATGATATTAGTTGTAGAATATTAGGGATTAAAAGAATAAAAGCCTGATTGAAAAATATTAGAATGTGGAAACTCTTAAGGTTGGTAATTAATTAAATGTTTGAGTCACAAAGTCCCATGAGTATTTATTTCTTTTATTGTACTGATTCAAACATACTTTCTTTTTATTTGTTTTTTAATTTTAACATAATCCATTCTTATAGTAAAATACACCAGACATACTGCCTCTTTAAGTCCCCCCACTGCTAAATGACTTCATTTATTGACACGAGTTCTTGAAGACCACTGTCTGCTTATCACTCTGTTCTCCTGGAGTCCAACTTGATATCTGTTCTATATATGGTGGCAAGAAAGCATTGTGGAAGGAAAGAAGGATGGAAAATAGGGAGGGAGGAAAGAGGCTGGGAGGGAAGCAGGGAGGAAAGGGGAGAAGGAAGGATGGAGGCAGGAAGGGATGGGCCAGTAAGCACTTCCACCGTGAGAGTGAACTGTGGGCAACCTGAGTCACTTTCTTTGACTGTTTTTTAGGTTTACTGTGTGAGGAAAGAAATAAGATTTCTCTTTAGAACATATATTTTTCCATCTATAAATGTTGACTGTATCTAGTGCTTAGAAAGGAGGCTGTCTCTATAAATATCTCTTGGTAGTCAATAGTGATTGGTAGACTAAGATCTTTATTACCATTTAAATCTGTTCCTTTCTAATCTCTTCTCTCTGTCTCTCTCTCTTTTTTTTTTTTTTTTTTTTTGTTTGTTTGTTTTCTTGAGCCCCTGGGTGTGAGCCCAGGCATGGACATTTTTTAAATTATTTTTAAATTTTATTTATTTTTTGCTTTATTTTTGGCTGCTCTTGGTCTTCATTGCTGGAAGGGCTAGTTTCTCTAGTTGCCATGAGTATGGGGGCTGCTCTCTAGCTGCAGTGCTCAGGCTTCTTGTAACAGTGGCTTCTCTTGTTGCATGGGCTTCAGCAGTTGTGGCACAGGCGCTTAGTTGCCCCACGGGCTTAGCTGCCCCATGGCATGTGGGATCTTCCCTGATCAGGAATCAAATCTGTGTCTTCTATATTGGCAAGTGGATTCTTTACCACTGGGCCACCAGAGAAGTCCTCTAATCCCTTCTTCCTTAAAACCCTTATTTTACTTGATTTCCATACAAAATGATCCTCTTATCACCATTATTCCAACTATTTTTTGGTTCTCAGTTCTGTTAGTCAATTTCAGTTCTGAAAATTGGGGATGAAACATTTTTTTCCTAAAACACATCTGATCTTATGCCAGGTATCTACTTCCCAATAGCAAATATAAAACAGTAAGCAAATTTTGGAGGTCAGAACCTGTCACGGATCAAAATGATCGTTCAGATGTATTCTAGGAAATCAGACGTAGCCTGAGTAGCCTTGGAGGTCAGAAACCTGTGTCTGAGTTCCCTGCTCCTCCTGTTCTGTTCTTCCCTGTCCCCAACCCATCATCATATTGGGCTAGAACTTGGGATATTAACCCACATTTTTGACAAATTAATTTACTTGGTTTAGTTATACTTTAAATAAAGATAATGGTCTAACATTATGCCGGCTATAAAGCACAAAATAATTGTTGACCTAAGTTTTTTATGTTTTGGTTGATTGTTGTAGAATTTTACGGGCCCATTTCTAACCAGACAAAGGGAAAGGGACTATGCCCGATTAAAAACATTCTTGTTGCTTTCTCAGCACCAGGGTTTGGTTAGATGATTAAATCCCTGCTTTGCTTCTTGCTGATTCTGTGACCTCACATGAGTACTTTCATAAGCCCTTCTGCACCAGCTTTTAAAGACCTGGATAAGGGGGTGGCAGAGGATGAGATAGTTAGATAGTATCATGGACTCAATGGACATGAATTTAATCAAACTCTGGGAGATAGCAGAGGACAGAGGAGCCTGGCATGCAGCAGTCCATGAGGTCACAGAGAGTCAGACATGACTTAGCAACTGCACAACAACAGCGATGTTTCTTATCTCATAGTTGTGTTGTGAAGATCAAAAGATATCACAGATATGAAAGTCCCTATGAAAGGGCCTAGTTCATGGAAGGTGCTCAGTGCCTGTCTTTCCTTGTACGTGACTCTCCTCATTGCCAGCTTCTTCCTGCAATGATAATACGGAAACCTCTAAAAGTGACTGTTGTCAAAACTAACATGCCAACAGATAATCAAGGTACAGTCCGTGCCTGCCCTTAGTTAAGTCATCTATTCATCATTAATTTGCCTTTTCTCCATTTCCAACTCAGATTGGTAATTGGGAGCCATTGGAAACTAATAGGAAAATGGAAGGCATTGCTATCATTATTGCTCTGGTGGATTGAAGCCTCATGCAGGAAAATTTGAGGGAAGCAAAGGATAATAAAGGAAAAAAGAAACCTGCCTAGAATTAAGCTGTCCTATCTAGGGCCTCCTTCACATGACTTCAAAGCCACATTTCCTTAAGTGGGAGTTAAAAGCTTAATCTCCTTGCCAGTTAGAATAATTCTTAATGGCTAACATAGTACTGAATCATTCTTTGGCTCTGTGAGATACTATTGATGGCAGTACTGTAAAGCAGTGAAACACAGAAATGGCTTCTGCCATACAATGAAAGAGGAAAATATAGCAGCTAATTAATAGGCCATAAAATATCTGCTACTACTACTGCTGTTACTATTGATACATGCATTTTTATGATGTCCTGTATGCGAGAAGCTGATGCATTGGTTCATATTCCTGTTGAAATTATGTTAAGAGACTCATGACAACAAGCATTGCAGAGGACTATGGGTCATCAGGCACCCTACCTAAAGAACATCTGCCTGAAAAAGCCCCTAACTGATGTGGTGGTTTCCCTGAGCGTATCAGAATCCAGATTTGGGTTCATTAAGAGACTTCGTCAATACAGAAAACACAGAAGAGCAAAGGTGAGGGAACTTGACTCAGGGTGGCTTACTGGGCTTTGGAAAAGATTCCAGCAGCCAGTTCTTATTGGAGATTCTCACCTACAGAGACCCCAGGTGGCCTGGACAGGACATCTCAAGGTGATAGATGCCTCATGGATAGCAGCATAATGCCTGATGACACGGGCCTCTCCCCACACTTCCCCTTTGTCCTTTATTGGGAGTAGTAGAAAGGAAGGAAATTACCATGGGTTTCAGAAATCTCTGAAAAATCCTTTTAGGCTGTGTGTGAAATTAGACCACAACTCTGGACTTTCTAATGGCTCACAGTCTTTGTGGAATCCTTCCACCAAATATTCTCAGATAGGAATATTGCCCCTGTGAAATCAGGGCCTCTTGGTTTTCTAGGGGGATCTGTATACCACACTCAGTATCCAGAGGCTGGCCTGGCCTGGCAAGCCACTCCAGGGTTTCCTGTATTGAGATTCTCTGAAGACGAGGTGGCATCATGCTCTGGTAAATGGTGCTTGGCTCTCACTGATTCCCTGGAGGAAGAAACAGCAACCCACTCCAGTGTTCTTGGCTGGTTCTCTCTGAGTAAGCATTTGACTACCTGGTTTAGCCTGGGTCATAAGGCACCAGGGTGGGATCCCTTTGGACACAGAGGAACCTTTTGTATTTAAAATTGACAGATTAAATAGACCTATTTTGTGGTAGGGATATCCTATTTTGTTTTTTAACAGGCAATCACACCCCCATCTAACAGATCACAGTTGGGTTTCAGCTTTTCCATGGGAGCTGTTCTTGCTCTAATCACAGTGTGTGCTGTAGAAGTTCTGAAGGATGGTGCTCCCAGAATTAGTTATCTCGTTGTGAACTCATGTGTGAAAAGCAGACCCTACCTTGTGCTCCTGTCAAGAAAGTCACTTAGAAGAAACTGCAGCTGTTGTTGCTTTTTAATCACTGTATTTCTTTCCTCGCAGATACACTGACCTCATAAAAAGAACCAGCTCAGAATCTATAGTCAATAAAAATAGCTTGTGTTTATATATCACCTTTCCTCCAAAGTATAAAAACTACTCCACAAATTTTACTCAAACTAAACTCTTCTTGAATTATTATTGAGAGAGACAAGAGTATTATAAATTCTTTCCAGGTAGGATTGTACTTTTGCATTTCTTTAGTTCCTCTCGAAGCACTAATGGTTACTGAATATTTTGTGATTGGTTGGTTGCTGATTACTATCAATGCTAAATCTTACTGGATTGTACAGAATGAAATATGGAAATCTAAGGTTGCTCTTTCAGCCCAGACTATGAGCAGGCATCCGCCTTACAAAGACTGTGGCAGCCCACTGTGTATAGTTGGGTACTACCCAGCTGTAGGGGGCACCATTCACATGGCGCTGGTGGTTCTGGTGCCCTTTAGAATTGGGCTCAGCTTAACTGTACACAGTAATGCATCTGTGGGCACAGCAAGACTTGAGACTATAGGACTTATTACAGATGTGCTGAGCAGGTACATTCCCCAGACAATTTCTTACCTTCAAAATCTCAGGAGACAGACCTAATAAGACATTCCACCTGCGGGAGGACTGGAGCTAACACTGTGTTGAACACTGACTCACAGGCTGGTTGGAGCAGATCCTGCAAATGAATGGTGGGGACCATGATTTGTTAGTTCTGGGAAGAATTGCTGGGCTGTGAGTCTGCAGGGGGTGGGTTTGTATCTTGAGTGCTAAAGCTTTGATTTTAGGCTGACACACATACCTGTGTGGACTTGTGGGTCTTTGGCTTCTACCGTAGCATCAGTTGTTAAAAGATGAAGGAGACAAGGTTCAGAGAGGGATTCAGATTGCCTGAATTCCCGTTCCTAGTAAGTAGTCAAGAAGGAGTTCACCTAAATCTTTAAGACTTGTGTTTATGCAGTATACTTTCCTGCTTCTAGTTTGGACAAGTTATTTTATAGACACACCAGCTCTTTGCTTCTTATCATTTTCTCTATTTATTCACTGGCCACATAAGCCATTTTTCTCATATTGATTTTAATGTTCAGTGTTTACATTTCAGGATGAGCCGCAACTGCTTGTGACATGGCTGACAGGGAGACATGGGTATCTTGGGGAAGCTAAATGATAAGCTCCTTAGAAATCTGTTCCCTGGGTAATGGAATAGGCCTAACTCCATTGTTTATAAGCAGTAGCATTATTGCTAGGACAAGAAATGCAATACATATGCTAATATGTGCATGAACAGTTGGAAAGACGTTTGAACCAAAGAAGCTTGTCTATTTCACATTTACAGGCAGTGAAAATTGAAATTTTTAAAGCAGATTTTCAATGAAGATTGGAGAGGTGCCAAAAATTGGAGATTGCTACATAGTGGTGCCTTCCTCCAAATTACTACAGTCATGTATGCTGTTTGCAAGGGGAGGGTAACATTATTGCCAGTTTTGAAATCCTATGATTCTGTAAAATATTACATAATATATAGTATAGTGGTATAGTGTTAGTCACTCAGTGCTGTCTGACTCTTTGTGACCCCATGGACTGTGGCCCACCAAGCTCCTCTGTCCACAGGATTCTCCAGGCAAGAATACTGGAGTGGGTTGCCATTCCTTTCTCCAGAAGATCTTCCCGACCCAGGGATCGAACCCTGGTCTCCTTCATTGCAGGCAGATTCTTTACCGTCTGAGCTACAGGGGAGATCCATATATAATATGGATTAATTATATAACATATCTTACACAAATCCCCCGGGTATGCTGAGTATAATTTGAATAAACATAAATTCTTAAATTTAACTTGAATTGAGATTATATAAAATACTATAAATTTTCTATTTCACATACTTTCTTATGATTTCTTAAAGTATTTAATAAAATATTAGCACATTTTGCCTTTTGTTACTAACACCAATGTAGTGGTGCCCATAACCTATTCCCCTTTCTTCCCATATCTTTGAAAATAGAATCCATTTCTTATGTCTTTGTGGCAGGCAATTAATCAGTGTATGCTAAGGGACTAGGGGTGAATGTTATCACTTTCATTATCTTTAAAAGTGGATTCTGGAAACTGTTACCACTGACAAAAATTTTTAATGGATTATTGAAAAAACCTAGGTTTTGGTTTTCATAAGAGAAAGTAGCAAATACTTGGAGTCATTTGGGTTCCCTAATTCAGTTTTACCAAAAATCACTTTCTTTTTTGTCCTAAGTATTGATATGATAAATTAGACAGGTGTCTTTAAATATAGTGTATCTAGTGTCTAAGAGAGGGAATGTTTTAAGAATTTCTTAGAATCATTTTCTTGGAGGGTACATGGGTCTGTCTTTGGCTGTATCTTTTTAAGAAATTGAATCTATAGTCTGAATAAAGGAATGCAAACTATACTTATCAGACTTTTCAGAATATCCAAATCAAGAGGAGCTTTTCATAATTAAAGATTTTTCTATGTCCTAATAGGCTGAAACAGTGGGATAAATATCAAAATTACCTTTGAAAAAATTCTGCATTTCAATTAAAAAAAATCAGTTCCACAATTTTAAAACCAGAGAAATGACTTTGATCAATCTTTCTGGGTGAAGAACCTGAGCATTTTAGTTGATGACATTGTCAGTTAAGCCCTTGGTAAATGATTGTTAAGTAAAACCCGTGCAGTCTCAGGCTGTACGCACCAAAATAATTTCCAAATCCAAGAAGAGTTAATGGTCTGATGATAAATACACTTGCCTCAGACAATTCCTGCAATACTAGGGATTATTCTGGGACACCTATTTTAAGACTGTCCCTGGCAAATAAGCATATATTGAAGAAAGTAATGATGTCTGTAAGTAACAGTTGAAGAAATGGGGTATGATTAGCCTTTTGTAGAAAAAGCTAAGAGGAGAAATAAGAACTTTCTTCAACTGTTTCAAGGATTGCCAAGTGAAAAAGTGTCAGGTTTACCACATGTATTTCTAGAGGTAAACTGGGACCAATGTGTGTAGAATTTTAGGAAATTAAACCACAGATTTTGTCTATTGTTTGATTTTGTTAAAACAAATGAATATGTACTGCAAAGTCGTGAGGTATTGCTCATCATGTCTGAACCAAAACTACATGACTGTCTTTCATGGTTGTTGTTAGCTATGAAATTTTTAATAATGAATTCTCCCCATGTCTGGAAATGCAGATTTTTATAGGAATATTCTAACAAACCTACTTCTAAGGATAGAAAAAGAATGAGAACTTGATTATTCCTACCTGACACTCATCCCAAGATACATCCTATAAACCACAGATGCTGGTTCCAGGCTTTCTCTGCGGAGGAGACTAGTTTGTCATCATTAGAGAATCTCTAGGGCTTCCCTGGTGGCTCAGATGGTTCAGAAGCTGCCTTCAATAAAGGAGACCTGGGTTCAGTCTCTGGGTTGGGAAGATCCCCTGGAGAAGGAAATAGCAAATAGCAACCACTCCAGTATTCTTGTCTGGAAAATTCCATAGAGGAGCTTGAAAGGCTGCAGTCCATGGGTTGCAAAGAGTTGGACACAACTGAGCAACTAACTGGAACACACAGAGAAAGAATCTCTGTAAGCAGAGCATGTGGTTTGGTGCTCTCGGTGGTGCTGAATCAAGGCAGGGCCTTTCAGGCATTCCCCCAGGCTAAGGTTTGCTTTTTACTTATCTCTGTTTCTCTCTTTCTGTCTCTCTGTCTCTGTCTCTGTCTCTGTCTCTGTCTCTCTCTCTCTCTGTGTGTGTGTGTGTGTGTGTGTGTGTGTGTATTTGCAGACACTCAGTCATATCCAACTCTCTGCAACCCCGTGAACTATAGCGCAGTAGGCTCCTCTGTCCATGGGATTCTCCAGGCAAGAATACAGGAGGAGATTGTCATTCCCTCCTCCAGAGGATCTTCTTAACCCAGGAATCAAGCCCACATCTTTTGTGTCTTCTACACTGGCAAGCAAATTCTTTATCAACTGCACCACCTGGGAAGCCCTTTACTTATCTCTGCCCTGCAACAATTCAGGTTGCATCTATTGCCTGTTGTCATCCCTCAGTATTATGGCTCCATACCATATAGATCACACCCTTACATCAAGCTTTCTGATGATTTTGCCTGCCTTTCTTAAATCTGATTGGCACCCAGCCTGCCTTGACCCCAGTCCACTGACTTCTCAAGATAGATATGGAAGAGATTTGAGATTTTGAGAGAGCTGCAGTAGATGAAACATGATGTTCTTAGCACTCTCTTGACCTATTATTTACATTTCTAATAAGAATCATCTCATGGTATATATTCATTGATTCTTGGTAAAGTTAGACAAGAGGCAAATATTGGATTAGATGGGTATCTGGCTGAGAAAGCATATTAAGGGTTTGATTACATCACTGATAAACTAGATATTAAAACTAGAATTTTTCTTCAGTTTTTGTTTCTCTTATACATACGAAGTCCTGTTCTGGTGGCTGGAGATATCAATTCTTTACCATGGTTTTTGCAAGAATGAAAAAGCTTGAATAAAGGTCATCATATGACAACTAGAGGAACTTCACTGACAGAACATCTTGACCACAGAAGCAGAAATCTGATAAACTCAGGCTGTGCAGAGTAGACAGTCATGTTCTGCAGATAAGACAGGGACACAGCTGGACACACAGGGGGAAGGTACTTCTGTCCTCCTATGGGGTCTCACCAGACACAGAGAAATTGTCTGAAATGAGCATTTTTCTCTGTTGACCCAGAGATCTATGATTAAGCTCGAATGAGAGAAATTTGTGAACCTAAAAAGAAAAAAAGGAACTACTAATGGAGAAAAGGAACATAAAGCATAATGGAGAGAAAAGTTGGAAAATCTCTGATGTATAATGGTAGCTAATATAAAGCCCTGCATGGAAGCCAAACCATTTAAGATTCATAAATTTTATAGCTAGAACTTAAATGTAAAATTCCTTGAGGAAAGGATTCATTCAAATTTCACTAGTTATTAAGTTATAGAACATTGCTATACCCAATTATGCACTTAGTAAATGCTTTCTATGATGCATGTGAGATGGATAGAAAGAGAAAAATCTCCCTAAAATCAAGGGGAAAAAATAGAAACTTGATTTTAGGAAATATAACAAATGATATAGTTAATTCTCAAGGTTCATCCCGTAAGGTTTTATGATTAAATAAGAATTCACATAAAGATCTTTGAGGTGAAAGAAATTATGCTCATTCAAAATTCAGGCCTTTTTTTTTTAACATCTGGTCAAATTCAAGGTCAGATTTATTAGGCTTAGAAAAATTATACAAATTACTAAAAAGTTGGTCCACTTATTGAATAATTCTCTTTGAAAGTTTCTTTTTTTTTCCCCCTGAGAAGAATAATCTCCAGAGTAAAGATGTCCTGGTGTCCATTTGGAAAGCTCTTTATATCACATCTTACCCAATGTGATTAAGAGGCCAAGTACACAAGGCCTGTTTCTCATCATCTTTCCACTTTTTAGCACTGTAGCTCTTTTACACTTTGGTGTTACATATATCCACTCTGAAAGGAAACAGTATTTGATCAAGCAGCATGTAGTAGCTAGAGGAGGAAGGAAGCTGAACATGTCAAAGGAAGAATTCTCACGAGAGATTCCACATTTATGGCAGGGCATCTTGCCCAAAGCCCTTAGAGTAAACTAGGCCCTCCATTTGTGCTATCTTCTGTGGTTAAATTGTGTCCCCCTGGAGGGTAGTTAACCTCATTTAGAGCAAGCTAAATGTCAATGAAAAAATATTTGACTTTCTTCCACAGCACAGATGAGACTCATAAAAATACTTCAAGTCAGCCTCTGAACTTGGCTTCTACAACCATCCGATAGAAGTTAACTACCATGTTGACTTGCTCTAAGGCATTATGGGTCATTGTAGGGACACAGCAACTGTTGATTCTCTTTCCACCTTCTCTTTCAAGGCTATTGTTAAGACTACTGAAAAAGAGGACTGGGAGGTAGTTTTCATTCTTACCAAACACCTAGGCATCATCTGTCCTTGAAGGCCTTACATCTTCATACTAAGTAAAATCTGTGATGGATCCATATCCTCAAGGGGAGGACCAGAGGGCAATTGTCTTTGAATCCCATGATCGGATGTGGCAAATAAGGTTGCTCTCCTAAGTTCTTGATTTCTCCAGTTGTTCTAAAGAAAATGATAAGACACATTCCCAAAAGAAAGCCACATTTGGAGAGAAAAGTGTCAACTGATTGCTAGGATTCAAAATCTTAAATTTATTAAAGAAAACAAAATTGCTTTAGTGGCTAGAATGACAGAAAGTGGAAAATAAGATTTAAAAACAAAGGAGGATGGAAAGTGACTGCTAAGGGGTCTGAAGTTTCATTTGATGGGATGAAAATCTTCTAACATTATACAATGATGATAGCTACACAACTCTCAGAGTACAGTAAAAAATGTTGAATTTCACTATTAGGTGGGTGAATTTTATGGTACATAAACTGTATCTCATTAAAGGTGTTAATTTTTTAACAGATGCAAAGGTTTATTTTCCAACAGAACAGGTGTTCAGGACAAAATGTCTTGGGTTCACATCCCCATAACTCTATCATTAATAGTTGGGTGGCCCTGGTCAAACTAATGCACAGGGTATGTTTATTTTTAATTTAGCTGTGGTTTTTGAGAGTTGGACTATAAAGAAAGCTGAGCACTGAAGAATTGATGCTTTTGAACTGAGGTGTTAGAGAAGACTTTTGAGAGTCCCTTGGAGTGCAAGAACAAACTAGACAATCCTAAAGGAAATCAGTCCTGAATATTCATTGGAAGGACTGATGCTGAAGCTGAAACTCCAATACTTTGGCCACCTGATGCGAAGAACTGACTCACCGGAAAAGACCCTGATGCTGGGAAAGATCGAAGGCAGGAGGAGAAGGGGACGGCAGAGGATGAGATAGCTGGATGGCATCACCAACTCAATGGACATGAGTTTGAACAAGTTCCAAGAGTTGGTGATGGACAGGGAAACCTGGCATGCTTCTGTCCATGGGGTCACAAAGAGTCGGACACAACTGAGTGACTGAACTGAACTAAGGTACAATTTAGTTGTATTTGTGGTGGCATGCATGGTTAAACTTAAGATACTTAACTGGAGTAGGTCACATGACCCAGCCAGGAGGAGTTGGCAGCTGTGGTGCAGCCAGAATTTCTTTATTGGGGAAGATCCTTGAAGAGTGATATATTAATCCCATGGGGAACAGTTGCCACTGGGTAGCTGCGTCCACTCACTGTACATTTGTTCTCCTCTAAACCCCTGAATACCTCAAGTTCTCATAAGCTAACATCGACCCAGGTTAACTGGGCCAAGCTGGCATTCTTGTCCATTACTGAACCTTCTTTTGTGGTCAGTCCAGCTCTCTTAGTTGACTGTTTCAAAGCTTACACAAGATAGCAAAATTCAGATAAATATAGAGAGGAAATTCTGTGACAGGCAGGTACATTGATTAATGAGCCATTTCTGTATTTAACAAGCTATTTTGTTCAGTTGGCCTCTAAAGTGGAAGCCAGGTCATTTGTATTCAACAAACATGTTTTGCTAGAGGCTGGGGACAGAAAGGTGAGCCAGTCCTAGCCCTGCCCCTCTAGATATTCAGTTTTGTGGCTCAGTGCTTTCTTTCTCCTTTGCAAGCTGAAGAAGCAGCATCAACAACTATCATTGACAAATTGTGCAGTTTTTTTTTTTAAGTGTAACATTTGATTGATCCTAAGTCATAATTTTTTAATATGGCAATCTGTGAGTTGTAAACATAGAAGGAGAATTTGTTTCATTAGTGGCACCTAGTGAGTTGTTCCCAGCATTTCAAAGCCTCTTCCACAAGCTGAAAGGATCCTGAAAACCCCTCTGTGCTTTGTGCTGGAATTGCACAAAGAGGGTTCTCAGGTTCTCTTTAAAAAATCAGAAAGCAAATTTACATTAGCTGTTATTTGGCTCACGAAACTCCCTTGATCTCTCAAAGATCTCCTTTCCCAATGTGTCAAAATCTCAAGCAAGGTACATATTGTCACCTTCCTCTTGATCTCTCCATGAGTTTCAGAGTGTCAGGGTTAACTGCAAACGTTTGCCTTAGTCTTTGATTCATCTCACGCTTTGATTTTTTTGTTTTGTCTTGTTTTCATCATTCTCATTCCTCCATTTGATTCCTCGATGATTATGACATATCAAAAACATCAAACCTAAACTGCTGCTCTAATGAGAGCAGACACACCAGGGTTCTTTCTCAGCTGATATGAAGCCCGGAAGGCAGCTCCAAGTGAGATGCGCACAGCGCTGTGTCCTCCAACAAGAAGGAGGCTGGGCAGAGGCCTGGGCCCCCTTTCTTTTCACATTAGTAAGTGCTAAATGTCTTGGGATTCCTTATGCAAAGAATACTTGATGTTTCTTGCAGAGTCATCTGAGATGGTTCTGACTTCTAACAAACATGACTATGTATGTACAGAAAGCAATTTTCTCTCTTTCCAAGGCTGACCTTGAGTTAATCTGTTGAAATTGTGTATAATTGTTGGACAGTTATGCACACTGTATAATTTTAAAAGGAGACAGGTAAAATATATGTGTTTGGTGACAAGGAAAGATCAGCCAGCTCTTGGCTTATTTACATTCAGAAAGCAGGGGACTGGTGTATATGCAAAGGTGGACGTAGCAAGGATTGATTTAGAATTTGGCAAGATGTGTCTGTGGATTTAATTCATTGCAGGCTGCATCTGGTGTGATGGCAGTGGCTCCAGGATCAGCTGAATGAAAGAGAGGTCATGAGGTCTGCAGGAAGTAGAAAGCCCTGCATGGGTTGGAAGGTTTTACTTTGCCTCTCAGAGCCTCAATAGTCTTGTCCCTAAAGTAGAGATAATTCTCAGCCTCACAGTGGTTACCTAATGTATGCTAATCTGTGGGGAAATACTTTGTTAACTCTGAATTATTGCATAAAATATACTTTTTATCATGGAAATATAGACTATCTTGTAGGCTATTTTAAGGACTCTAGAAAAAGGAAGACTTTATTTAACTCTTTTTCCTTTCTCTTGATTCCTTTGTAGAATGAGGCAGTGCATGAATATATAAATAATTCTTCCTCCTTGCAAATAAGTGGTATTTTTAAGATTTAATAGAGAATAAAGGGCAGGCAAATTGCTGCAGAGCAAAAGCAGTCAGCAAGAGGACCTTTTTAAAAAATCTTTTGAACCATTGTTATTTGAAAAAAATATATGTACTGTCTTGTCCAAATAAAGAAAATTTTATAATAATGGTATAAGTTTGGGGGCAGTAAGCAGACAATGCAAAATCTTCCCTTCTTGTGCCACTAAATATTTTTAATGAAACTGATTTTTTAGTAAAGTTTAGATTTACAGAAAATTGCAAATATAAAAAATTTACACATACCCACTACCCAGTTTTTGCCATTATTAGCATCTTACACTGGAATATTACATTTATTTCTACCAGTAATAGTAATATTAACTGAAGTCCATACTTTCAGATTTCCTTGGTTTTTAACTAATGTTCCTTTTCTGTTCCACAAGCCTACCCAGAACACAGTTTATATTTAGTCATGGATTTATACTCTAGGTGGCTCAGAGTCAGTCCTAGCTTATAGTGTGTCTCTGTGTTAAACTAGTTACTGTTTCTAAGGGTCTCTATTGATCATCCTAGTAAAGCATTCATGGCCTCATACTGGGAGACTCAAGCTCTAGATTACCTCCACCTAGAGCCCAGCTGTGTCGCCACTTTGTTTGAGCAAAACACAGGCAGAAACTAGCATGGGAATTTAAAAAACAGCCTGAAGCAGTTGTAGTAAATAACAGAGTGCCAGCTACATTCATGCACACCACTTCTAGTATTACTTTTATAATTCATACTTATTTATTTTGATTTTACACACATTCCTAACCATTTTGGTACCATAGACTATTTTGAAGGCTTCATACTCTGACTCAGAATGTGTGTAAACCTCTAAATAGCTGAGGATTATTTGAAATTCTAGAGTAATCTCAGACTGAAGACCCAGAAGATAGTGTGGACAAAAGAATTCTTCTTTTAATGGTTTTAGTAGCTGTTGAGTTCAGCACAATGATAAGAGGAGAGACACCTATGATGAGGATAACAACTATGTACATGTGTTGAAGGACATAGTAGTAAAACTCAACATCTCATTCTAGGCTCTGCTGATCTCACAGTAGCTTTTCTAGAACCTTTCTGTGTAGTGTGTAGAAACAACGCTAGAGGTAATCAAGCAGCTCGATAGTTGTGACTTACTATTCCACCCAAGAGACCGTACAGCCTGCAGAAGAAAGTCACAGAGCCTGGTAGACCCTGGGTCAGCACTGTGGCTGGATGCAGAACATGGAGCCACTGCAAACCCATTCATCCTCTCAACCAATATTCACAAACGTGCCAGCCAGCCTGTGTCGACACTAGGGGTACAAAATGAACAGAAGAGTCAGAGGCCTGTCTTGTGGAATTTACATTCTATTCTCTTCTGTATTGCTAATTTTATTTACATTATAAAAGGATCTCTCTGGATTCTTTGTGGAAAAGAGATTGTAGCAAGAGTGGAACAGGATGTCTAGTTAGGGGGCCACATGAGACAGTTAGTGACGAGGCTAAACCAGGTAGTGGTGGAGATGGTGACCAGTAGTCAGGTTCTGAATTTATTTTCAAGAAACAGCCAGCAGGATTTGCTTGTGTATTGGATGTGGGTTTGAGAGATTGGGAGCCCAAGATGCCTCCAGTTCTTTGGTCATTTACTACAGAAGGGAAGACTGGGGGAGGGGAGGGCTTGAGGATGGAAATCAGGAACCCAGGCTTGGCTGTCTTTCTGAGGGATCTGTGAGACATCTGAATGGTGCTGAAAGCTATGCAGTGAAAATACGCATCTGGCTGCAGGGAGAGGACTCAGCGCCCAGAGACTGGATGAGACTGCGTCACCTAGGGAGTGAGGACAGCTAGAAAAGCCTAGATGTGCAGGACTGAGCACTAGACCTGGAGGTTAAGAATAGGAAGAGGAACCAATAAGCAGGCAATCAGTCGTCCAAAGAGCCAAGAGGAAGGGGAGAAGTGATCACCACATCAAACAAGAGGGATGTTCGTGAGGAGTAAGAAGGTAACGTAAAACATACTATTGGCATAGTGGAGATGGTGGCAAAGCCATAACATTCTCATTTTCCCCGCTTTGGCCCTGCCATGCAGCATGTGGGATCTTAGTTCCCCAACCAGGGACTGAACCCTTGACCCTTGCATTAGAAATGCAAAGTCTTAACCACTGGACCTCCAGGAAGTCCCAACATCCTTGTTCTTAACTGGAGACAGTAATAGTCTTACCTGTGATACTTCAGGATGAATATATAATGATGTGAAAATGCTTAGCACAGTAAATGTGCAATTCACGCTAGCTATTTTAATGGGATACAGTTGATAGATCACTTTCTTGCAGGTTGGCTGTTCTGAGCGTCCCAGGTGATCTGAGGGAAAGCAGTGGCCATTGCAATCTTTGTCCTTGTTTAACAGTAAGGACACTCGACTTCAGAAAGGTTAGAGATAAGTAGTAAGGGTTGCTGGAACAGAGCTGTTCCCAAACCACACCTCATGGAAGATTTTCACATTTGCCCCAAAAGAGCCTATCTGCTATATCACCAAAAAAGAAAGAAAAAATCAAAACCAAACAAGTACCTATTTAAGTCTTTGTTCAACAAAATGAGTGGATTGTAGCACTTTCCCTTACAAACATCCCATGCATCACCACCCTCCCTTGAGTCTGATGAGTATAGAAAAGAGTGACTGTTCCTAGTCCCTCATTGGATAATGGAGATGGCATTCCTATAATGAAGAGGCAGAAATATGTATTTCACAAACTCAAAACTGAGAACCTTAATTCTTTCTCTAAAGCCAGCAACACTGCTGGTCTTTGGCCCAGCCCCTTTTTCATGTGACTCTCCTATGGCCACAAATTCTAGACTTGCATTGGTCTCAGTCCTGGTTGCATGTAAGAATCATCACTAGGAAGCTTCTCAGTAATGTCCTGACTCATGCTTTGATGGTTTGATTTCATTTATCTGGGTTAGGCCCAAACATCAGAAGTTTTTTTGCAGGTATGTTTATGGAAACATAATTTACATTTGGTAAAGTTCTTCTTTCTTTGTGTACGGGCCAATGAGTTTTGACAGACATATCGTCATGCACCCAGTACCACAGTCTACACACTGTTTATTTGCATCACCCTAAAAATCGATGGCACTTTCAGTCAACCTCTTCCCCCACGCCCTGTAGACCACTCATCTGTTTTCAGTGGCGCTGGTATTTTTTAAAGTAGACTATTTCAGCATGCACCCAGGGTTCAGAAACATGGTCAGCAGAGCTGCCGTCCAGCCTTTGTTAAAATTCAGGGACACAGGAAAGGAAACCTGAAGTGTTCTGTTAATACATTCAGGAAATCAATCAGTTGATTTCATGCTTATGCTCTGTTAGCTGAGAGAAGGCTCGTCTGCTGCTTCCAGTTTTCTGCAGCCGTTTCTCTGTTTTACTAGTGGTTTGAAGAGAGAAGCGAGTGGAGACTCTGAGGCACCGATCAGGGAGGGCAGACGTCCTGTGCCTGCCATGGTGGTGGGCAGTGTGAGCTGACCAGATATGTACTCATCTTTTCTAGGTGTCCACACTGTCCTTAGCATCATGAACATAATGGCCGTTGTTCAATGCACTGCCCCCACCTCCCCACCCATACCCCCCACCCCTGCCTCTGCTTTCCTTTGCCACACATAGACCTCAAATGTTTCGGTGATAACTCAGCGGCCCACAGGAGTTCAGCAGTGTAGGCAAAGACCTTCCTGTTTGAAATATACCTTGTATATTTCAGGGGCCTGCTCTCTGTGCATGATGAATAAGGCCTTCATGTGTTCAGGCTTATGGCTATAAAATGACAAATGGCAACATTAATCTTCGCGTTGTTCCCTTCCCCTAAGGACATTATAGAGACAGCCAAGGTCGCGCAACCATGTAACCTGAGTGTTGTTTCTCCTTATACCCTCTCCTATACAGGATGTTGACATCACCTATTATATATGCTACACTCTTTCCTGATCTCCCCAACTTCCTATTTGCAAATAGCTTTTAGACTTATATTGAATGGTAATGATACAAGTAGAAAGAAACACAGCATTTATTCCTTATACCCACCATTTTTGACTGATGGGGTGGGCAATAGAATGTCCTATTTCTCCTCTGCTGGCAGAGAAATACACCAAGTGGTGGCAACATAGTGTGAGAAGCATGAGTCCTTCAGGTGCGGGACTGGCCTTGTTGTACCAGGGCACACTGCCGATGAAGTTCTGTCTTGAGGAGGAGGAGGGGTGTGTCATTCTTACAGTGTTGTCTATCGTAGTATCAGGCACACACTCATCACGGTCAGGTGCACTAGTATTCATATTTTTGCTGTTTCTGTGTCAGTTACTGTTTTTATCATAGTGATACTAACTCCTTTCCATGTGGCCTCCTTTCTGTTGGTTGTGGGTTGGAAGATCGATGCAAGAACTCTTTGTACAGCATCACAGCTGCTTTGAACAACATCACCCCTTCAGTCTGTGGCAAATGGGCTACTGATGAGAAAAATGATCTCAGGTTATTTCTACTTGGTTTTAGTTTTGTGCTCCGAGGATGGTTTTGCCTAATAGGAGGTGCTTAAGCCAAATATCCATCTTTCTAAAATGGCATTGTCCAATAGGTTAGCCACTCACCACATCTGACTATTGAAATTTGAATTAGGTAGAAATAAATAAAATTTTAAAATTTAGTTTCTCAGTCATACTAGCAACATTCCAGGTGCTTCCCTGGTAGCTCAGACAGTAAAGAATCTGCCTGCAATGCAAGAAAACTGAGTTCGATTTCTGGGTCGGAACGATCCCCTGAGAAGGAAATGGCAACTCCAGTATTCTTACCTGGGAAATCCCATGGATGACGAAGCCTGTTGGGCTATAGTCCATGTAGTCACTAAGAGTCAGACATGACTGAGTAACTACTAACACTTTCATTTCACTAGATACACACACACACACACACACGTTTCCAAGATTACAGGAAGTTCTTCTGGAAAACACTATAATGCACTCTAAAACACTACCTTTCCCAAGTAAAATGAGATTTTTTAAGTCATTGCATTTCCAGTGATTTTGTATTGGAGCCTACATTTTATCTTAAATCAACATTATGTTGCTCCTATAAAGAGAGGAGATAAATACAAGTCAAGAGTATGTAAAACCAAAAAATTCATTTATCCAAGTGAATCATGTGGGTCATAGTGTTGATTATAAATGGTCAGGAGGAATTAGGCATAGATTGAATCAACCTGACATCAGGCTATGGGAAGATTTCCATAAGGAAAGTACACAGTGACCACCAAAACATACCTTCCTTCCTAGTTCTGATGCTGTTGAGTCATTCTTTGCTTGCTTCTGACAGTGATTCTTTAACTTCAAAGGTCAAAATTGCCTTCACAGAATTTCAATTTCCCCTCGTGTCTTGGTCAGTATTAAGTAAAAATATGATGATGATGCTTTTTTCCAATTCTGAGGGGGAAAGGGGCCAAGATACAGTTTGCTGAACATCCTATCCACCCACATTAGCTGGACCGACAGTGGAGATTCAGGGCAGGAAAGGCCCTGGTGTAGACGCCATCCATGTCTCTCTTCTTCATGATCTATGGACAGAGTGCTAAGGAGGCTTCAGGGAGCATGGAGAGAATATGGCTGTTATCATCAAAAGAGCATTGACGTTTTGAAACAAAACTAACCTTACCTCAGACCATCGCATATCATAAGTCTGTACATCTCACCCCTTGATAAACATATGATGTAAAGTGCCCCCCATTTTGTGATCTTGTGTGCCCAGGTGAGTGTCCTTGCAAACTAAATTGTACTTACGTAAAGCAGTAATGATTTGTTTCACTAAACAGGAGCCTGGTGGGCTGCAGTCCATGGGGTCGCTAAGAGTTGGACACGACTGAGCGACTTCACTTTCACTTTTCAGTTTTATGCATTGGAGAAGGAAATGGCAACCCACTCCAGTGTTCTTGCCTGGAGAATCCCAGGGACGGGGGAGCCTGGTGGGCTGCCGTCTATGGGGTCGCACAGAGTCAGACACAACTGAAGCGACTTAGCAGCAGCAGCAGCAAAGCAGCAATGATTTGTTTCACTAAACCTCATTCATAATTTTTTCTAATCCTTTGAAGAATAAAAAGGAATGTCAAAGTTTCATGAACTTAGAAAAGTGATATTAGAAGGAAACTATCTAAGCAAGGAAGAAACCTGTCATACCAACATCTGTAGCTACTAAGGTGCAGGTGATGCTTAGACTATTCGGAAAATGTTACAATTTTAATGGTAAGAATAAAGGGAGACAAGAAAAACTATTCCAAAATATGAGCATCTTTTGAGTCACCAGCAAAATATCTGAACAAAGTTTCTATTAAATTAAGAGAAATTGTTCTGAGAAACCAGAGCACCACCTGGGTAGAGTGCTAGGGTGTAAGAATCTGCACAGGCAGGTCAGTGACCTAAAGCTTCCAGGGACAGGATGAGTCTGGGGCTGAGTGCACATGGGATTTGAGCCAAGTAGCAAGAAGTAGAGATGAAACTGTCTTAAAGAAGGGATGGTAAGAGATACACATAGAAGTGGAGCGGCTGAGGCAATTATTGTCAGGGGGCCCATGGCTTCCTTCATGCTTATTTTTCCTTTGGCTTCCATTGAGGTAGTCTTTTTGTGGTCCCCTGATTGAAAAGCACAGGCCATACAAGTGAATTAAAGAATGTATATTTTTCAGATATGGGGGGTGATGGGCAGAGCAGATGGGTCCACTTAAGCATCAGTTCAGTTCAGTTACTCAGTCGTGTCCGACTCTTTGCGACCCCATGAATCGCAGCACGCCAGGCCTCCCTGTCCATCACCAACTCCNTGTGTGTGTGTGTGTGTGTGTGTGTGTGTGTGTGGTATCCACTTAAGGTGGTATTACCCTTTTTCATGTAATTTGCGACTTTCTGTTGGACACTAAACATGGCATGTCCTCATCAATATCAATTATGCTGTTGAGAGACAGTAAAAAAGACCAAGAAAGATCAACTGTACTAATTTATTGTTTTCAAGAGGTATCTTCTTAAATAGATCTCAGCGTGTACACTTTCTAAGCAGAAATGTATTAATTATAGGTAACATTGTCCTGACTAAGATGGGAAGATTGCTGCAGTGTGAAGCAGTATTTCTCCAACTCTTTTGCATCACAACCCCATTAAGGAGCTTTCAAACATATCTTTCAAATCTAATCACCCTCCTCCTGAAATTTCAATTATGCAGATATATTGTTATTTGTTTATATATGTATATCTGTACTTTCCATGTTAAAAGACTAAGAGCTTTTGCTCCTCCAAGAACTAATTTTCACCTCCCCAGGGGGAGAGCAACAGAAGAGCCTACAGGCAGTCCCAGCATAGCTTCTCACCTGAAATGTGACCTTGAGCATGTCCTTTAGCCGCCAAATCCGTTCTCATCTGTAAGCTGAGTAGTGGTAATAATAATAATAACAGTGATATTTCCCTGAATCACAGAATTAGATCCTCAGTGGTGGGGTTTGTAAATTGCCCCATACATATGGGAGGTGCTGATTTCAAGGGACAAACAATGATTTGCATTTGGATTGTTCAGTATAATTGAGCAGCTTTGATTTCCCAGAGTGGTGGTGGTGGTAGTTTAGTCTCTAAGTCATGTCTGACTCTTGCAACCCTGTGGACTGTAGCCTACCAGTCTCCTCTGTCCATGGGATTTCCCAGGCAAGAATACTGGAATGGGTTGCCGTTTCCTTCTCCATCGGTTTAGCCACAGAGGGGGGATTTTGACCACAGTGGGGCACATTTCTTAGTGAGGAGGAAGTCCTCTTGTGCAGTTTGTGGTTATGAGGGACGCTCTCCCCAGCCTGCCCACAGATGTACCACAGGTGATGCAGGAGCTTAGCAGAATCTCAGAGATGGACACACTGGTCCTTCAAGAGCCCAGGTCCCCCACTGTCAGCTGGATAACCTTGTGCAAGGGCTTCAGCCCTGTCAGCTTCAGAGTCCTCATCTGTGAGGGAACAGCAGGAGCAATACCGTGGCTACCTGGGCTCTGAGTCCTAGACCCTGTCACGCACAAAACTGCTTGGTTCAGTCTGGCCTGGCGCAAGCACCAGGTGACACAGGATTCTAAATTCCTCTGAAAAAGAAAAGGAAAACTCATGGCAAAGCTGATGACGAAATGCTTTCCGGCTTCTCCCTCTGATTTAAGTGACCAGCTTAATAGAATGTCCATCTCAGAATGCCATCTTAGTGGTCCCAGCTGCACAATGTCCGTGCAACTTTTATGAGAAAGCAGGGGTGACCGTAAAGTAGTTCATTTGCAGGGACCATCCTGAGATTGTGTCACTAACAGCCTGAGCGTATGTCCTTTTGAAGGGGTTGTATACAAGGATCCTGAATCATCCAGAAAGAATTAGATTTTGTTGACTCTTTTCTTGTAATTTTCACAAGAAATGGTTAAACTGTTTACAGTTTGTTTAAAAGCTGACTGATAGGCTTAGGTGGTTGGAAACACAGCTAACATGTTTTGCTCTCTTGATATTTTCTAAAACCAGAACATTTAAAAAATAATACTTGCTGTGTTTGAGTCTCATGAATAACTTGGGGAAAAGCTTGACAATAGTAAATACACATCTTGAAGTTTCCTTTATGTGCTCAAGGCTTTTCTCGTTTCCAAAGTCTTCATAGACTCGAGGCATCTCTCTCTGAATGTGTTCTTGTTGATTAGTCACTAAGTTATGTCCAGCTCTTTTGCAACCCCATGTTGTGTAGCCCACCAGGCTCCTCTGACCAAGGGATTTCCCAGGAAAGATTATTGGAGTGAGTTGCTCTTTTCTCCTCAAGGGGATCTTCCTGACCCAAGGATCAAACCTGTGTGTCCTGCACTGGCAGGTGGATTGTGTGCTAAATTAAGATCTGCCAATTATGAGAAGCAAAGAATTGATAGGTTCTTCTACTGGACAGTGGTGAGACATATCAGTTCCTTTAAAAGTATATACATATATTTACTGAATTATAATTGGCATACAATATCACATTAGTTTCAGGGATACAACATAGTGATTCAATTTTCTATATGTTCTGAAATGACCACGACAACAAGTCTAGTACCATATGTCACCATACAGAATTAAAACAATATTATTGACTATATTCTCTATGTGATACATTATACCACCATGTATATGTCTCTTGGTTCAACTGCAGACCTTTCCTGAACATGAAAATAATGGCAACTCTTTAAGTTAACTGTTCTCTATAACTCTATTCAATGACTTTGGAAGCTTCTTTTCCCTTTTACTAACTACACTTTGGGGCACTGTATGAGTTGCTAACTGGTTCCTATGACCTGAATTCCATATTCCATGGTGGATCATGTGAGGGATTTGATAATGGCACAGAAACCATTTTATTAGTATACATCCAATTAAAAGGAAATTACCTGTATTTTAAGCTAGGCATAATGAGATTTAGGCATTCTAAAGTAAAGGGCAGATAGGAAACAGGGATGGATAGCTAAGAAGAGTACCATTTGATAGAAATCTCTCAAAAAATGCCAAGTCCTTTTTGATTTAAAAGAAAATATTTATCTTGTATTTGCAAAGTCAGTCAGTCGGTCAGTTCAGTTGCTCAGTTGTGTCTGAGTCTCTGCGACCCCATGAATCGCAGCATGCCAGGCCTTCCTGTCCATCACCAACTCCCAGAGTTCACTCAGACTCATGTCCAACGAGTCAGTGATGCCATCCAGCCATCTCATCCTCTCTTGTCCCCTTCTCCTCCTGCCCCCAATCCCTCCCAGCATCACAGTCTTTTCCAATGAGTCAACACTTCATATGACGTGGCCAAATTACTGGAGTTTCAGCTTTAGCATCATTCCTTCCAAAGAAATCCTATAGCTGATCTCCTTCAGAATGGACTGGTTGGTTCTTCTTGCAGTCCAAAGGACTCTCAAGAGTCTTCTCCAACACTACAGTAAATTCTGTTAAAAGGAAGTTGAGAACACATTCCTCAGAGACCTGTGTATCATAAGGTGGAACAGAAGTACATAAGGCACTCCTTGCCACCTGAGGGGACTAGATGTTGGGTAGTGGCAGGCGATAGAGGGCAAAGAGGGGCCCTAGATAAAATGAGATTAGAGGTCAGAATGAGACAGAAGTGTCAGAAGCCAGTTGCAAAGACTCCAATACAAGAGGTAGGAGAAGTTAGAAGATCCCAGGTGAGATTTCCACATGCCCGTTGTGAAAATACTAGATCTGAAAATACTAGATCGTGGAGGTCAGGAGTACAAATATACATTTAATTATTTAAATGCACATAGTTTAACTGCTCATTTACACTACTCATGTGCCTGTATAGGTTTTTCAAAGTCATGCTTTTACATCTGAGCAGCTACGAATGATGAGTCAAGACTCTCCACCTTCATTTTCCTAAATAGGAGCTAAAGCAGTTACCTGCATGGCCTGACACCAGAGGCTGGCCTGCCCACTCCATCTCCAAGCATAGACGTAAGCTACTGGGTCTAACAGGTCAAAAACAGAAGCTAAGACTGAGAGGCAAAAAAGAGGGTACCCAATAAGGCTCAATTTTATCACAGTCTCTATAGCTATTTGTTACAGAGAGAAAAATCAATGTGGAAATTCGAGTGAGAGATGAGAATTCCAAACTGCTAATTGCTTCTTTTCCTCTCCTCCCTCTCCCCTTTCTTTTGCTTTTTCTATGTATTTTCCTTGAAGTTCTGGTAAAATTAAAAATGATGGTGAGTGCTTAGTGAAGTACATGGGAGGAAGTTGTTTAGGCGGGTAGTCAATTTGGATATCATTCCTACACCCAGTCAACGCTCTCCCTAAGGAAAGTTCTCAAGCCACTGTGGCTTTTGGCAACAGCTCATCCAGATCCTCTTCAAGTGCTCCCCTTGCTCTGTCCTTGTGAATACCCATATCTAAAACTTACCACAAGGAACTGCAATTGTCTAACTGTCAGGTTTCTAGTGAGTAGAGCCTTACTTTTTCTGTATTATTGGTATCTACTCAATATCTGGCATATAGAGGTATTCAGTGTTACTCTCCCACAACCATCATATATGCAGCATGGCCACATCAGTAGTCCACTTTTGGTCAGTAGTGTTAATATCCAGACTGCACTTTAAATGCTGCCCATCCTCTCAACAAATATTATTGTGTGTTGGCAACACAGTGCACACTGTCCCAGGCACTAAGAATACAGAGAAGGACTAGACTGATGGTTCCTGCCCTCGTGGAGCTGGCAGTCTGATATGTTTTTATTTGGAAATTTATGGACTAGTCCCTCTTTCTGAAACCACCAGTCAGTCCCTCTTTCTGAAACCAAAGTCAATACGACCACTGTTGGGTCCTCTGCCTTCTCATCATTGCCTTGGATCTGATATTCCTCTTCTCTCCAAATCTGGTACGATTTGCTTGGGCCAATGAGATGTTCATGGATGGGAAGTGAGCAAAGGCCTGACTATGGCTTCTGTGGTTGGGTTGGGCTCTTGCACTCTACCTTCATCATGAAATAAAGTCTATAACCTGGGCAGCCACTAATCCTTCATTGTAGTTTCCAAACGAGGCATATAGACTGCAGTTTCCTTACCTATCCCATGAAATTACAGCTTGCTTAATTTAACACTGTCACCTCAGCTGACCTATAAACCTGTGAATAGAGGAACTTCTTAGCTGTTGGGATTATTTGTTACACAGCATTCTTAATAGCTGACTAAGAAACCAACTATTTCAGTAATTTTTCTCCTAGCTTTAAAACCTTCTCACTTTCCAGATGTCCTCCAACATAGATCTGACCGTATCATTCTTGATTTTAATCCCTCTATAGCTGCCCATTGCCCGACTTATATAGTTTCCTAACCTTAGCAAGATGTTCACATTTCTCTTTTATTAGCCTAAAGTACTTTCCCTGCCTCATCCCCTTATCTTCACCTGTGCCTAAGTGAAGCTCTGCATGTTTTGAACTGCCCACCATTCCTTGCACGTGCCATCATACTTTCCTAGCCGAGGTGTTTGCTCATCGTCCTTCCCTCGGCCAGAAGTGCCTTCCTCCATCTGCCTGTTGACATTCTACTTCAGGATTTTGCACAAGCACGACCTCAGGAGGATGGTTACTGTCTCCCCTTCACTCAGATTGAAATTCTGCCCTTCTGCCCCCACGACATGGAATTCAGAATTTCTTTTGGAAAATATCTTTGAGCTAAGAGTATAGTGTATTTACAGATCTGCCTTTCTAAGTTAAACATGTCATTGGAAACAGGAACTATAGTTTTAAATCTTAATATCTTCCTGTTATTTTTAAAGTAATCTCAGCTCGTTTTTTGAATGGTTGAAGATTGAATGAATAAATGGCCAGAAATGTTTGATTTACTCATTATTTATAATGGCCTACTCAGCCAATAAACTGAATTAATTTGTATCATTTTTGTGGGATGGTCACTGTTGTTCAATTACTAGAGACTATAGTTACTAAGAATTCTGCAGTTCTACAGAATAAGGAATTTTCTTGTCCCAGATTCCAGTAGATCTTGAAAAACCCTTCTAGATCCTTCTTTCTGAATCTCCTCTTCAGATGTCAGAACTTTGAGGGAGTTACAACTGATTTTGCCATTCACGTTTTAAGAAAAGTGAATATTATTTTTCCAAATCTGTAACTTAAAATAAGATGAAGAGAAAGCCTCAAAAATATTGAAGAGTTGAAAAATAAGCTAAATTTCTTTTTTTCCAAGGAGAGTTGTTGGACCCCCCTCCCCCACCCTGGTTTAAAACAAAAACAAAACAAAAACTTGTTTCACCTTATTTCTTATATCCACTATTGGGTTTGCTTAACCCCCATGCCCTGGCCATTTGAGGAGTGTTCTGTTTCTCCCTAGTCTTGTTTCTTCTCCAGGCCATGGGGGAAAATAATACCAATAATGGCATTTATCCTTTCACAAGAGACTTTCCAGTGTGGAAGACAGACATGCCTTTCAGCAGTTCATCCCACTTAGATGACTACTCTCTACCCAAGCACTCCCAAGAATCCAGTACCTGTCTCGCATGTCAAACAGTAAATGTGAGGACATCCTGCAGTTTATAAAAATTATCTTTTGTATTTTACCTTTGCCTCCCAAAGTTCCCTTCAATTAGAAGAAAAGCTGCATTCCCTAAGAGCTTCATAATTTCCCTTCAATTAGAAGAAAAGTTGCATTTCCTAAGAGCTTCATAAGAGTAAGAAGATTTGATTCTTGCCACAGTTATTGTGTGTTTAAAGTGCAGTTAAGTCCCTAGAACTCTTCTGGTCCTGATTTCCTTATTTCTCTTTCACATACCCGTTTGCGTGGCTTGGCTGGAATCGAGGTGTATGGCATATGGCTTTTTGCCGCTTGAGCTGCCACAGAAGTAAATGTCATTGCCATATAATGCCAGATTTCCATTTTTTGAATCACAGAGCATGGGATTCTGTCCGAAAGCTCCCAGGCCACTGTGTATTCTTGAAGCAAAAGCAGAAAAGGATAAGAACCATGTCTCAGAGATGCTCTGCTTATTAAAATGTGTCTATTGTGATAAGAAATATATATAAAATGGAGATGCCGTTGCCCTCAAATGTGTTAGAAAAAGATATCTGGCTTGTTTTATCGGGCACTGAGCAACTCTGGATATTTGTTCCAAGCCTCTACTAAGCAGATATCAGTTAGAAATGTAGAGATGGTTTTAGACAGATAAAATTCACTCGTGCATGCACCAGAAAACATGAGACTGTGAATAAAAGATATTGATGGGTTTTTGATGCAGTTCACTAAAATTTTGTATTCATTAAACTGTCATGTTATAGAACACTTCAGGACAGACTTAGCTGATAAAAGAGCCTAGAAGCTGCTGCAGACACGGCCTCAACCTTGACTTCCCACCCCCACCCCTCACTGCACTCACCTCCCCATTCCCAACCCACTCCCACTGCTGAGGAACCAAGGGGAGGGTTTGGAAATTCACAAAGAAGTGTAGTCAGTAAGTTCAGTAAGTCAAGAGCAGCGTTGACCCTGAACCTAAGGAGTGGGATTCAAACTCTAGCGCCATTATTTCCTTGCTGGGTGATCTTGGGTGGCTCAATTAATGACCTTGCCTTGTTTCTCAATCTCTTATCTGTGAAATAATATAGATATTTTACTTAATATAACAACTTGATATAGTTGTATTGAATATGTCCCCTGTTGTGGGAGTTAAATGAGCCAAGATGAGCCTGATCATATGAAATGGCAGATATTTGACCATTTCTGAATTACAAAAATGAACGTTTTTTATGGTTTATCCGAATATATATAAAGCTCTTGGGCCATTTCCGTAAGGATTACACAGTGCTCCAGATGAGGTGTGGGAGGCGTGGATTCTAGTCCAGTTCTGCCTTTAGTACTTGATCCCGGATGGCTCTCCTACACCTGCAATTACCACCCCTCTCCTACCTAGACAGAGGTGGCCTCTGAGAAAGCTTCCTCCTTCTGGGCTTTGAATTCTCTCACTTGTCATCTGCACCAGTGTCCCTTCTAATCTTCCCATCATCAGTATCATCCTTTTGCATGCTGTCTTCTCACCATGATAAAAAGATACATCTCTTGCATTTTACAAAAACAAGTAACTCCTTGATCCTCTGTCCACTTCAAGCCAGGTTTTCTCATATAGTCCCATCTATGTACCATTTCTTTTTTCTTCTTCCCATTAATTCATTAATCCACTGCAACTTGTCTTCTGCCCTCACTAAAAATATAATTCAGCAGAAGGAGAGAAGTAGAACTCTAAAATACACTAAATTATATTGTCAATATTGAAAGCTCTTTAGCCACAAAAGCCTCCAGTTTTGGCAAAGTCAAGAATTACCTCTGATGGACATTTTAAAATCTCTCTCATATTTGCCTTCTTTGGAGCACAAGACCCTGTTAGTCACTCTTTTCTTAAAAACTATCTTACTGTGGCTTTGATATGAACACATGCACAAGGTATATACACGATACACTATATATATTAAATGAAGAAAAATAATTATCATTGTTCCAGTTACAAGTGATATTTTAGGCAAAAAGTTTAAAGGCAGCTAAAAATATAACATCTTGAGAAGAGAAATATGACTCTCTAAAATGCACTAATACACATTTTGAATACTTGAAAACCTCTTTAGCTATAAAAGACAGGATTTCTTAGAGGCAAGTGGAGATTGAGAAGAATTGTTGAGTTCTAATTTAAGACTGGAAAGAAGTCACATTGTTAAGAATCTCTGCTGTGATGAAAAAAGACATCAAAAAATGTATAAAAATAAATCTTTTATCCCTTTCTGCTTTATACTTATTGACATTCTCTCTCCTCCTCCCTCTTCAGTTCCTTCTCTTCACCTAAAAATCTCTCCTTTCCTTCAAGATGCCTCTTTCAGGTTCTTTACAGGCTCTTTTGTCCCCTCTCTGCCAATTTCCCAGAAGAGATCACCATCTCCTTGCCCACCTCCTCCACTTGCTGTGGTTTGACACTCGCCCAAGTCCACCTACTGAAGTTGCTTTATTTAGGTCAGCAGTCACCCCTGAGTGTCAAGTCCAACGGCCTGTTCCTGTATGTTCATCCTGTTCCATGACCCTAGAGCTTTGGCTTGTGTCCCCACCTGTGCCTCCTGGGATCATCTCCATTGCTTGACTCGCAAAGAACTGCAACCGCCACTCAATCCTTAAGGTTAGGCATTCCCCTACGCCTTTTTCTTGTCCCACAGCCTCTCATCTTCAATCATCCATCAACTCTAGGAGTGGCCCCTCGTCTCTTAGTCTTGGAATCTTACAGTGGTCCCTGGTTTTTCTTCACCTCTTCTCCTACCGAGTCCCCAGATCCTGTGGGTCCAGGAGTGTATAAGAAAGGGTCATCTGGCTTTTACCACTTTTAACCTGCTTCCTGCCACCATTAACTCTCGTGGAGCATGTTTTTGTCTTTTAACATTCTCCCTGAATCTGCACTCGGCTCACCTATAAGTTCTCTTTCCCTAGCTGCCAGAAATACCTTTTTAGAACATGGTTCTAATAACACATTTGCACTCAGAAACGTCTGGTTTTCCCTTCTTGCGGCATGATGACAAAATATTTTATTGTAAGCCAGTTTTCCAAATGAAATGTCTATTGCACCCTGCAACTCAGCCCCTACTAACCTGTAATTCATCATATTGATGGCTCCTCCAATGTGCCTTGAGTGTCCAGGTCTCTACCCATGTTCCCTCAACAAGGAAGACCCATCACTCTTTCTATTGAAAGTCTGCCCATCCTTCAGAACTCAGCCCACGAGTTCTGCAGAGCCCTTCCAAGGAGGTAGAATTAATTTTTTTCTTTCAGGTGCACTTTCTTTTTCCCTTTCTTGAAGCACTTCACATGCTTGGCCATACATTGAGTTTGAAAACTTCTTTTAGTCAATTATCTTGCTTCAAGCCGGTCCCTAGCCACTTGTCCCACCTCATGCCTGCCTATAGCAATACAGTAGAACCCTAAAAAGACCCATGAAAACCACGGTCTTAGTTTATAGTTAGTCACGTGTACTTTCTCCTTCTTGACTCTACTCCAGAGAATAAGGAAAAATTCTGTACTGCCTTTCTATCCCAAGGTGCCTACCAAAAATTATACAGGCACTCAACAAATATTGAAATGAAATTGAAACTGTTAGACATTCAGTCATGTCTGACTCTTTGCAACCCCATGGACTGTAACCTACCAGGCTTCTCTCTCCATGGAATTCTCCAGGCAAGATTACTGGAGTGGATAGCCTATCCCTTCTCCAGGGGATCTTCCTGACCCAGAGATCAACACTGTGTCTCCTGCACTGCAGGCAGATTCTTTACCATCTGAGCCACCAGGGAATTAAATGGATTGAATTTTTTATCTAGCCACAAATGAGAAAAAAGAAACTGATAATGTTTCTGTTTTTTAATAAGCTAGAAAGCCCACCCTAGAACAAATTTGGCAAATTATGGAATAAAGTCAATCTTAAGTGAAGGATATTGTTGTGTAGCTAAGATGAGCAGGAGAAGGAAGATACTACGGAGGGATGATTTCTCTTTGGACCAGGAAGAAAATTCAGGCACTTCTAGGAGAGAAAGAAAAAAAATTATGTGTATGTGTGTGTGTACACCTTAAAAACAGCTTTGCATTTGGTTTTGATGGTGTTTAGTGCTTGACAAAAACCAGTTGATTGTTTTGTGCTGGTGTGTGCTCCTGTTCAGAGATCAGAGCATGAGATGCTACAAACACAGGCTGTGGCAGAGCCTGGGAGATCTAGTCCCCAGTTGTTTGTGAGGCTGATTACCTCCTTTCCTCTCCTCCCTTGTTTATATCAGATGGAAAACCTGGAGCTCCCTCTGCAAAAAGGAAAGAAGGAATTGGCATCCACAATGACATTAGAGGACTGCTTGCTACCATTTTGCTGGCATAAATCTTGACATTTCAGCAGAATTTTAAGAAACAAGTTGGGACAAGTTTCCTATTGGGAAATCTACCAATAATTGATAAACTAATTTATAAAGTCATGCACTACAGTACAGGTGTTTAGAATCATGGACATTCCAGGGAAAAAATGAAAACATATAGATGCTCATTTCATTGTTATTTACAGCAGCAAGAAAATGGAAATTAACTCAATAATTCAGCAATGAGAACATGATAAATTAATTTATGGCCACATTTATTTATGTGTCAAATTTTTTTAGTCACTTAAAAATGATATTTGCGAAAACATTTTAAAATATTACATTAAATGTAGTAGAGGGAACAGGATGCAACACTATCTTAACCAAGTAAAAATGTAAACTAAGAAGTTTTCTACATGAAATTTTAATGATTTTAACAATGGTTCCTTCTTCATGGTGTGATTAATAGTGATTTTTTCTGTTTTACTGAGTTTATAACGTTAAGCATGTTCTCTACTGAGCATGAATGTTCTTACAGTCATATTTTTATAAACAACTTTAAAGTATGAGAATACAGAACTGTCATCAAGCTCCAGTTGTGATCTGCTAAGTGGTACTGGTCTAGGGGGAATTCTCTGACCACAACAGCCCACATTATCAATTCAGGCTAAGTTTGTTTATTCTTCCTTAAAATAAAGCATGTATTTGAGCCATCTGTGCCAGCTGAGCCTGTGCCCTGCATCTTCAGCCTGAAGTTGATTGGTACTAAGATCAAAACCTTCTTAGGCTCCATTCGAGGAAGACTCATTAACTGCAAAAAAGTTCTAAGCAAATGTGACATCCTTGAGAAAGTGAGCGAGTTCACAGAGGGAGGGTCCCAGCATCTGGGCTGCTTGTAAAATGGGTTCCTGGAGGGGAGGTATCTAACTTCTTTTCTATCTCTCTGAGGCCCCTCGGGATGCAGAAGTAGGAGGAGAAAGGAATGGGAGAAAACATGAGTCACTGAGATGTTTTCAAAGATATCCTCATCTCATAACTTTATCCTTGAGGTTGGGTAGAATAACAGAGAAGTACTCAGAAGGATTTTATCACTTCCCTAAGTGTAAAGGTTTGCAAAAAGATTTTATATTTTTGGCTAAGGTATCAGAGACATGTAGAGACGGTGTTCCTAGTGTTGTGTGAATAAATCAGACTCTAAGGAGTTCACAGAATTGGTCACAGCCCTGGAAAGAGATAATTAGAAAATAGCATGACATATGCAACAGCAAAAACCTATATACATTGTATGGAAATAATTCAAAGGAGGAATTATATAGGAGAGGCACTCTATTGGGAGGGTTTTAACGTATGACTAGACGCCAGGTAAGCAGAAAAGAATTGGTGGAGAAAAGACATGAAATAGAAAGAATACATGAAGAGAAAACTTAATGAACAGAGCTCTGTTGTTTTTAAGCTATTAAAGCTGTATTCTTCAGTATCCAAGACTTGAAAAAAACAATCTTAAAGAAACATGTGAAAGCACATTATAAGTACTTCCTAAATATTAGTTGAATGAATGGAGGCCCGATTCCTTAATTACAAACTGGAGTTGTTTGGCGAAAGATATTTGTTCAGCGTGTGAACAGAAAAACTAAGATGTCTGGCACACAATAGATTCCCCCAAAATGTAAACAAGAGCACTTATTCATAGTTAACATATGTCATTATTTGAAATATCTGCTTCACAATTCTTTTGCTTGTCACTGCATTAAGAGTATTACAGGCAATGCATTTTGGAAATCATGTTTCATATTTGCTGTGGAATGACTTGGAGGGAGAGCATTTTTGCATTTAAATGGATGGGTTATTGCCCTTTGGGGCCAATTTTTATTTATATTATCAAATTAACTCCTTCCTGCAATTACTGACTTAAAAAATGAAGACAAGTACTGAGCAATAAAACAAAATTATACTTTGGACTGAATTTAATTGCTGCACAAATTAGGTTGCAAAGCTCATTCTTCCTGAGAGTTGGGAATAACCTGTTAATATCATTTGCCTAGGGGTCGTGGTTCACATTTCATAGCTTTCTTTAATTGGAAGTAGAATAGAGAACAGTTTGCAAGCAATCTGGCTCTTACAAGCTGATAATATGGAAGGGCTGAGTTTCAGAACGAGTCTGTCCTTATAGTGGGGATGCCAGTTTGCCATGAGTGGTCACAACACTCAGAGTTGGTTTTCCTGGAGAGTTGCTGGGTTGTTTGGTATTGAAATGGTGGGTGCACGGTTGTAATGTGTCTAGCTTCTGAAGACAGTCTTTATTAAGGGAAAAAGGCAAAAATAATTGAGTTTAAATAGGGCTCAGAGTGTAATTTCATATGTTGAATCCTTTTGGTCCTATGGGTGTCCTCCCCTTGTGGTTTCTTATGTGGCACCGTAAGACCTCTTGGACCTTAATTCAAGCCCTTAAACTCCTTTTGCTTTGCAGCCTCCCCTTCCACATCTTAGAACCTGATGTCCCAGAAACTGCTGTCTGTATGCCTTCCTCTTCCTCCCTCCTTGCCTAAATAAACCACATCTACTTATCTTCTTAATCTTCTTGGTTTTCCTTTTGCTCAGCAAACCCTCCTACTTTCCACTTCATCTCTGGTTTACCATGTTATATTGCACTGTAATGCCTGTTATAGCTAGAGACCGGGACACATAATTTATCTGTGAATCTGTGAGCAGAAAGAGCAGAGAGAATGAGGGCATCCAATGTTAACCATTTGACAAAACAATAGATATAATATCTGCTGACTGAAACGAAATTGGTCCTTTTACTGAATATCAGAAGCTAATTTTATTCTCAAAAGATAGAATTATTTGCTTGTGAAATTCTATGTTTTCTCAGAATTGGGAGAGATTTGCTTATGCATTAGATCTGAAAATCAAGAAGAATGTGATGACAGCCCAGAAGCATCCCTTTTCCAAATGGTGAAGAAGCTGTTTCCCATTTTGTATCATCTAGAGCATATCCTACCATTGGCCCAGCAGCTTTCTGCCACCATATTGGCAGTGGACATGCTTGGCAAGACAGAGCTGAGGATTTTGGCATTTTCATTTTCCCTTTTGGCATGATTTTTCATCAGCCTGCAATTCTGGAATGCACTTTCATAGTATATTTGAAAAATTTGAGCTGGCAAGTCCATACACTTTCAGAATTCACCACTATTCCTTTAAAGACAGACAAAATTATAAGAGCTGCGTGATGTTAGGCCTTACTCTTCTGGCCCCTTTACAGGCTCAGCTGGTAAAGAATCCACCTGCAATGCAGGAGACCCCAGTTCAATTCCTGGGTCAAGAAGATCCACTGGAGAAGGGATAGGCTACCTACTCCAGTATTCATGGGCTTCCCTGGTGGCTCAGCTGGTAAAGAATCCACCTGCAATGCGGGAGAGCTAGGTTTGATCCCTGGTTTGGGAAGATCCCCTGGAGAAGGGAAAGGCTGCCCACTTCATTATTCTGGCCTGGCAAATTACATGGACTGGATAGTTCATGGGGTCACAAAGAGTTGGACACAACTGATCGACTTCCACTTTCAAACTTTTCATAATAAAAAACACCTTCTGCTCCCCATGTTCTTCTCAGGTCAGATGATTTCATTTGGCTCAGTCCTTCACACCCAAGGACTTCTAGACTCTTCTAGACCCAAGAACTCTCCAACCTTATGAATCCAAATCATGGCCACCACCTGTCAGGGGTCAGTTGCTCTGAAAGAGGGAAGAAGTGCATGGATTAGAGACCTGCTTATGGATGGGTTTGCATTTTGTGGATCTACTTTTATTTCAGTGTTTGTAGATTTTGCTTACATTTTAACCATTTCTAAGGGGAACACAAAAATAGCAAGGTTCAGGGACATAAACTTCATATTAATGCCTCATAACGTTGAGTCACGTGTCTTAGGTTGCTTGTGGGCAGTTGAGTCTGCTCTGGACACCTTGCTTATGGGAGTCTGTCTTCTTGATCTCAATGTAACCATATCATGAATTAAGGCGGTCATTACCATCATGTACATTGCCAGCAATGAAACATGCATCCTAACAAAACTGATGTCCGGCTTGTGGAAGTGATCTGTTTAGGACCAGGGGTTGGCAAATAGGATTTGCTATTAGTGCTACTTCTTTATAACTCAGTAAATGGAATCTTCCTCAGCTCTCTTTTAAATGCCCAATATAAACGGTGTTCATTTTAGCTAAAACCTGTAGGTAGACTGAGGAAAATGTAGATTGGAAATTTAGAAATCACTCCACCATAATCTCTATATTTTATGATCCCAAAATATATTGTCACCTAACAGAATCCTTTTTGATTTATGTATTTATTTTTAAAGTATTGCAAAGTTATATGACTTACATCAAATCTGGTAATAACACATTTGATAAATCATGTTTATGGAAAGGAATAGAATTTAATTAGCTTGCATCTTCCCCTAGAAAACACAGGATAAATGGCACCAGCAGTGCCTACCTGGCTGTAATGTGGGGGTAAAATGGAAAGATATTTTTCTCTGATTTGGTTCAGATGCCCAGGTGGCATTATTTCTCCCAGAATTTCCCAGGTATTTGATGCTGTGATTTCCTTCTTCTGTGTGTGGGCAGCACATAATAAATATGAATGTGTTCCTGGCTGATGATATGCTACCAATAATACATTTTGAGCCTCTAGAGTACAAGTCCATTAAATGTATCCTCTGTACGAGTTCTTGGGGACCTGACAAGCAGAAGTTCAAATATCAAGGCAGTAAAATCTAGGTTTCCCTTTTTTGAGGTTCATCAGCAGCTGTCTCTTTTTAAATTGAAGTATAGTTGATTGACAGTGTTGTGTTAATTTCTGTTGTACTGCAAAGTGATTCAGTTATACATGTTCTTTTCCATATTCTTTTCAATTATGGTTTATCACAGGATATTGAAAATAGTTCCTTGTACTATACAGGACCTTGTTGTTTATCCATTCTCTGTATAATAGCTTATATCCATTGGTAGCTCTTTAAGCTTGTATATACTCTTTTTTCATTACAAAGCGTAGAAAGGGAAGAATACCCAATAATGGCCAAGTTGATTAACCCAGTCTGGAATCTCAGTAACAAAAATACTAGACAACATTCCATGGGAAAAATCCTGGGAAGATTTTCTGAAGACTCTGTAGCTACTCTGTATAAAGTGACTCCTCTGGAAATGTAGATAAAGCTGCTTATTTTTCAGAAGTAGCTAGGTGAACCAAAGTGCCTATTTGCTAACTTTTCAATAGAGGAGGGGGTAGATCAGACTGAAGGCCAAAAAGTGTTCTCTGTGTCTTTGCAAATTTTGTCTTAAAAATGAATTTTCTAGAAAAAAGTGACCCAAAGAAAATTTATGACAGTTCTTAGCATTTTACCATCTGAGCCACCAGGTGGCTCAGGTGGTAAAAGAATCTGCCTGCAATGTGGGAGACATGGGTTTGATCCCTGGGTCAGGAAGATCCCCTGGAGAAGGAAATGACAGCCCCCTCCAGTACTCTTGCCTGGGGAATCCCATGGACAGAGGAGCCTGGCGGGCTACAGTCCATGGGGTCGCAAAGAGTCAGATATGACTGAGCAACTAAAACACTTTCATAGCATTCAGGTAATATGAGCTCTACCCGTCTTCTTGCTGGCAGGTCTGATAGCACCTCTAACTACCTGGTGAATCTGGTCTTCAGGAGCTTACTTGCTCTTTCTTCAGATGCCTGCTCACCAGCAGGTATTGTTGTTGTTCACTCGGTCGTGTTTGAGTCTTTGCGACCCCATGGACTGCAGCATAACCAGCTCCCCTGTCCTTCACTATCTCCCAGAGTTTGCCCAAACTCATGTCCATTGAGTCAGTGATGCCATCCAACCATCTCATTCTCTGTTACCCCCTTCTCCTCCCACCTGCAATCTATCCCAGCATCAGGGTCTTTTCCAGTGAGTCAGCTTTTCACATCAGGTGGCCAAAGTATTGGAGCTTCAGCTTCAGCATCAGTCTTTCCAATGAATATTCAGGACTGATTCCTTTAGGATTAACTGGTTTGAACTCTACGCTGTCCAAGAGACTCGAAGAGAATGGCAAACCACTTCAACATTCTTGCCTTGAGAACCCTGTGAACAGTATGAAAAGGCAAAAAAAGATATGACACTGAAAAATGAAGCCCTTCAACACCAGCAGAGCTACTGAGCCCCGAGCTGTGCTATGTATGGTACCTACTCTCAACTCAAAAATTGATAGTCAAAGGAATGTGATTTTATTCTGATGTAAAGGGGTTCTTTGGGTTGGCTTGGAGTAGTGAGACCAACTCCCATTCTCAAAAACACACACACATGCCATTCTCCATTTTATGCATTAAAGATTAATTTAGGATTAGTCTCTTTTTTTCTCCTATTTTAACCCCTCTTGCAGTGATTGTCAAGCTGTGGTGTATACAAGAATCCCCTGGAGAGCTTGGGAAAACATTCATAGGTTCCACTCCTAAGATTGTAGGTTAGGAGGGATACGGTGGAATCCTAGGAAGCCGCATTTGGCTGAGAGCTCCAGGTAATTCTGATCCAGGTGGTCCCTGTAGATCTCTTTTAAAGAAACTGGAGCTGGAATCTTTGGGTTCACATCCCAGCTCTGCTGCTTTTTATCTTGGTAACCTTACTTAACTTCCTTAAACTTCCATTTCCTCACACTGTTATAATAGGGACCATAATAATACTTCACTGGGTTGTTGTAAGATTTAAATTGATTAATCCAGAGGGAGTGCTACCCAGACTCTTAACTCATAAATGTTAGCTAGGTCAGTTCAACATGTTATGCATGCCTTGAAATCAGCTATTTCACTTAGACTGTTAACTTGTTGAGATTAACTAGGGAATCTATTGAGTTACATAGGTGTGTTGAGGGATGAAGTCAGGGAGTCATTGAGTGAAGTATTTCAGTGGCTTGTCATTGTGATAGGATAAAAACCAGCTCCTAGACACGATCTCTGAGACCCTGCAGATCTGGCCTCTGCTTGCTGTCAGGGTTCATCTCACACCATCCTTTTAATCATTTTCACTCTGATCAGTCGCCTTTGGCTTGTTTCAGGTTTTCAGCGCTGTCACCCTCCTCATAGGCAGTGTGTGTCTAGGAAGGCCCTTTGCGTATATTATTCCTTACGTCTGAGACACTGTTCCCCTTGCTTTCAACTCATTACCTCCCGCTCTTCCTTTAGATCTTAGCTCAGATCCCTCTTCCTCCAAAGTATTCTGCCTTACCTCACTGCATTCAGTCTTTTTACTACTTGTGCTCATAGCGCACAGCTCTCCTTCATTCTCCATATGAAAGTTACATTCTAATATTTTTTGTGTTCTCTGCTAGGGTCATTGTGCTGTAAGGCACAACACGTGCTAGTCTGTTTTGTCATGAGCACAATTACTTTTGGCACATAAACACTCACTAAATATTTGTTAAACAAATTTGTTAAACATAAAAACAATAGCAATTTGGATAATCTCAGGAGATGAGAGGGCAATGCACAGGTGTCCCCATGGCAGAGGAGGGTAGACAGGAGAGCTTAGAAAGGTTCCAGAAAGGCGGTAGAGGAGATCTGAGAAATGCATGACCCCAGAGTGCTGAGGTAGTCTGGACAGAGCTGAGAAAGATGGCTGGGGGCCTGAGAGGCAGAACCCGGGTGAGAATTCCTTCCCAAGCTCACAGTGGCACAAAGAAACAAAATAGAAAGCCAGGACTCAGATTCTTGAAAGAGCAAATATAACATCAAGACCATTGGGTCCGAGCTGAGCACTTGGAGACAGATGGTTTGGACCAAGAGTCGTTAAGGAATAAAGGAGGTCCAGGGCTACTGTTGCTTGTTAGACACTGTCTGTGTGATAGTGACTAATTCACCTTGGCTCCAAGAGCAAGAGACTTTAGCCCTCTAGGAAGCCTGGCCAGTGTCATTAACAGTTTGAGGTCACCAGGCTTGTAGAGACAGTTAAGAAAGAAAAGATTCTTCTTAAGATTCGTGATGATGGGACAGAAAATAATTTCTTACTAACTTAAGCCAGAATTATAACCTTCTTTGACACTTGCCATTTTCCATCAGTTTCTGTAGAATTCCATCATGTCAAGGGCTTCCCGCAGACCCAGGTGTGAGATCACCTGGGTTTGACCAGACCAAGCAGCCATTCATTGCTCAGTGGCGGCCCCTGCTGTTGTAGAGAAATACAACAGCATATCTAAAGTGACTGGTCATGCAACCAGAATTTGGAGCATGCAAAGGGAGGAGTCAGAGGGGATGTAAAGGGGCTGAGGAAATCCCCAGGAGGAGCCCCAGCGTTCAGGGTACCTTGGTGAGGTGCTAATGCAAAGAAGAAGTTGAGCTTAAAGGTTTGTGCAAGCTTTCTTCCACAAGCACCTGGTTTAGTTGCTTCATTCCAAAGGTTTGCTAGGAACCACCACAGTGCCCTTGAGAAATGCCACCGAAAACTTTTATTTGAGGGCTTTTAGCGCTGTTAGATGACAAATATTTTAAAAGATACTCCACTCATTCTATAGGTGACTTACAGTAAATTTTAATGAGAGGTGGAGGCACAGGAGGGGCTGTGCGTGTTTGTTTACATCCTGAGTATGAATCAGAGGATGAATCCTCCCTGGGGAGCCCTGCTGGGATGCACTCTTGCATGAACGCATTTCTGGGTAGGTGAGCACCCCTGGCATGCTGGTACTGTGTGTACAGAGTGAGGCTGTTACATGACATTTCTGGACAAAAACTGTATGTGAAGAAAAGGAGGGAGAAAGCAAACTCACAATCAAATAAAAGTAGGGAGGGGGGAGAGATGAGATTGCAGTTAGATTGTGGGTCTGGCAGCAGATGTTCTACACGAATCCAACTTGCTGCAGCCAGTCTGTTTCCATGGCAACAGAATCAGTAATTATTGAGCCTGGGAGCTCCCCCCTCCTTTCTCCCAACAAGGTGGAGGCTGATGAATATGAACTATCTCCAGCCCACCACTAGCTCTTTCTTCTTCCCCTTTTTCTTTTGTTTTTAGTTCTTTACAAGAAAAGAGGGAGTGCCGAGGAGTACCAAGAAGAGGAGCTATCTCTTTATTGATAGAAGAGCATAGGGCACTAAAATTAAATGAAGTTATTGTTTTCTCTTGTGGTGCTATAAGAGAAAAGCTCTTCCTCGAAAAGCCGATGATCTCTGAAGATGCTAAATAAATGAGCAGGAGTTTCCCTGAAATGGAGGCTCCCTTTGATTGGCTGATCTTTCTGCGACTTCTGCCAATCAGAGCACCCCTGGGTTCCAGCTCCATAAACATAAGCAAAGCTACATGCTTATTTTTCTGGACTTGAAGTGTATACCATTCAAAGGTGTGCGGCGGGTCTCCATTCACATGGCTCAACTGGAAATCTATTTTGTGAACAAGCTCACTCAGGAACCATCCAGTATTCCAGCACGTTGTTCTTCTGGAGGTCGACTTTAAGTCATTTGGTGGCAACTGCAGCTTAGAAGCAGTATCTGTAGTTGGGGAAAGATGGACTTACGGGGGCTTGGTGAGTAAACCTCAGTCTTACACATCTGTCCGCTGGTATTAGCAGCCTGAGCTAAAATGTACCTTTGTCTTATTGTCTGCCAAGAAAACGGTGAATTGGAACAAGCACATGGAAGAATAAGCACTCTAGGCTGGGGTTCCCATGATGTGTGAGCCTCTGTATTCCAAAGACTGCATGCATCACTCGGGCATGATCGGGTTTGTAGTTGACTGTGTGTTTTACTGGGATGTTGGTTTGCTTGCTAGGATCAGTGTGAGGAGTGGAGTTTTGCTTTATCTTCCTGGGCACGGATCCATTTCAAAAGAGGAAGCTTTTAAAACTAAATTTATGAGAGTCAATCCTGTGCATGGCTGGGAAGAGAGAGAAGGGTGCAGGCACGGAGCTGAGCTGCTAGCTGCTTGACCGTGTTGCCGGTGTTTGCATTGTGAAGAGAGATGTTATTACAATGGTCTGTCAAACACTTCTTCAGACCCTCAGCCAAAGAAAGGAGCATCTCTGCTGGGTGCATTGCCGTTCTTGCTCGGGAAGTATGCAACTGAGCTAGGTCGGGTCCCTTTCTTCTTTCATGAAATCAGTCTCCAAATTGAAATATATTCTCTCTCTTTTTAAAAAATTAATTGCAGAAAGAGTTAGAGTGCAGTCAGAGAGATTCCGGCTGTCAAGAAGCATGCTTCTAAATGACTCTGTTTTGCATCCTTTGAAGCCAGAGAAGGTTTGCAAAGTTGAATTCAAGGATTGGCTCTTTGCCAGGGAACCGATGCTCTGAGCTAGTGCTCTGCTCCCTGGGGTTTAATTTTCTGACACCGGTGATGAAATTTTCAATTTTGTTGAGTAGAAAAAGGAGGAATAAGAAAGCAGTGCTGTAAACAGGCAGTGGAGGGGCGGCGTGTGAAAGGAGAAACTCTTTGCCTTTAGGGACCCTTATAGCTGAAAACTTAAATATATATGTGATGAAACGAAACTCAAGCACTATCCTCAGACGTGGGATGTAGGATTCCAGGGGTACTACAGTCCTTCCGAATGTGGAGAGAAGAGGCATTGCCTTTGGTTTGGGTGCAGAGAGTGGGGGCTGAACTTGGGGCTTCCAGATCTACCTAAAAACCTCTCCCCAGCATCTCTGTTGATATTGAAGCTTCATCACAGTGACTTTTTTTTACCGTGATTTCCCGCGTTATGTGCCAGGGGGACTGACAGCACACTTGATGTCTTCTATTTACAGTCCACTTGGGTTCAAACAACAGAGAGAAAAAAAGAGAAAAATGCATTATCACCTGGTTCATAAATAGATGCTTGTAAAGTAGTCATATATGGGAAGTCTCATTGGCTTGTCCTTTCAAACAAGGTCCTGTTGACAGAAAAGTGTTGTAGGTCTTCACGTGGCTCTAGCACGGAATTTGCTGTGTCCTAAATGGATTCAGTGATGAACGGATAAAGAAACAAAAGAGTAGGAAGGTTTTGCCTGTAGAAAACTTGAAACCAGAGAGAGGGTGATTGGGTGTTTAGGAAAGATCTTCGGCTTTTGTGACCAGTAAAAAGGAAGGGTTGACTCTCTGGAGAACATGGAGAGTTTCCCAACTCCACGTGACCGCATCCAACACAGGGGAAACCTGGCCGCCCCAGGTCAGTGTCTCGTCTGTTAACTGAAGCTCTCTAGAAATACAGGCTGTCCTGTGACCTCAGGATGCTCAGGATGGTGTGCTGAACTGAGAATTCCACCTGATGGGAGGCGAGTGTGAGCGTCTCTCTGCTGCATCTCACTCCATCGTACACCTCAGCATAGGCACAATTTGGAGGAAGTCTGGTTTCTAGTGGCTCTGCATTAAGTGACCGTCACCCCATTAGAATGACCCTCCATCCTCTTTTGATCTCTTCTCTCCCCCTCTGGTGTCATTTGACATGAGTGAAGTGCCGGCACCTGTTGGCACAAATGAGAGAAAAAATAGCCTTTTATGGAAGCAGTCAAAAGGTAAAAAAAAAAAAAAAAAAAGAATAGAAGTAGTTATTAGCCTGTTTTTTGTCATTCAAGTCTAAGAATTTGAAAGCTATGAAACTCTCCCCTGCCTTAAGAAAATACCTTTATGCCGAATCACATAACATTTTGGGGACAGCCCATTTCAGGGTCAAGTAAGAACTCTGCCCTGTGTGACTAGCCAAGAATTTATTATGTGCTCAAGTTCATTGTCTCCTTTTTGCAAATAGGTCCACTGTGTACTGCTACAGCCATGTCTCACTCAACTGCTGGCTTAAGCAATGATTTCAGTATCTGAATGAGGCCCTGGATGTTCTCACCTAAGATCTGAATTTAAAAGTTTTGGAAATCAATATAGATCATGGTGGTTTTCTCACTCCTGAGCTTAGAGGGTTGGTGAAGCTAGAATTATGGGACTTGAAATGAAAATGTTCTTTTAAGGACCAGAATTCGTTGCATGTTTGTAACTGTTTAGTTTGCTCCTGGAAGAGAAGGCTTCTTCCCACTACCTCTTCTTGGAATTTATAAGATGTGGGACATATTACAAGGTTAAATGTAGAGACTTCTTGATGGTCCAATGGCTGAGACTCCACATTCCCTATGCAGGGGACCTGGGTTCGATCCCTAATCAGGGAACGAGATCCCACATGTTACAAATAAGAGTTTGCTTGCTGCAACTAAGACCCAGGATAGCCAAATATATAAATAAATATTCTTAAAAAGAAAGATAAATATATAGACCAAAAAGTGAATTCCCTTAGATTTTTAAGTGACTGTCAGAGTTTCCCAGTATAAGTCAGTGAATATAAATACATTGAATCTAATGCCTGAGATTTAGCATTGAGTTGGGATGATAAGATTCCTCAGTTCTCCCAGCAGTTGGAATAAAATCAATTACAACAGGGGTAGTTAACCTGCCTTGAGCATTAAATGTGTGCCAGGCACTGTTCAATATATTTTATGTAGATGTAATAGCTCATCGAATCTTTATAGCAGCCCAATAGGACTATTTGCATTCCTTACTTCCTAAGTGAAGAGATGGAGTCACCAAAAATGTAAAGAACTTGTTTCCGTTTATCCAGCTAGAAACTGGCAAGTGCTTGGTGTTTTCACACACATTAATTTACCACATTGCTGAATTTATGGGTGGACGGAGCCCAAGTGGGTAGAGGAAGGTGGTCTTAGGTCATCGAGTCTGACTAGTGGAGTCACACCCCAAGGAGTTGAATTAAAGAGTCATTGCAATAATTAAAGTCAAATTAGAAAGGCACTGTGCAGTAGTTGAGTCAATTTTTAATACCATTTAAGAAAAAAAAAATTGAACTAAATAAAAACCTATCACCAAAATGCTGCATTTGTTCAACCCCACCACCACACCATGTTCCTGTATGATGTGCCACCTTATTCTGCAGAGTATTTATTTGACTGATATTAACTGGGTCAATTTCTATATGAGACCAGCTCCTCCTGAGCCATATATGAGAGGCGGGAGGTCACCCTTTCCATGGCTGCCCTTTGCTTGCATTTGCCAGGAATGGTTTGCAGTTGCCATAGCAATGGTGAGGGTTGTTAAGGGCCAGGAACAATAGAGCAGCCAGGGTGTGCATGACCCACAATGGCTATGGGAATCACCAGGGCTACCATGCTTTCTGAAGACTTGGCAAACAGGAGTGATGGCCCCAGTTCAGAAAGATTCCAGGTAGTGACAGAGGACAAGCAAAGACAAAGCAACTGAAAGGTCAAGATTAGGCCTGGAAATCATCAAGTGGCACAGATTTCAAAATATGCACCTCAGAGTTGCCATCATTGAGAGAACCGGGCTGATGTGGAAGGGGCGAGCCTTCAATTCCCACTCTAACCGCAGCATCTACATTCTATCTGTTTTGCAAGCTGGCAATCTTCACTGAAGCCTTACTAATGAAAAGTGAAAGGAAAGGCTGGGTTCCTGAAAGGGTGGATTCCTAGAAGGAAAAGGAAAAATTATTGACCTCAAAATTTTCAATTTGGCAGATAAAGAAATGAAAGACTGCAGCATAAAAGCAAGCTTACATTGCTATATGGAAAAGAAATCTGTAGGGGTCTTAACAGCAGCTTTAAAAAGCATGGGTTATTTGTTATTCATGTCTAATATTATGCAGTTTCTAGTATTACACCAGATATTAATATGTGTGGGCTTCTCTGCCTGCAACGCAGGAAACACAAGTTCGATCCCTAGGTCGAGAAGATCCCCTGGAGAAGGAAATGGCAACCCACTCCAATATTCTTGCCTGGAGAATTGCATGGACATAGGAGCCTGGTGGGCTATAGCCATGGGGTCACAAAAGAGTTGGACACGACAGCAACAACAACAATTCATATATGTAGAAGACACATTTAATAACCATTCAATAAACAATGTCCTCCAGAGACAATATGCCAGATCTCTTTCTAGAGCAGCACTGTCTAGTGGGAATACAATGCAATTTCTATAATTTTAATTTTTTTAGTAGTCACATTAAGAAGGAAAAAAAAAAAAAAACCCAAACTCCAAATCTGTTCATTTTAATAAATTATATTATTTAACCCAGTATGTCCAAAATATTATCCTTTCTATATGAAATTACAAAATTATTAACAAAATATTTACATTCAAGGTTTTCATGCTAAGTCTTTGAAGTCTGACATATATTTTACACTTATAGCACAACACAATGTGGAGACTGAATTTTCACGGGAAATCTGTATTTAGATTTCACATAATTTACAGTTACAAAAGTAGATGCAGGAACAGAAGTTGTTCTAAACATACTTAGAAGTTTTCCAATAACTGAAGTATCAATTTTAAAATTTAAATTAGCTAAAATTAAATAAAATTTCAAACACAAAAAAGTGAAAAACGAACAACAAAACACCTCAACTGCATAGTCTCACGAACCACGTGTTTCAAGGTTCCCACGACCATGTGTGGTTCCTGCCTGCTCCCCTGGACCATGTAGTGTTGAACCCTCAGAGAATTCTCCTTATAAACTAGGTCAGTTACATTTCTCACTTACTCATCAGGCCATGACACCTTGATCTCTTTTACCTCAGTTAGGTACCGAGCAGGCTTGCTCTGCTAACAAAGAGAAAAGCCACACATTAGTATTCCCAGATGTGTTTACCTTTTGCCCTTAACCATTGTATGCGCCACATCCAGCATATAGCTAAATCTTGGTTGCTCCGTTGCACTGTTTGGCATGGGGGAATTAAAAGGTGTGTCATTCCGCATTGCAGAAAGTCAACATACCATCCATGGCATTTTTCAGTCCTCAGATACCTTGGCCTTGCCACTCGCTGCACTTTGGCACTACTTCCTGCAACTTATTATGCTCAGGGAACATGAGTTTTATTTTAATAATAAGCTAAGCAAACCAGAATAAGAAGGTAACTTTGCTGCAAACAGATAATTCTGTTTGCATAATTGAGGCTAAGGGATGATTTAACTGATGTCATCTTATTCAATTCTGCAAATTTTATTTACCTATAAAAGTTATTGTGGGCTTCCCCTGGTGGCTCAGTGGTAAAGAACCTGCCTGCCAATGCAGGAGACATGGGTTTGATCCCTGGGTCAGGAAGATCCCCTGGAGAAGGAAGTGGCAACCCACTCCAGTATTCTTGCCTGGAGAATCCCATGGACAGAGGAGCCTGGTGGGCTACAGTCCATGGGGTTACAAAAGAGTCAGACACGACTTAGCAACTGAGCAACAACAACACATAAATTAATGACTGAATAGTTCCTGCAATTAATTTGGTCTTAAGATCTTTACCTTCAACATCAGATGGCATCCTTATCTAAAGTTTTATTTTTATAAATATAAAAGCAATCATGAAAACAGAATCAACCTCTTCAATAACTAGATCAAAATGATGCTACAAAGNAAGAGTCAGACACGACTTAGCAACTGAGCAACAACAACACATAAATTAATGACTGAATAGTTCCTGCAATTAATTTGGTCTTAAGATCTTTACCTTCAACATCAGATGGCATCCTTATCTAAAGTTTTATTTTTATAAATATAAAAGCAATCATGAAAACAGAATCAACCTCTTCAATAACTAGATCAAAATGATGCTACAAAGTCTTCATAGAAGTATCCAGTTCCAGCCTCCTAAAGATATCCTGATATTGACAATTTCAGCCCGGTCTGGCAGTGGAAGGATAAAGCTCACTCAAAGCTTGGTGTTCTTAGGCCTTCTATTAATAAAGAGCTCTTTTAGAAATAATTGAAAAAATTGAGAAAGGAAAAAAATTCCATACAGTTAAATACCATCCCTAGAAGTGGGGATGCCTTCTGGTTCAACTCGACCCATTTCTAGCATGTTGGACAGAACTGTCAAGGAGAATACCTTGTGCACTTAAGCACTCAACAAGTGTTGGCTGGGTGAAATTGTGTGGGTCCTTTGCAACTTCTTCTATGACATGACTTAATCTTTTTGTTCTGAGACAACAGTGGCAAACCAAGTAGATCAAACCATTGGCAGTGTTGACTCTTGAGAGCAAGATGACTTGGTATGTGAATCTGCTGATATTTGGCCAAGCCAAGAGCTAATCCACTCAATCATGAATGAAAAGAAGTGCTGTGGGATTTCAGTAATTACAGAGACACTGGGAACTAGCTGTATGTTACATAAGTAAAATTATCATTACAGTAATTGCTTTTGCATTACCACAGGATTTTGAAGTTCACTAGCTTATTTCATCTAGAAAGTCAGGACTAGAAAAGTATCATATAGAGGATAGAGCAGCAGTCTCGTATTGTCATCTCTACTTTAAGAATTAAATTTTACAATTCACTTAACCCTTATGCTCCTCAGCATCTTCACATGGGTAAGGAGGAGTTTAGACTTGGTGACTTCCCAGGTCATATATGTGTCAAGTTGGAAACATTCAGTCCTCGGGGGCCCATGCGCCATTGATTATAGTAGTCTTTCCCATTGTACCCAGATAGAGCTTCAGAATCTTTCTTAACACAGCACTAAGTCAGCCACTGGCAAAGGATCAGAATTGGCTTAAAGCTGAAATGGATTTTTCATCCTCTCCTAGGTTGCTTCCTCAGCTCGGTGCCTTGTGTAAGACTCTGGAAAGGAACATACAGGGAATTATCAGTATGCAGGGTTTCAGCAGTAATAAGGGAATGACAGTTCCTGCCTCAGCCCCTTGCTCAGCTGTTCCATGGAGGTGTTGCCATCTGACAGGGAGGGCTGCAGCCTGGCACTTTGGGAGCTCACTTCTCTCTTCCTTCGAACTCTTAAGTGATGAGGGACCTGTCAAGGAGAGCAGTTCACTGGCATCATTCCCAGACCTGGAAGCATAATGAAATAAAATTTCATTCTGACTTGGTTGGAATTCTTCTAGCTGAACATTTGAGATAGCATCTGGGGCAATTCTAGCATCCAATTGCCTGGTTGGAATGAAGCACCCATCAGCTATTGGCTTTCATTCAGTCAGAGCCTCTTGGGACAAATCATTTCTGTCTAGAGCCAGCCCAGTCCAGAGGTCCCAGCAGGTGACGCAGAGCCTGCTCGTGTCTAATGGGCCAGTAAAGTGAAATCTGCATCTCAGAAGCTTTATCATTTACAAAGAGTGACTTCAAAGCAGGAAGCATCTGAAACTCACTGACACTGGTGTTCCCCCTAGACTCCTCATCATTAAGGCTTTAATTTGAGACTCGGATTTGGGCGGTATTGTGCTGGTACTGTCCACTGATACTCTTTCTAGTACCCCAAAGAGTGGGACCAGGGCCATACCCCTGCAGCTACAGAGAGTGGTAGAGTTTGAGGGGCAAAAGCCCTCACTGACTCCATTAGCCAGGCTCAAATGCCTTAGCAAATTAGACCCAACAAGCTTTGCAAGACCACCTTATGGACCATCCCTATCCATTCAGAGTTTTCCAAGCACTGTGTAGATGATTATTTAACCTTTATGAATCCTGCTGCTGCTAAGTCGCTTCAGTCATGTCCAACTCTGTGTGATCCTGGGATTCTCCAGGCAAGAATGCTGGAGTGGGTTGCCATTGCCTTCTCCAATGCATGAAAGTGAAAAGTGAAAGAGAAGTTGCTCAGTCGTGTCCGACTCTTAGCGACCCCATGGACGGCAGCCCACCAGGCTCCTCCGTCCATGGGATTTTCCAGGCAAGAGGACTGGAGTGGGGTGCCATTGCCTTCTTCATTTTGAACCCTAGTTTTCCTTATCTGTTAAAACAGAAGTAAAGATGCATAACGCACAGGGCTATTGAGTGAAAATTAGAGTGATGTCTGTGTGAGTGATTATTAGTATGGTGTAATGCACTACGTAAGGAGAAAACAGTATGATTATACTCCTTGGGTGGAAGCCATTGATTTTTCATATCTCATAGAATGTCTAGCTCAAAACTCTTTGGCTATGGGAGATTCTCTACTTGGACAACCAAGGCGCTTGCTGTCTGCTCTCAGGTCATTCTCCTTAAACCCCAGAGGCTATCCCAGCTCTGCTAGTGCTGGAGGCCACCCAGAAGAGAGCACCGCCCTTAGAACCCCGTTGTTTGTCAGTCACTAAGTTGTAGCCAACTCTTTTGTGACCACATGGCCTGTAGCCCACAAGCCCACTGTAATTCATGGGATTTCTCAGGCGAGAAGACTGGAGTGGGTTGTCACATCCTTTTCTGGGGATCTTTCTGACCCAGGGATTAAACTGGCATCTCTTGCTTTGGCAGGCAGATTCTTTACCATTGAGCCACCAGGGAAGCACTTAGAGCCAAAGCCCCAGACAAAAGTCCCAGCTTAGCCACTGCTAAGATTTAGGTCTTGCCATGTTACCTCTCCAATTATTAGTATTTTCTTCCCTCACAGATAAAATATAAATATTATTTACACTAATCTGACACATAGAAATGTCTAAAGAACAAATGAGTTAACATGTTCCATGTGCTTTGTGAATTATGACATAAACTGTTACTGTTATTATTTAACATCTAATATCTCCTAACGACTCAGCTTTGTTTTTCTGAGGAAGGATAATTGGAAGATGTTTCTGGAGGCAGACTACCAGAAGCTCCAGGATGATGATGTATACTTTCCTGATTTTGGAAGCCAGTCAAGATCAAATGATATTGTGCTTCTAGGCAGATGCCTTGTGGCATTCAGGGATACTGTGAACTGCCATAAATAATTGGTGGTGTTTACATTTGTAAGTCAAGATGTTCTTGGGCCTCTGCAGATGGCCCATAAATCTTTCCAGATAGCCAAGCCTTAGCCATACAGCACCAATTCTGTCCTTCTTCTAGAAAACATAATAAAAAGCTTTGAAAGCATGCATATTTTGAGTTCTTCTCTATGCAAGTTCTCAGACACTTCTTGATAGCTTTTTTCCCCTCCCCTGCCCACCCTCTACCACCACCAGCCATGAACTTCATACCCCTGAATTATACATTCTGTCAAGAGACAAGGTGTGATTTCTTCCTTTGTTAAAACATCTGGTGATCTGTTTATTGTGTTCCCATAACATCCTAGATCTTGAGGAAACCTGAGTCCCAGGATGTCAAATAAATTTCATCTGGTGACAGCCTGGGGGTACTGGGGTAGTTACCAGGGCTCTGCATCTGGACTCAGTGGCCCCATGGCTGGGAAGGGGAGCAGCACCATGCAGTTACCTTATTACAAGTAGAAAAAATGAGGCTCAGAGAAATTGATTGACTTGCTAATATGTCTCTGTTAACAGAGGACAGTAGCCACATTTCCCTGCTCTCTCAATTTATTCAACAATCAATACTTGCTGAATGCCTACTGTGTATGAGTTCTAGGCCTTAGTATTATCTGTGAACATAGATAATCTGTGACGATCTATGGATTAATCTGCACGGAGGTTTATTTTTAATGCAATCATTAGTGTCAAAACTGGAATTGCCTAAAATACAGAGGCTATGATAAGAAAAATTTCTGACAGACAAGTTATTTATATATTCTTTAATTCATTCATGCATTCACGTATGCATTTATTTCCATGCCTATTTGCATAAAGAATAAATATCTACTTTCCAAAATTAGGGCCTTGGAAGACCTGTTTAAAAACAACTTGAAAGAAATTGATGAAAACAAATTGGCCAATAACTGTCCTTACCTTCTGCCTTCTTTTCTCCTGGTCTCCGTTTATGGCCTTGCTGGCACAGAGTTAGAAATGAACACTGAAGATCTGAATTGTAGGAGCAAACACAAGAGCTGTGCACTCTTTTAGTTTTGCAAAACAACTTACAAGGTGAAATTTGGATAAACCAGATTTTTTTCACTTTACCAGAGGTTTCTTAACTGTTAGAATTGTCAAAGAAGAAATAATGCAGCTATGGTGATCGAGAACTGTGGCAACTCCATGTCTCCTGGGCAGAGGTATAAGTATCAGTGGATAGGAGAATCTTTTAGCTCAATACCTGAGCACTATAGGAAACTATACAATAATCACACTGTGTGTAACAAGCTGTCATTTTCTTCCACCCCTGCTTAATTTATGTCCTTCATAAACTCACTCCCAGTCACTTGCTTCAAGGCCAGAGCAATGTTGGAAACATTTGTTTCGGTGGGCATATGAATTGTGCCTTCTCTGCTGGGCACTTTACATATTCTTAGGTCCTTTTAATGGAATTTCTCAAACCTTAAAAAAAATACTTTTAGTGTAACTTTTATTTTTAAATTACCACATGCCATGGTCTATCAGGATACAAGTTTTTACCAAAAAGTGCATCCCCGTATACTCAAAGGATGAATAGAAGTCGAGAATCAGGGAGGCTTTAGTGTGATCTCAGTCTCCATCCTTTTCCCTAACATAGTTTCAGTATTGTGCTAACAGCAATGTTAAAAGACATTATATCCCCTTTTACAGGTAAGGGGACAGAGATGTAGAAGAGTTAGCTTATGATCCACCTAGTAAGTGGCAGTGAAAGAGAAAATGTTAGTCCCTCAGTCATGTCCTCCTCTTTTTGACTCCCTGGACTATAGCCTACCAAGCTTCTCTGTCCATGAAATTCTCCAGGCATGCATACTAGAGTGGGTTGCCATTTTCTTCTCCAGGGAATCTTCCTGACCCAGGCATTCAACCTGGGTCTCCTGCATTGTTGCTGCTGCTAAATCGCTTCAGTCGTGTCCGACTCTGTGCAACCCCATAGACGGCAGCCCACCAGGCTCCCCCGTCCCTGGGATTCTCCAGGCAAGAACACTGGAGTGGCAGGCAGATTGTTTACCACCTGAGCCACCAGGAAAGTAAGTGGAAGAATGGAGTTCAAATCCAGATCTCTCTGACTCCCAAGCCTCCTTTATCAACATGGAAGTCATTATATGTGGCTTCCAAATCAACTTGAAAGTCATATATATGTATGAGGCTTTCATATATATATAAAACATATATATATATAAAAAACATATATATATATATGACTTCCAAGTTGACACATACATACATACACACACACACACACACACACACACACACATATATATTCTGTTTCAGAGAAGTACAATAGCATAATTAACAGCTAACATTTAAGCATAAAATTCTATTATGAAAACACAGTTTATGAGTAGAATCAAGATAGAATGGGAAACATGGGAAGCAGGATGAGAATTTGAGTTCTAGGACAGAGGTTCGCAAAAGTGACTCATGGGCCAAATCCAAGCTATGGCCTATTCTTGTAAATAAAATTTGATTGGAATCAAGCCATGCCCATTTGTCTATGTACTGTCTGTGACTGCCCTCATGCTACAATAACAGTGTTGATTAGGTCTGACAGAGACTGCCCGGAAGGCTTACAGTTATATTTGGCCTTTTCTATTAAAAGTTTGCTGACCTGTATTAAATGAGAAAAATGAAGATGTAAAATTTCCAGTTATTAAAGAACTTATTCACATATGTTTAAATGAGCAATTATGGATATCAAATCACTCTTGTATGCATATCCAAGGATACACTTTTAAAAGCAATGCAACCATTTTATTTTTTTAGTATCAACACTGTGATACATTGAAAGTTATATTCTTTGCAACTATTTCAACTTCAATAAAAAATTTTCCTAAGTCAATATAAAAATGTGTTAAAGAGTATGTAGATTTTTTAAAAACAGAGAGTTAGGAGACCAGTGCTCTAGAAGACAGGATCAGGGATGGGGCTTTCCATAGTTCAATTTATCCAGTAGTGGAGGGAATTTTTTTTTCTTCTCATGAGGCAAACTGAGCCCCAAGTGTAAATGTCACCCCTCAATCAAGCTATTCTCCAACAACCTTGAGGGCTAGCTGATGGAAGTGTGGGACTCCAATAGAACAATGCTAAAGAGTGATTTCTTAGACATCTGGGTTAAGTCCTTCAGATCAGAAATACCCTTCACGAGCCTCTGTACTGGCCTTTCTGTCAGCCGGCCATGCTCCTTGAGAAGGCAGAAGGCTGGGCTTTTCATGATGTACCTGCAGACTTGTTGGGAGGCTGTGCTGTGCTCTAGCTGCCCTGACTGTGGGTTGTCCTAGACAAGTGGATGTTTAAACCTGTCTAGTAAGCTTGATGTATGTTAGGAGTTGAATTGTGTCCTCCTTAAAAAAGCTATGATGGTCTTAACCATCAGCACATCAGAATGTGACCTTATATGGAGGTAGGGTCTTTACAGAGGTAATCAAGTTAAAATTGAGGTTATTAGAGTGGACCCTAAGCCAAGATGGCTGGTGTCCCAATAAAGAGGGGAAATTTGGACCCAGAGGTAAGACATGCATGGAGGGAAGATGATGTGAAAAGACACAAGAGAAGACACAAGCTGTTACCAGAGTACCTCTGAGGATGGAGACATGGAACCAGGGAGGCTATGGTCCTGGCCCCTCGTCTCCTTCCCTTCCCTTAGAGAAGTTCAGCAGAATATTTCCGATAAAAAAAAAACTCTGGAGCCAGAGCTTTTGGGTTTTAAATCGTTCCTACCAGCTGTGTGACCTCAGGACCAAATAGCCTCACTTGTTAAACAGAAGAATAATGTGTGTGTGTGTGTGTGTGTGTGTGTGTGTGTTAGTCACTCAGTCATGTCCAACTCTTTGAGACCGTATGGACTGTAGCCCACCAGGCCCCTCTGTCCATGGAATTCTCCAGGCAAGAATACTGGAGTGGATAGCTATTCCCTTCTCCAGAGGATCTTCCTGACTCAGGACTCTAACCCGGGTCTCCAGCATTGCAGGTGGATTCTTTATCCTCTGAGCCACAAGGACTCACAGAAGAATAATAGTACCTGCCTTATACGGTTATTGTAAGAACCAAGAGAGATAATACCATGTGAAAGAATGGTACATAATAAGTGCTCAGCAATGAAGTGTTCATTATTGGAGATCAAAAGAACAACTACCTCGGACCCATGAATCACCTAGGAAGTACTACCTGCATGCTTCTCTGGAATTCTGGAACTTTTATTTGTGAAATGACCATATACATGTTTGAAGTGGGTTTTTGAAAAAAATCTCTAATCATCTTTTCTCTTGCCTTATCCTGTCTTATTCTTGCAAAGGCTAATATATGAGAATAGCCAGCATGCCTTATTAATCCTTTAAAGAAAAAGTATCTGCTCTGGTACCAGTTGGCAGTTAGATTTCATCAGTCACTTGAGATTATGGATTAATTCGCTGATCTTTCTACCCTTCGAGCTAATTAGCCTTTGGACAAATACAGCCAGTCACAGAAGCCAGGCACAGCTGACCAAACACATCTCAAAGTAGATTTGGTGGGTAAATAATGCCAAGCTTACTTAGATCTCTCGATGATACTGCTTTTCTGAGTCACTAAAATCTTGATGGTTTGTCTTTCCTAGCTAGAGTTGGAAGTGAGGTGTTTACAGCACTTCAAAGCAATAGGACATATGTGACTAATTAAACTAGCTACCTCCTCCTCTCCTAACACCACCACCCCACATTTAAAACTAGTTCTTCTCTTGTGTTCTCAAATAACTGATCCAGTTTGGCTTTAAATGACTTCAGCATATCCTTTGGGACCCTTGCGTAACAGATAAGGGAGACTTTCTGACATCCCCAGCTGAAATGCAATTTTTCTCAATGCAATTTAATTACCAATACTTTGGCTATCTGATGTGAAGAGCTGACTCATTAGAAAAGGCCCTGATGCTGGGAAAGATTGAAGGCAGGAGTAGAAGGGGAGGACAGAGGATGAGATGGTTGGATGGCATCACTGACTCAATGGACAGGAGTTTGAGCAAACTCCAGGAGATAGTGAAGGACAGGGAAGCCTGGTGTGCTGCAGTCCAAGGGGTCACAAAGAGTCAGACACAACTGAGCGACTGAAAAACAACAACAAATTTAATTACCACCACCTTCCAAGACTTTCTCATACCTCTGTAAAGCACCTTACACAGTTCATGCCTCACCTTGGTGCTAAAGTCTGCTAAGTACTTGTAGATAATTGTCCCATCCTCTTAGACAGGTGTTTGGTGAAACTCAAAATGTTTATTCCTTTCATTCTTTGCTAAAGATGACCTCTCCAGGTAATCATTCTCAAGCTCCCTTCAGCTGAAATTATTCTCTCACTGTAAAATCATAGACAGCCTGACCATCAAGTCCTGGGTAGTTGCAAGGAGCTTAGTGGGGCAGGGCCACCCCCTTGGTAGTGACAGCTGGAATGGTGAGCCCCTCATGGTATCCAGTTCTGTTGGCTTCTTCCCCAATGTCTCCTCGCATGGGCAGCCTGCACTGTGCATCTGTGTTCTTCTGAGTGACCCCTGCTTCTTCCTGATCCCACAGGGCAGAATTCTGATGAAGGGATTCTAGACTGAGTGGCCAGCTCTGACATTAAACAACCACATACCTAAGTCACTGGGTTTGGGGTTTTGTTCCTGCATTTGAAAAACAGAAAATAAGAAATGGTTTTGCTCTTATCTTAGAAGAGTAGTAGAAGTGGGGTCATTTTGCATTGTCATCAATATGCATTGATTCAACAAAACATTTACCAAGTGAATACTAAGGGCCTAGAACTGTGTTTGGTAAATGGGAAGAATCCAAAGAGAATACAATCTAGGTTTTGCTCTCAGGATCTTAGAAAAGAGTGAAAACATTTATGAGATAGTAAATCATCTTGAACGGTATTGTCCAATTAATAACAAAATTGAGAGCTTCAGAAAGATGAAGTCGTAGGCCACCATTCTGTCACTTGTATGTTTGGAAAAATATCTCATGGCAAAGAGCAATGCACTCGACGCCTGCATGGGCTTCCTCAAAACAAGCTATCATGTCTGATACCCAAGTGGCATGTGTCTAAATGAATTATGATAATATGAGCTTATCATACAGAATGAACTATATTTTATGTGGGAAAATGACCAAGAAGTATTTCTCAGTGAACAAAAAAGGTAGGAGGATAATACACAGCATATTACCCCTGGTATTTGTATTTGTGTGTGTGTGTGTGTGTGTGTGTGTGTTGGGTGTATGCATGTATTTGTGTCTGTTTGCATATATGAAAAAAGGCTGAAAAATGAATAAGACAATGTCAAGAATGAGTAACTGGAGAATGAGATGGAGGAACCCAGAAGAAGACTTGTACTTTTAATATGATGTTCTCTTGTACATATTTTTGCTATAAGTATGCAATGACTTTTATACTTATTTTAATTTAATCATCAAAGTGAATTTTTTAAAATATAAATCTTAATAAAATATTGGTCATGGTAGTTTAGTCGCTAAGTTGTATCTGACTCTTTGCAACCACGTTGACTTTAGCCCCCCAGGCTCTTCTGACCATGGGATTTCCCAGGCAAGAATCCCCGGAGTGGGTTGCTATTCTCTTCTCCATGGGATCTTCCTGGCCCAAGGATCAAACTCAGGTCTCCTGCATTGCAGATGGATTCTTTACTGACAGTAAAAATAAAAACATTTTACAGTATTATCAATATAGGAAAGTGTGTTAACTCTGAATTTGATTAATACATAAGATACATAATTTAGAGTTTGTTTTGGAAATATTTAAAGCAGTGATTTCATTCCTTGGTGCACGTTATAATTACCTATTGATTCTTTTAAAAATTGAGAGACCCAGCCCCTGGATCACCTTAACTTTATAAACCAGAATTTCAAGTGAGGCTTAATTGTGTTTAAAAACAACACACACAACACCTCACCACCACCACCAACTTACTCAAGTGATTCTAATGTGTACCAACTTAAAGTACAGAGCTAGAGAGGAAGTGAAAAATGAAAAATGCCACCTACTGTGGCCATATACACACCAAGTTAAACTTCCTAAGAAAAGATAAAAACCTTAAGTTAGATTATAAAACAATATATAATCATGTTGTAGTCACAAGATAACCACCTAAATAAATGATAGACAAAAATTTTGAAGGAAAAATAAAGCACACAAGTTGGAAAGAAAGAAAATAGCAATAGCAATATGGACATCAAAGAAGAAATTAAGCCCAAAATCACCAAATGGGATAAAGAATCATTTCGTAGATAAAATGTTCAAACAAAAATAATAAAAATAGTCATGAATCTTTATTCACAACATATCAATATTATCAAATAGAAAAGGAAAAGTTAAGAAAAAAAAGAATGGGCAAAAATACAGTTGTGATAAAACATCACTGCATTCTTAATATATTATCAAATTAAATATATAGAATATTTTTAAAACATAAGTATCAACCAATAGGTACATATTGAGTTTACACCTTACACTGAATGTGTGCCTTCTTTTCAAGGATCTATGCAACTTTTTAAAGAAAATGTGTCACATGGCCAAAGATCTTTAATAAATTCTCAAAGTAACAGGCTTTTCAGTAACTACTGAGTTAAAGAAGAAATAAAAGCTGCAATTAGAGGCTATTTAGAAAGTGGTGACAGTGAGAACATGGCATGCCAAACCTTACAAGATACAGGCAAAACTGTCTTTATGTGATATGTTTATAGCCCTAAAAATCATTATTTTTATAGAAAGAATGAAAATAAATCAAGGACAAATTAGAAAACAACAAAAAAGGAACAAAGGGGCAAGAAGAAAGATAAAAAAAAACAATAATAAACCAGGAAACAGAAACAATAGTGAATCCAAGAACTACTTCTATTAAATAATAACCATTGACAATTTTATCAAAGAAAATATAGGGGAAACATGAATTGAAAAACTCATCACTGAAAATGAGATGAAAGCAGGCATTGGGTGACTCAAACAATATTAATGAGTTTTATGGGTGTCAAAATGCTACTACCCTAGGTAAAGCTCAGTTAGTGCACAAGAACACACAAAAGGCAGGAGAAAGTGCTAGCTAGAGACCTTTGGAACCTAGAAGGTTCCCAAACCCTAGGTCTGTAGTGTCCCAGCGCTTCCATCATGGGCTTTCATCATTAATCCCTAGGAAGTCGGCTGTTCTTGCCAGATATTTAAATTCCTACTAAGAATGCCTCTTACTCACCTAGGAACACTGACTCCTTTTCCTTTTTTTGATCCTTTATCCTTTCTTTCTGTTAGTCTGAGCTTCCAGAAGCAATGAACACCCTCCCTTTTCCAGAAGTACAAAATTTGGCAAACACTCCCCCTAGTGGCAATTTAACAAATCTCCTGAAATGACTTACCCAAGAGCCAGCGCTGAAAACTAGTGCCAGGCTGGGTTAATGGAGGCACTTGTTAATGAAACATATTGCTGGGCTCCACTCATAAGGATATACCTTAAAATATATGCTTCATCTAACAAGCGTCATTAAAATACTCAAGTTTGGGTCTATTGACCTAGGGTATGTATTCTTCTGTGGTATAGAAAAGAAAGGCAACGTGAGAAGAAATAAATTCTTATAAACTATCCAAAAATGTTTGTATTAATTTTCTACACTGAACACTTGTGAGAACACTTGCTGCTACTTTTCTTCCTCATACCACCTACCAGTATATGAGAGTACAAATGACAGACAGGCCAATTGTTCCTGGGAATTGTTGCTTCATTATTCTCAATTCACATTTCTAAACATCCTCCATACCATAGATTTCTCAGTTTCTAGATTGCCATTCCATTCAGAACAGCCAGCTGATTTCATCAACATGCTGCCTATCACATTTTCCAGGTGGTTAATGGGTCTCAAAACTGGCCCTAATTCTAACCAGTGCATCTATTCTGGCCCCTTTTGTAGAATGATTTGTTTCATGGTCACAGTTTCTTTTCAGTATTTCTTTGTAGTCTTTGGTAATCCCTTTTCACCACTTCCTTGTTCAAAACTGTCAAATGGCACATTAATTCAATTCATTGGTGTTAATAGTACTTGCAGGGAAGAAGAGACTGTTCATATTAATATCAACACATTACTCAAATCATTTATCATCTCCATGTAAAGTTTGAGAGAATAGATTTGTCATCGTTATTGATTAAGAGAGGAAAGAGCCTTCTTGTTGAGGAATCACAGACAGGTGGTGTCCATCGCTGCCTCTGCTTTGGGAAGCAGGACTCTTATCATGTGAAACAGCATTATCTTAGGAGTAGCATGTATGGATCAGGTTTTCAGAAGTCTCACTTGCAAAACCTGTGGTCCTAATATTCAATGCGACACAGGATTTCAAATATAAATAACCTTTGAGCTTACCCATTGATTCAAGTCTCATTCCCATCTCACTAGTGGCTTCCAAGGTATACAGTTCAGTCATATAAGAGTGACATTAAAACTAATGTTGGCAGAATGCCACTGTAACGTGACTTCTGCAATAATGAATGACTGAAAGTAGGCAAGATAATGTAAGATGCAAATGAGGTTTCATTCTGAAAGGAAGGCAGCCAGAGGTCCTGAGAATTAATGGAAAAGCTGCAGAAAAAAATATGGCGCTATTACACCAAGCACTTTCCGCTTTTCCTTTCTATTGCCTGACTGAGATGATTTGGCAGGGTTTAAAAATAAATGAACTGTATTCATTTTTTCCTTCAGAGCTTTTCTTTGAAGGCATTCTGTAAGAAAAAAAAAAAAAAAGAAAACTAACACAGGCAGTATGGGGGGATCAAGACATGAAACTGTAAGCATTCTATCCAGTGGTATATGTTTAACAGTCTAACACTCCTCATGTGGGAAGATATGCCTGATTCCAATTAAGGTCATATCATACAGGCAAATGGGATGTTTCAAAGAGATGTTAATGATCTGCTAGGTAATTCAGAGGAAATGATGTTCTAAATGGGTTTCAGTAGCATTTGAACCTTCCCACTGCCATCTTTACATTGCAACATATAGTGTTAAGGATGATGTTTTTATAGCAATGCCATTCCAATTTTCAGTACTAACTAGAGACAGGATTCTTTTGCAGACTTATCATTTATGTTGGTCATTGCTTTTCACATTTTATTTTAGCCACAGAACCCACACTGTAAACAGCGTGAAAGTACACTTCTGTGATGTAAATGAGGTTGGACAACATCTCAGAGATCCTTCCCTCCCCCCAGCTTTTTTTCCAGTGTTTTCCTCATATCTCCCTGTGGCTGAGTTTGCACATAGTCTTCCAGGAGAAAGAACAAGATTTCTTCTTTATAACCTAGGGAGGAAATGCCTTTAATTATTCATTCATTCTTTGATGAGACAGATATTTTTTCCAGTGCCTGTTGTAAGCCATCATTTCTAGGCATTGGGGATGCAACAGTGAACAGAAAGGACCAAGAGCCTGCTCTTAGGGAGACGGTGAGAGAGACAGCCAGGCAGCCGGGAGGTGATTGGTGCTATAACAAAAGCAAAGAATGATGGATGAAAAGACGGGTCCCAGAGAGGGCTAACACAGGAAGAACAGTCAAGAAAGGAATTAGAATGCTGAGAAGGTGTGGTCACATCTATCCAGAGCTTGGGAGGGTTTCAGGCAAAGAAAGCTTCTGAAAGCCCTAAAGCTAAGGTATTCAAGATGTGTCTGACAGCCAGGCAGCTGGAGCCTCCTGAGGATGTGGAGGAGCTGGGGGTTGTGGCAGGTAGAGAGGTCAAAGATAAGGAAGCTAGTTGATGGACTGTCTGGTGGACCATGATGGAAGTTCAGTATTTCTCATTTTATTTTAAATTTACTTTTCATTTTGGCTTATTTATTATTAAACCACTTATGATTAAGCTCTTCATATTTTTATTCCATCAACTTCCTAAATGGCTTTGAGGTAACTTACATGTATGATGCCTAAACACAGTCCATTCAAGCTCAAGACCATTTAGAGGGAGAATGAAGTAATAGTGGAACTGAGAATTTTAAATGCAGTTCTTTGTTTCCTCAGGGCCAGGGTTAAAAAAAGAAAGAAAATGATGGCTTATGTAATTTTGGTTAGTTAAAAGGGAAGGCTATCTGTTCTTAAGGGAAGGAACTTCTAAAATAAATTCAAACATAACGTATTCCATTGGGTCTTATACAAGAAACATCAATAATTCTTTTTATGAATATTGAATACCTAATGTATGCAAACTATTGACACTCTAGGGAATACAAACCATAATCAAACATAAATTCTGCCTTCCATGAGCTTGCAGTTTAATAAGGTGCATAGCAAAGATACACAAATAACTATACTACAAAGTAAGATATAAAACAAATATTAGTTAGTTTTCAGAGTCTCTAGAAATGGGTCTTCATGGAATTTTATGTGAGTCACAGGTACAGCATTAAAGCATGATTCTACAAGAATTTCATGGTTAAAGGTAAAAATTAAAGTATCCAGCCAGGTTTATAGCTTTCCTATAATCCAAGGACTTAACACAAAGCACCCTGAGGCAGGACAGAGGGCAGGCTCTGTGGGCTGGCTTTCTCTGCCCTCATGCACCTCACATACAGGCGCTGGTCCTCATTCAGTTCAAAGGTGACTCTTTGTCAGAGCCTCAGCTGCACATCACCTGTGTTGCTAACTGAAGAGACACTTGTATTTTGGATATCAGATGTGTAGGTGAGAAACTGACATCATTATGAAAATTGAATAGTGTTTTTTTCTTTAATAAGAAAAAGAATGTATTTTAATAGTGTATGTCTTATGCAGAACTAATTCATGTAGAACTAATTGGTAAGTGGCTCAGACAGTAAAGAATCTGCCTGCAATGCAGGAGACCCGAGTTTGATCCCTGGGTGGGGAAGATGCCCTGGAAAAGGGAATAGCAACCCACTCCAGTGTTCTTGCTTGGGCAGTTCCACGGACAGAGAAGCCAGGCAGGCTACAGTCTGTGGGGTCGCAGAGTTGAACGTGACTGAGCGACAATGCTTTCACTGTCACTTTTTCAGAACTAATTCAAGTTTATAGTTGAAGATAGAAAATGAAAGCATTCCTAAAGGAAAAACACTTATAATTCATCTATCCAAATGAAAACACTGTTGATTTTAATCTGTGTTCCCTCAGACATTATTCTATGTGTGTTTATGAGAATATCACACTATCTATGCTGGTTATGTGGTCCCCTTTCTTCATTCTTTAAACATAGAGACATGCTGTTCAGTGATATCATTAGTAATTGCCATGTGGCACCCTAGTGTACAGGTGTATCATTATTTGTTTAACCAGTCTTCCAGAGTTGACACATGAGTTGCTATTGATTTTTCAATGTTAGAATCAATGCTGAGATGAACAATCTTTACGTCTTTTCATACTTTTCTGTAATAATTCTCTAGAAATGGAGAGAACAGTGATTTGGGATAACTATCTTAGTTCTAACTGAGTAACACATGTACCCAAAACTTGTTCTTAAGACCTTTGTCGATTGACTCTAACTGCAGATGATGTGAAGCCATCCTTTATACAGAAGGAAGGCAGCTTCAAAACACTGAATTTTAAATTGTCATTTGTCTCATATATGAGTCTCTGAATTTTAAATTATCATTTGTTTTTCCTTTCTTCCCACACCAATGCCATCAAGTCCTTTAAATCAGTCTCTCAGGCCAGACCATGGACGGCATTATCAGCTCCTCTCATCTCTCAGTGCCTACCACATCCAATAAGTTACCAAGTTCTTTACATTCTTTCTCCTAAAAAATACCCTCTTTCTGTATACTGACTTCTCCCGTTTAGTTAATTGGTCCCAGATGACTAACTCTGAATCCCTATTGTTAGTTGTTCAGCTGCTAAGCTGTGTCTCTTTGCAACCCCATAGACTACAGCACAGCAGGCTTCCCTGTCCTTCACTATCTAACAGTTTGCTCAAACTCATGTCCATTGAGTCGGTGAAGCCATCCAACCATCTCATCCTGTCACCTCTTCTCCTAGCCTCAGTCTTTCCCAGCATCAGGGTCTTTTCCAGTGAGTCAGTTCTTCACATCAGGTGGCCAAAGTATTGGAGCTTCAGCTTCAGCATCAGTCCTTCCTTTGAATATTCAGGACTGATTTCCTTTAGGATTGACTGGTTTGATCTCCATGCTGCCCAAGGGACTCTCAAGAGTCTTCTCCAGCACTACAATTTGAAGGCATCAATTCTTCAGTGTTCAGCCTAATTTAAGGTCCAACTCTCACATCTGTACATAACTACTGGAAAAACCATAGCTTTGACTATACAGACCTTTGTTGGCAAAGTGATGGACCTGCTTTTTAATACACTGTCTAGATTTGTCATAGCTTTTCTTCCAAGGAGCAATTGTCTTTGAATTTTGTGGCTGCAGTCATCATCCACAGTGATTTTGGAACCTAAGAAAATAAAATCTGCCACTGAATCCCTATAGAGTTTTTTAAATGTTCTCCTCTTCTTGGGTTTGGCTTACCCTCTAATCCATCTTTCATACTTTGTTGTAATGTAAATCTGATGACGCCATGGTCAACCTCAACATCTGTGATGGTGCCATATTGCTTTCTAGGTAAAATTCCAACCCTGCAGCTTGGCTTACAGGTGTCTGTTTCTGGGCCTAGTCACCTGGCTGAGTTCTGAGAATCTATATATTTTAAACCTTTCCTGTGATTTCCATGCAAGCATCTTGATCCTTCATGAATCCCAAGTTGGGCACATAGGGAGCACTGATCTGCTTGGAACCCACTGTAAAGCAGGAGGCCAGAGACAGCTGGAAACTTCCCTCAGACACAGCTTAAAATTATCCAGCACGATGTGGTTATTTTAGGAAAAATTTCAAAAGCATTCTACCAAAGAGCAGCATGTTTGCAAGTATAGATTAGAAAATTATTTCCTTTTAGAAAGCCTAATTTAATTAAGTGACAATTTTGAAGCTATGAAGGCTTTTTCCTGCTGAGTCAGGATTTTTTGTTTCTCAGCTAATACAAAACAGGTAGTGGAAATTAGAGACCGGCTGAGCGACTTCACTTCCACTTTTCACTTTCATGCATTGGAGAGGGAAATGGCAACCCACTCCAGTGTTCTTGCCTGGAGAGTCCCAGGGATAGGGGAGCCTGGTGGGCTGCCGTCTGTGGGGTCGCACAGAGTCAGACACGACTGAAGCGACTTAGCAGCAGCAGCAGCTTGCTAATCCTCAAGGAGTTTGGTGGACTAAAATTCCCTAATTCGCAGGCGAGGTAATGTGAGCACCCTATATAGCCATTAACGTTATTAGCGTTTTTCCTGGAAGATACAGAGTTGGAATTTTAAAACAATTTTGGTTACTTTTCTATCTCCACTAAAATGTAATTTTCACAAAGCCAGAGTCTCTGTCTTATTCGCTGTGGCCCTTGTTGATTCAGTTCAGTCGCTCAGTCGTGTCCAACTCTTTGCGACCCCATGAATTGCAGCATGCCAGGCCTCCCTGTCCATCACCAACTCCCGGAGTTCACTCAGACTCATGCCCATCGAGTCCGTGATGCCATCCAGCCATCTCATCCTCTGTCGTCCCCTTCTCCTCCTCCCCCCAATCCCTTCCAGCATCAGAATCTTTTCCAATGAGTCAACTCTTCTCATGAGGCGGCCAAAGTACTGGAGCTTCAGCTTTAACATCATTCCTTCCAAAGAANGAGTCCGTGATGCCATCCAGCCATCTCATCCTCTGTCGTCCCCTTCTCCTCCTCCCCCCAATCCCTCCCAGCATCAGAATCTTTTCCAATGAGTCAACTCTTCACATGAGGTGGCCAAAGTACTGGAGCTTCAGCTTTAGCATCATTCCTTCCAAAGACATCCCAGAGTTGATCTCCTTCAGAATGGACAGGTTGGATCTCTTTGCAGTCCAAGGGACTCTCAAGAGTCTTCTCCAACACCACAGTTCAAAAGCATCAATTCTTCAGCGCTCAGCCTTCATCAGAGTCGAACTCTCACATCCATACATGACTACTGGAAAAACCATAGCCTTGACTAGACGGACCTTAGTTAGGCACCAGTAAATATCTGCTGAGTTAGTGTTTGCAAGCCAAAGAGTGAAGATTTTGTGTAATATACTCCTCTATGGAGATATAAAAGGAGAAAGAAATTTCATACACAACCTGAAAGAGGCTTATAATAGTAGACATTACCTATTTTTCTAGCCCACTGGATCTATCCAATTATGATCATGCTATATACTTTGCAACATTATTCTCAATAGAAAATCTATTTTGTCTTCTTTCATATCTATCCTCTATTTTCTTGATATACATCATCAGTACATATATTCCAAAATTGTCACCAATGTATGCCTCATATGAATGTGGAAAGTGAAGTGAAGTCGCTCAGTCATGTCCGACTCTTTGCGACCCCATGGACTGCAGCCCACCAGGCTCCTCCGTCAATGGGATTCTCCAGGCAAGAATACTGGAGTGGGTTGCCATTTCCTTTTCCAGGGGATCTTCCCGACTCAGGGATCAAACCCAGGTCTCCCACATTGCAGGCAGACGCTTTAACCTCTGAGCCACCAGAGAAGCCCCATGAATGTGGAAGGGACACTTAATTATCTCTAGGCATGCTCAGAGATTAAAAAATAGTTTTCAAAGCCAGAGGTAAGAAAAAGTTGCAAGAGATACTGGGCTAGATGGTCTACATCAGCATTACTCAGAGTGAGCTCTTTGTAACTGATTTGCAATGGAATGTAAATCAACTATGTCATTAAACATACAGTTTAGTTCAGTTTATGCCTTTTCCCTGGTAAGACTTTCTCAATGAAGGAAGCGGCACATTGACTTGGTTTCTCATGCAAGCTCTTCATCTTGTGGTCGAATCTCAAACAGTTCATAGACTAACACTGCTCTACAACCACACCTTGAACAGCACTGATCTTCATCAAAATCTTATCTACTTCAAGGAATCTCCAAACTGCCTTCGATAAAAGATTTATTTATTTATTTGGCTGTGCCAGGTCTTAGATGCAGCACACAGAATCTTGGATTTTCATTGTGACATATGGGATATTTTAGCTGGGGCATGTAGAATCTAGTTACTTGACCAAGAATTGAACCTAGGCCCCCTGCATTGGGAACACAGAGTCTTAGCCACTGAGTCATCAGGGAAGTTCTCAAAATGCCTTTTAAAAGTATCATTTTCAGTTTATTATANTGCAGCACACAGAATCTTGGATTTTCATTGTGACATATGGGATATTTTAGCTGGGGCATGTAGAATCTAGTTACTTGACCAAGAATTGAACCTAGGCCCCCTGCATTGGGAACACAGAGTCTTAGCCACTGAGTCATCAGGGAAGTTCTCAAAATGCCTTTTAAAAGTATCATTTTCAGTTTATTATATAGTTATTTCTTCAATAATTAGTTATGTGATAATTAATTTAATGTTATTAATTATATCTATGTATAGATGGATAGATATTGCCATATAAGATCATGGAAAAACTTATACAAGGCTGAAAGGTTAGAGAAAGGTTGGGGCTGCTGTTTTGGTTGGAGTTCCCTTGGGTGGTTTTGGTTGGAATTCCCTTGGGTGGCTTCTGTGAGGAAGTGACGCTGGAGCTGTGGAGAGAAAGCTATGTAATTATTGCTAAGAAAGAGCATTCTGGGAAGAGAGATCAGGCTCAAGGGGNGTGGAGGGGCACTTCCCAGGTGGCTCAGCGGGTAAAGCATCTGCTTGCAATGCAGGAGACATAGGTTGGATCTCGGGGTTGGGAAGATGCTCTGCAGGAGGGCATGGCAACCCACCCCAGTATTCTTGCCTAGAGAATACCATGGACAGAGGAGCCTGGAGGGCTACAGTCCATGGGGTCGCAAAGAGTCAGACACGACTGGAGGGACTAAGCATGCATGCTGGCACTACTTGTTTGAAGTTTGGTGGTGGTGTTTGGGGTGGAGGACCTAAAACTCTACCTGCTATTGAGCACAAACTCCTGCTCCTGGGCCCTCTTGGCCCTTTCCCATCAGCTTCATCATTCATCAGTCCAACAATCCGTGGACTGCCTTCCAGAGATGCCTGTCCTTCCCCTTGCTTCTCTGTCAGCCCTGCCCAGGGGCATCTGCCATCAGTAGAAGGCGCTCTGAGCCCTTAGTCTGAACTTTAACCCTGATACTTTGGTGGCTCTGTGACCTCCAGCAATTCCTTTACTTTCCTTAGTTTCCACTTCTCAATGATAAATGAGGTCGACACACCTAGCTCTNAGATGCTCTGCAGGAGGGCATGGCAACCCACCCCAGTATTCTTGCCTAGAGAATACCATGGACAGAGGAGCCTGGAGGGCTACAGCCAGTAGAAGGCGCTCCGAGCCCTTAGTCTGAACTTTAACCCTGCTACTTTGGTGGCTCTGTGACCTCCAGCAATTCCTTTACTTTCCTAGTTTCCACTTCTCAACCGTAAATGAGGTCGACACACCTAGCTCGCAGCACTGCTATGAAGATGAGGGGAGATGGCTTAATGCTCTATGTAAGCCTGCACATGGGCTTCTCCTGCCTTCCAGCAACTTGTGTGTTTACGTACTTATGAGCAACAGCAGTGTCTTTGGAAAGCCTGCCTGAGACTCAGAGCAAGTATCCAAGTTTTAGGCATCGAGTCCAGAGCATTAAAATTTTCAGTACAGGTCTATTAGCTTCTGAATAAAGATAGTAACTTTGGATTGAAATATTTACTTCTCCTTTTTCCAAAATTACCCTTGAGATGACCAACACACACACGTACACACACACACACACACACACACACATTATACTGTTCCAGGTCTGGAGCAAGGAAAGGTAAAATCTAGTCATTCATTCAGCAACATGTTAACACACATGCCCATAAGATGCCAAACTCTTTTGTGGGTACATTCAATACAGGTTAAATTGGAAACTGCCTACATGTTCAGCAACAGGAAAGAAGTAAATAGAAAACTGTTTTCCTTAAAGATGTTGATGCATTAGCATAGATTTTATATAGAAAAGATGTTTACATTGTTTTATAGAAAAGGTTTTAAAAACAACATGTACAATATTATACTAAACCTATTCTTATGAAAAGTTCTATAAAGATGTGCACTAAAATTTTTAACAGTGTTTTTTTTTTGTAGATGGTTGCATTGAGGATCACATTTTAAAATATTGCTATCTATTCTAACTTAATTACATTGAATTTAGCATACTTGTGTCATAAATATATCTAACAGATTGTCACAGTTGGGGTTTTCAGACATTAACTGCAGACCTAAAAAATATTTGCACAGCTAATTTGGGGTTTGTGTGTGATGTTCATGTTTGTATGAAGAGAGCTATCTTCCACCACCCAACACCTGACCTCGTGGTATTGAAATGTCATGAGAGTCCTGTCACCTTCCTGTGGGTCCCGTAACCAGTGCTTTGGGGCAATGAAGAGATTTGTCTTCTCCAAGGGCAGAAAGGACCCCTGANAAATATATCTAACAGATTGTCACAGTTGGGGTTTTCAGACATTAACTGCAGACCTAAAAAATATTTGCACAACTAATTTGGGGTTTGTGTGTGATGTTCATGTTTGAATGAAGAGAGCTATCTTCCACCATCCGACACCTGACCTCGTGGTATTGAAATGTCATGAGAGTCCTGTCACTTTCCTGTGGTCCCGTAACCAATGCTTTGGGGGCAATGAAGAGATTTGTCTTCTCCAAGGGCAGAAAGGACCCCTGTCTTCTTTGATGTCTGTACTGTTCCCTCCCCATCCATTCACATGCCAGTAGAACTTCTCTTATGTAAGTAGACCTCTCTTGAGACTCTCTATGATAGGAAAGAACGTGTTAAGTCTTTTTTTTTCCTTTTATTTTCCAAAAGCACCATTACAATTCCCACTTTCCCTCCACTCATTTTCATAACTGAGTCTGCCGTGATTGTTTTTTCTTTGAACCTTGCTTAAAAGCAAGTCAGCCCCTTTACAACCACCCCTTTACCTGGAGACTCTAAGGTGAGAGTGATGATACAGAGAGGCTGTCTTATTAATCAAACGTTTCCTCTGTGCTGGGCATTCATCACATAAATCCACATAGCTAGATAAGACTCATTAGTGTCATCTTTCACGGTTTTTGTCTGCCTACCCTTCTCATTCTCTGTAGCATTCATTAAAATGCCACCAAAGCTTCCGTGGCCAACTCCATCTCTCTCTCACCTCCCATGGCCAGGTACTGTGTTTGACCCCGCAGGGAAAGGGAACAATCACTGAGGTTACCAAGCAGAACATTTAATTAAAGGACCTTTGATGGCCTCTTTGACTGATCTTCTTTAAAATCTACCTGGATCCTCTGGGAAGTTCTTCTCAAAATCCATGTTCTGCCTTGAGCCTGGCAGCCCCCAGGGGTGGAGATGGGCCTCCATTTGATGCTGAGCATCTGTGTGCAGTGGGTTTGCCAGAGGGACACACCTCTTCAGCAGTCACTGGCCCTTGCCTGGGGACATCCTGCTGGTGCCCAGACCCTCCTCACTGGTTCCCAACCAGCTCCTGCTGCCATCTCCTTGCTAATTTCATGTAGAGGTCTTTGAGTTCGGAGTCTCTTGCTCTGGCCTTGATATCCCCCTTTGTGTTGTTTTTCCTTGAACGAGTATTTATTGAACACCTACTATTTGCCAGGCCTTGCAACAGTCACCGGGGACGCAATGCTGAGCCAAAGACACATGGTTCTGCTTTCATGGAGCTTACAGTCTAGCAGGGGAGACAAGCAAAGGCAACACAAGAATAAACAAGGCAGAATGGTCTCAAATGTAAGAAGTACTATGAAGTAAACCGAAAAGGGGCATAGACAGAATCTACCAGGGGTAGGGGAAACCTTCTTTTGAACAGTGTGGTCAGAGAGAGCTGTGGTCCCTGGACCAGCACCATCAGATTCACCTACAGCCTGTCAGAAAGGCAGGTCCTTCGACTGTATCCCTGACCTCTGGTGCAGTCTGTATTTACCAAAGCAGTTATGCAAAAGTGTGTAGAGGAGAGTACATTCCATTCTTGGGGTGCAGAAGACCCAAGATAGGAAAGACCTTGGTTTGTTCAAGGAAGTGATATCAAGACTGCTTTGGCCAGAGCAGAGTGAGGGGGAAAGTGACAGATGATGTTGGTGATTTGGGCATGGATCAAATCATGCAGGTTCTTGTAGGCCAGGGTGAGGAGGCTGAACTTCAGTCTAGGCAATGTGAGAAACCATTGAAGCATGTTAAGCAATATGATGCACTCACCTGAATTACTTTTTTTAAATTTGAGGTTTGCCCCTGAACATTTTTAATATATTTTTTTTACTTTATTATTAGAATATAATTGCTTTACGATGTTGTGTTAGTTTCTACTGTACAACAAAGTGAACCACCTATAGATATAGCAGAGATATATGTTTACATGAGATCTGAATTACTTTTAAGATGATCTCCATTGTTGAACCCAGAATAGATAGAGGCGGCCTAAGAGTGCAAGTAGGAAGACCAGTGAGGAGACTGATGCAGTGGTCCAAGCAGTAGGTGCTGGTGGCCTGGACCAAGGCAATAGGGCATAGCAGTGAGAAAGCGATTCCAAGATATATTTTAGAGAGAAGCCGATGGTCCCGCTATGAGTAGCAAGAAGTTACAGAGGTGGGAGGGGTCACAACTGCCTCCTCCACTTCTGCCTTGAGTGACAGGGGAATAGAGGTTTCATCTACTGCTCTGCAGGGGCAATAGGTAGGCACACCCTCCTGGCCTTTATCTCAGACCCCTGCCCCCAACCGTTTGGGCACACATCCCACTGTAACAGCTTCCTGGAGCCTATCCTCAGCTTAACTCTCGGGCTATATCTTCAGTCTATCCCAGAGCCTTGACAGAGGACGCCCTGAGCTGATCCCCATAAGGACTCTGTCCCTAAGGCACCGTGTCTTGTATGCACAAAGGTTTGAGGAATACCTAAATGGCTATATCTCTGTGTAGATCAGTGTTGCTACTGAAAAAGGACTGAGTCCGTCCCCAACCTTGCTGAGAGGTGCACACTTGTTACCTTCTCCTTGCTGCTACTGCTAAGTCGCTTCAGTCGTGTCCGACTCTGTGCGACCCCACGGATGGCAGCCCACCAGGCTCCACCATCCTGGGATTCTTCAGGCAAGAACACTGGAGTGGGTTGCCATTTCCTTCACCAATGCGTGAAAGTGAAAAGCGAAAGTGAAGTTGCTCAGTAAGTGTCCGACTCTTGGTGACAGAGAGAAAGAGGTAAACTGCCTCAAGCCAGGAAGCACAGGGGAATCCAGGGGAGGTTGGACCGAAAGACAGAAGATAGGAGTGGCTGGGGGCAAAGGAGGAAATTTGAGAAACCTGGGGCTCCATGGTGAGGGACCCTTTACCCAGCCACCCCCCATGAAAAGTGAACTGCAGAGGGAAGAGGAAGGAAAACAGATGTTTTAACTCCTCATGTGTCCTGCAGAGATGGTGGGCTGGTTACATAAAAAGCTGCCTGTGGGCTGCTCAGTTCCTGAGTCCCACTCATGAGGCTAAAGGAAATGTCACCTCCTCTCTCACGTCTGTGAATAATGGGCCTGTCAGCCAGTCCAGCCAGTTGGGAGTCAATCACTTCCCATCAGCCATGTACCTCATTGTTTGGGCACCATGCATAGCATTTTGTTGCTCGAACTGTGTTCATTTGGGAAATGCCAGTGGTTTCATCTTCTAAAATTAAACTCTGAAAAAGTGGTAAGATAGACAAGAGGGATGAAAAGGAGATGTAACGAAGCACTGGGAGAACAGAGAGCTTGGGAATAGAGAGCTCTGACCAAAAAGAGCCAGAACCCGAGAAGGTGAGCAGTTGAGTAAGCCCAGCCCATTTATGGAGCATCTAGTTGGCCATAATGAAAAAGCTGTATTTCTCATCTATGTTGTAGAACCTTTGTAAGGATAAAATGATAATGTATGCAGAGTTCCTATACCTGGCTGACTTACTAGCCAGATGACAGATCGTCTTCTTGCTCCAGAGTTTAGCCAAAGGAGTCCAGCTTCTTCTGCACAAAGTTATGTTCACTTGGATCCCACAAGTTGCCTTAGTTTCCCTTACCTTCCCCATCAGTTCACAGAAGAACATCCCTCTCTCTCTCTCCCCCATTTATCTCACCAGACAATTTTAAAGGCAAAATGTCCTTTAGAGTGCTTATGAGCTCCTGTAAGGTAAATTCCATATAAAATCAAGATCCTATTCATTCTAGTTATGTTATTCACCACTTTTTACCACTTCTCTGTTCAGTCTGCGTTTCTTGAACATCTACTGCAGGCTACGAACTGTCGCAGAAGCTGGGAAAATTAAATCAAAAGAACACATAATCCTCCACTTGGCTGTTTGTCACGAACAAGTGTTTGCTCATCTTCTGTCAGTTGAGCCCTACCTTCATGAATTTTATCATGAACATAGTTGATTTAGTTGGTATCCTCAGGATACATCCTGAAGGAGGAGAGAATCCTGGGGGCAGAGGTGCTTGTGGGCTATTCCAGGAAGAGGAATGTGGTTGTTCCACTGTGGATGCTTCCAGATCCATGTGTGAGCAGGAAAGCATCAAGAAATACAGCTGTAGAGGTGAGCTGGGTCAGCTTGTGAAGGGCCTTGTACAACCTGCTGTGGGGTTCAGGGTTTGTCCCAGGGTTATGGAAGACTACAGAAATATACTAAGCCAAGTAGACATTGTGGTCTTTGTGCTTTAGAAAGAAAACTTTCTGGATTGAAAAGTCCCAGATGACTAGAAGGAGAGACCAGTTTAGGAGGTTTAGGAGGTGGTTGCTAATCCAAGAAGGACATGATACCAGATTGAATCAAGGTACAGGCCAAAATGGAAATAGAATCAATCAATGTTTAGGCTGTGAAATCAACAGAGCTGGGTGATTTGTTGATTGTAATTGAGAGTGAGTTGGAAAGTGAGACATTGAATAGGATTTCTGGTGGATATTCGAACCTCCAACCAAGATAGAGAATTACGGGAATAACAGCAAACCAGGATTTGGGGGAGATATGAGTTCAGTTTCTGATATAGATGAGAAGGGATTTGTGTGCATACATGTAGAAGTCATGTCCTGTGCAGAGCTAGAGGGACTGATGAGCAAGGTGAGTGAGATTAGCTAGAGATACAAAATTAGTTTCATAAGCATGAGATAGAACTGTAAATCGTTTGAATAAAGGAGACCACCGAGGGAGAAGGTGGGGAGTGAGAAGAGAAAGAGGCTCCAAGACTATGCACCTGCATTTGTTTTTTATTTTATTTGTTGTTAGAGTATAGTTGATTTGCAGTGTTGTGTTAGTTTCAAGTGCACAGCAAAGTGAGTCAGTTATCCATGCACATATAGCCAATCTTTTCCGATGCTTTTCTCATATAGATCGTTAGAGAATATTGTGCAGAGTTCCCTGTGCTATACGGTAGCCCCTTATTAGCTATCTGTTTTATATATAGCAGTGTTTATATGTCAGTCCCAATCTTCTAGTTCGTCCCTCCCACCTTGTACACCCTGGCAACCATCAGTTCATTTTCTACACCTGTAACTGCATCTAAGTGACATGCCGATGAACACAAACTCACAAAAGATGCTGAAGAGGATGATCAGTGAGGTAGAAGAGAAGGCTGTTCTCAGTGAAAAATAAAGTCTTGATGGTTTCAGAAAGAAAGGATAGGATGTATGGAAAACCACCCCACTATCCTCACTATCAGTATCTTCCTTTAGAAGTTACAGACCAACACACACCCACCTGTATGCACACTCACATACATGCACACACACAACACACACACACATAAAGGTTGTTGCAGCAAATGCCATTTTGATTTTAGCCAGGGGTGGCTTTAAGGCTTAAACCATAATGAAGTGACTGGGAGAATTCCACTTTTCTGTCCTGACAACCCTTTATCTTCACAGCGAAGCAGGAGGGTCCAGTGGCCACTTGGACAGCAGATGTATTTTCCCTGTAACCATTCATACTACTCATTCCTCTACCTACTGGGACACAGTGTAGCCCTCATAGCTACCCCAAGCCTCTCTTCCAGGTGATGGAAATTTCCATTATTAACAGGAAAACAGTAGGCTAATGGTGCAGATGAATTGTAAATTTTGACAGCCCAGACAGGTAAATATTGGCTTTGTACAAACAAGTTTCTATAAATAACCTGCCTGCTGTAGAAGCTCCACAGATGGCAGCAGGGCTGCCCAAGCGTTGATTTTCCCAGGGTGTTCGGTGCAGAAAAGCACAGCTGTCAGCTTTGCTGTCCTTGCTGTGAGCTCGGGCCACCTCTGCTGTGCCGGCAGCCTGTCCCTGTCCCATCCTCCTTTGGCAGGCAGAGGCAGGGACAGGTGGAAATCAGTCATTTCAAAAACCTGCTTCCAGTGCCATTCCTTCCAGGATTCCAAAAGGGTTTCTTTAAAATGTCACTTTTTCAGGTTTGGCAGTCCGAGTGGAAATTTGTCTGATATGGGGATTTGTTGGCCCCTTCTAATTTAAGTTCATCTTGTTGAAAAGAAAAGCAGGTGAAGTGAGGCACATAGTCACTCTGGATTGTGTGTTGTGTGGCTGCTTTGCTAAAAATGGTGCCTTCAAGGGCTCTGGATAGATGCTGGGTGTTGTGTGTGGGCACACCATGGCTGCTGACCTGAAAGAGAATGGGTGGGGTGAGGAACCATTTACATCAGCAAGTCATCTTGCAGAAGAAATTGGCCCAGTGGTCATCTCAGTGCATCCACACCAACGAGAATGCAGTAAGCCACTCCTGGAAAAATATAGAGGCATTCTTATTCTTAAATTTTGGGCTAAGTGTCCATAGCTGGAATAATGAGGATTAAAGTAATGGCATTCTAAATGATCATCCTAAGGATGCCCAGAAAGCTTCGTGCTAAATTAAACACTCGCACTGGGGCTGGGCTCTGGCTTGGAGTATACTTCCCTCCTTCCCTAATGTTTATTTCCGCTTCTTCTTATTTCTGAGGGCTCACTGATCTAGTGCTTTGTGTTGTCATAGGCCTTTTCAATTCCTTCTGGAAGTAGACAAGCTATAAATCATATAAGGTGAGTCAAATGATTCTAGACGGTGCCTAAGATAGCAGTAGTAATCAAAAATTATTATTTTCTCCTTCCACGAAAGTTTTGATGGAAATTCCCCAGCGGTTCAGTGGTTAGGACTCCACACTTTCATGACCGAGGGCTTGGGATCAATCTCTGGTCAGGGAACTAAGATCCCACAAGCCTCACAGTGCAGCAAAACAGAAAAAAAAAAAAAAAGGTATTGAGAAAGCAAATGATAATAATAGACACTATGTTGTTGTTGTTTAGTTACTAAGTCATAGCCCACTATTCTGTGATTCTGTGGACTGTAGCCCGCTAGGCTTCTCTGTCCATGGGACTTTCCAGGCAAGAACACTGGAGTGGACCACCACATCCTTCTCCAGGGGATCTTCCTGACCCAGGGATCGAATCTGCATCTCTTGCATTGCAGGCAGATTCTTTACCTCTGAGCCACCAAGGAAACCCAATAGATACCGTGCAATTGAACAATTCAAAATAGGAAGTTAGGAGGAAAGATATTGTGGAGAACTGCAGTAGGAAATAACACATCAATAATGAAGCAATAATGAAGCAATGACAGCGGTGTTGTCTGTGGTTTTTTCCCTCTAGTCTTATCCCAAGAGAGGAGAGCAAAGCTGATAGGAGTCAGCCATCAGTATAAAATATAGCATAGTATAAATAGAAAATATAGCATAGTATAGTATAAATAGTGTAAATATAAAATAAAGCATAGTATAGTATAAAATATAGCCATCAGTATAAAATATAAAATATATTCACTCTGTGTTCACAGAGGGAATTCAGGGCATTTCATTCCTTTCCTGGGCAACTGATCACCACTAGCGCAGTCTCCTTGGCTTCTCCGGTATGGTTACCTTCTAGTTATACTTTCATGCTCAGAAGTACTACTAATTTATTAGGGTTTAGGGCTTTGGGCTTTTCCTCCCAAGCCTTGTCTCCATGGATAAAGGCCTATGTTTCCAATAAGGGATTTGAATGCCTCCCAGGCCAGGCTTGTCCAGGCCTTCTGCTTCCAGAGCAATCTGTACAGCACCCAGCAGCCAGCAGGCAACAGACCCATGTTTGGGGAGTGGAGCTGACTCTATGAGCTCTTATTATCAGCGAATCTCATTTCTATGTTAGGGAAGAGACCAGAAAAATTCTTCCTGGTAAAATTACAGCTTGATATTCAGCAGTATAGCAGAGCCAGGTACTCAGCCTAGGAAATAATGAGGCATCTTCCACTAAAACTGTAAGAAGGAGAGACCATATCATATAGGAAGCCCCAGTAGGATACTGCCAAGTGTAAGAGCTTTGTAATCAGACAGGCTTCATTTTGAGTTGTGCACTCCTTATGTGAATCGGTGGACTCTGGGAAAGATTTTGAGTCTCTCTGAATCTCAGCTTCTCAGTTGTTATGACACAGATGAGACTAATCATCACATTCCCAGGACTGTGATATCTAAGAAGCAGGATGTCACCGCTGCAAGAAGGAACTCAAGCCACATGGCCAGGCTCACTGCCTTTTTCTGCCGTTTACTTGCTGAGAGATCTGTAGCAAATTCCTTAACTTTCTGTGCCTAAATTTCTTTATGTTTAAAATGGGGAGTGTTGCTGTGGTGAATAAGTAATTCCTATAGAGAGTGATTCAAACAGCATGAGATAAGTGTGTGTTTATGACAGTGTCAGATGGCACTGAGAAAAGATGCCCACCTGGGGTACTTGCTCCCTCCATCCTACTCTCTCACTCACCCCTGGCTTTCTGAACAATTTCCTGATCATTTTATTAGCTATGAAACCAGTCACATTATTGGCATCTTCATAAAGGTTTGCACGACTATTGTCTAGTACATAAGGCCTCATCAAGAGGGCACCTGTGCCAGTTTCCACACAAAGCCAGAAAGGGGGCCTTTGAGGCCCCTGGAGGGAGGGTGAGTGTTGTTATGTAGAGCTGGAGTGAAGGTCTCATTTCTTTTTTATTGTTATGAACATATGTTCTTTAATTGAAAAAAATTGCAAGATATTCCCCAAAATCCAAAGTAATACTCTTATTTACCTAGCAAGGGGTGAGTATATTATTTAGAGGCATATAATACAGTTCCATAATTCAAGATATATATATACACTCCAATCATTCATTTAGTCAAACCCTCTTATGCAGCGATTGGACACTGGCTCCTATGCCAGGTGCTGGGGATAGAAGTAGGAGCAAGACTATCTTTGATCTCAAAATCTAATCTAATTGGAAATATCAATTAATGAAACTGAATGACTGTCTATCCTTCATTGTCCTTCTGACTCAAACAATTGGATGAAGACCTGTCCATGTGTGATGATCCAGAACACTATAGAAGGGACCGTAGACAAGGGGAAAGTGAGTAACTCTGTGTTAGGACTACTATAGTACCTAAGCTAAGGCAAAGCTTAAGAACGGATGTGGGGCAAATAAGGTTGAATTTATACAAACACTAGTGATAATTTCAGTTTATTTAATACTTAAAAGAAAAAATATCGCTGACAATCCCAGAATTACATAACCCACCTAAGTAAGTGAGCATGAATGCATACATGGGAAGGACTTTGGTGAATTTGTTTCATTCTCTTTTGCATGTTCATCATCCTCTAACTATGTGGTAAAGGTTTTCCCTGGTGTGCAAATAAAGAATCTACTGCTCAAAATAAAGGGGGAGCAATTTATAGGGAGCACCTCTGAGATGGAAATCCAGGTTCCATGGGTACCTGAGGTCTCTGTCACCGTGCACCATCCTGCTAGGCCAGCCTGCTGCTGCTGTGATCTGAAGGTGGCTTGTCATGGCAGTTTTTTCCTGCAAGCGCACTCTGGAAACTCTCAGTGGTATGTTGAAACCGCCACCCTTTTTCTTCTAACTCTTCCTCTCTCCTTCTGGGAGCATCTTACCAGATAGTATAACAACTCTTAGGCTTCCTATACTTTGTATTTCTTTTCTCAGCATGTGTTCATCCTACGTAAAGGTTTTTCACGGAGCCTAAAAATGTCCTGGCTGGGGCAGTTGGTGCTGTGTTGTGTTCATCACTTGGTTGTGTCCAGCTGTTTGCGACTCTGTGGACTATAGTCTGCCAGGCTCTTCCATCCGTGGGATTCTTCAGGCAAGAATACTGGAGTGGGTTGCCATTCCCTTCTTCAAGGGATAGTCCCAACCCAGGAATCAAACCCAGGTCTCCTCCATTGTAGGCAGCTTGTTTACTGTCTGAGCGTCCTGGCTGGGGCAGCAAACCTCCTAATTAGCATGCAAGGCCGTGTATGATCTCCTGTTAAGACCCCTTCAAACTAAAATACAGTGATTCCTCCGTTGAAGGAAGCACTTCCTTTAAGGGGAGTAAGTCATGCCATTTATCCAGATTTTCTCATTCATGGTGTAAATCTGTGGATTTCGTGCAATTGAGATAATTCATTGCCTACAGCAAAGAAAACATCGTCTCCATAACTCTTCTGAAATTCTCAGCCCACATCGTAGGCTTTCTTAGATGGTAGTGGCACCAGTTGGGCTCCTGAGACCGGGAAAGCACCGCTTCTGAGTCTCAGCACAATTGGAGAACTGTCACTTGTAATTACTTCATGTTTCTATTTCAAGGACTGTTGACTGATGTTTTGTGAAAACCACTTTGTTGCTTCCGTATGTAGCTAAGGAGTCTTAGAGCTAACATGCAGTAGCGCTTCCTGGTAGAACAGGAAAGATCTTCCGGATGTGGCAGAGGAGGGGACCCTTTAGTGAGTTAGGGTGGGATGTGGCCCAGTGACCCTGCAATTCTGTGGCCAGTGTCCACCAGGTGGTGAAGCAGTGTGTGGAGATCTGGCCAAACAGGAGAATACTTGGGACTGTTGGCCCTTAAAAAAGTGTATTTCTGAATATCTGTTGATAAGATGATGACTGTATAGTCCACTGGATTTGTATAAATTATAGATTACTACTTATGTCTATCCTCAGAACCCTATTCCCTAGAATCACCCAGCACTAAACTAAGGTGATCCAAGCTTTATAGCACTATTGTACATCTAAGACAGCTGGGGTAGAGTGACCAGGAAGGCTTAGGAAACAGATCCCAAGTCCTGCCATTTCTCAGCTGTGCAGTCTTAAGCACATTGGTTTACCTTCTCTGAGCTTTAGTTTGCTCGCCTGTGGAAAGGAGACAGACAAGTCCACCTCACAAGGTGTTGTGACAGGCCATGTAAGGCTGTTTTGCAGAGAAGATGCAGAAGATGAGTTAAATCCTTTGAAAGTGTGTGTTTGATCATCTTCCCTGAGTGTGGTCACAAGGCACAAAGCCAGAAGCTACAGACTTTCCTTCTAGATTGCCTGAATGTGGTTAGGTTTGACATGGTATTCATTGCATGCAACTCATTCAAGGCAACAATTTCCAAGGTGAACTAGAAAATCAGTAGGTATTATGCTGAGATAAAAGGTGTTACATGACCAAATATGTTTGTGGTATCCTAAATTTAACTCATATATCCTGATACATATAGTGAGCCTCCAGGAGAAAGGTATAAAAACTGAAGCTTCTTAAAATTATACATCACAGGATTCTTTCCTTCTTATCCAGTTTCCTTTCCCCTACCACACTGAGCATATCATGGAACTAATGTAACCCAAAGCGTATTCTGAAAAATGCTGACGCAGAGAATTCTAAAGACACTTGTTGTTAAGTCATTAAATTGTGTTTGACTCTTATGTGACTTCGTGGATTTTAACCCACCGTACTCCTCTGTCCATGGGATTTTCCAGGCAAAAATATTGGAGTGAATTGCCATTTCCTTCTCCAGGGGACCTTCCCCACCCAGAGACTGAACCTCAGTCTCCTGCATTGGCAGGCAGATTCTTTACCACTGGGCCACCTGGGAAGCCCCTAAAGAAACTACTCTTAGCTTTTTACACCTGTGCTAATAAAAAGGCATGGTGTCAAAGAGTAGTAGGGTTTATTCTAAGAAAATACTATATGACCACGTAGCTGAGGGACAGTGCCACCTTGTTCATGAAGCTGCTCTGAATTCCCCAGCTAGAAGTTGTCTTTTCTTCTCCTAGCCTCTTATCACACTTTAACTGTGCCTGTCTTGTGCATTTATAATCTTCTACCTCACTCAAAAGCTAGTTATGTACATGGCGTAACTCCCCTGCTGGTGAAGAGACTCCTGTTGTGGGGTGCTTCTTAGAGCCCCACAATGCCTGTGCTTTGCGAGTGCTTAGAGAGTCTGCCTGTGCTAGACACTCAGGTGACGGACTCAGATGATGAGAGTTTCTCGTATTTCCTTAAGACGGTTAATTTCCTGTTTTTATTATTATTTAGGGATTGGGCTTCACAGGTGACACTAGTCATAAAGAACCCGCCTGCCAATGCAGGAGACAAAGGAGACCTGGGTTCGATCCCTGGTTTGGGAAGATCCCCTGGAGGAAGGCATGGCAACCCACTCCAGTAGTTTTGCCTGGAGAATCCCATGGACAGAGGAGAATATGGGCCTACAGTCCATAGGGTCTCAAAGAGTCAGATACGACTAAAAGGACTTAGCACACATGCAGTACTTATTTATTATTCATTAGCCACTATTTGTTAAACATCTACTATGTGCTAAGCACTTGGCATTGATTATTTCTTTTAATATTCACAACAAAACTCTCAGGTAGATGCCTTTTCCCCTCAGTTTACAAATAAAGGAAAGCAATAGCACCCTACTCCAGTACTCTTGCCTGGAAAATCCCATGGATGGAAGAGCCTGGTAGGCTGCAGTCCATGGGGTCGCTAACAGTCGGATACGACTAAGCGACTTCACTTTCACACACTGGAGAAGGACATGGCAACCCATTCCAGTGTTCTTGCCTGGAGAATCCCAGGGACAGGGGAGCCTGGTGGCCTGCCGTCTATGGGGTCGCACAGAGTCGGACATGACTGAAGTGACTTAGAGCAACTGAAGCTTTAAGAAATGCTAAATAACTTGCTCAGTATCAGAACCAGTATTCTAAACTATGGGTGTCTCTTGCCCAAGCCTGTGCTTCAGATCACTAAGCATGACCTTCTCAGGGGCTGATGAATAGACAAACACTCACAATCCAGAAAAGCAGCCTCAGTGGTACCTTTGTGCTTCTCTGTTCTCTGTAAGTCCTTCTGTGGAGATTGTGGTGGCGGTTTAGTCGCTAAGTTGTGTCTGACTCTTGCGACCCCATGGACTGTAGCCCACCAGGCTTCTCTCTCCATGGGGTTTTCCAGACAAGCATACTTGAGAGGATTTTCATTTCCTTCTCCAGGGGATCTTCCTGACCCAGGAATCGAACCTGGGTCTCCTGCAGGCAGATTCTTTGCCAGCTGAGCTATGAGGGAAGCCAATGGAGATAATCACCCTCATAAATGAAAGACTTGTAAGCCAGCAGGCAACTGCCTTTCCTCCTACACTTGGAGTGTGGAAGGCTCTCCTTGGCCTGCTCTGTCTGATGTTGCTTTCACCAGATTTGCCCTGCCATGACTATAAACCCTTGTGAAGTTGTGGGTTAATTGCCAATCTAGACTGTGTTCTTCTTTCAGAAGTCCCTCCAGAGATTACGGTCTCAGAACTGGGAAAGGTTGTCTCTTTGATCTCCACTTGCCCAGCTGCTAATGGGGTTAGGAGGATGGCAACCACATATGCCATTCCAGATTCTTCTCATTTACAAACTCTTGATGTTGTTCACATCCCCATGATATTCAGCCTTTTGCCACCTGTGGAGTCCGGCAGCTAAACCAACCAGTATTTATTGTGCACATGCCACATGTAAGGACAGGGCAGCCTTTTGAACTCATTCATACTCTAGATTCCTCTTCCTATTTCCCTTTTTCCAGGGGCATACAATGTGGCAAAGATTAGAACAGGGGATTTGCGTTCTCACTCTAGGTCAGACACCATTCCATGCACGCTGTGGGCCAGCCTGTTGGCCCCTCTGGCTCCCAGTCTCCTCAGCTAAAAGCAGGGGAGTGCACCGTGACACTCCCTGTTCTCTCCTTTCTGGCCTGTCTTTCTCAGAATGGCTGCAGCTCCCCAAGGGAAGAGTTTATCTGCAATCTGAATAGGGATGAGGACTTTATGTGTGTGGAATAGTCCAGAACCACTACAATACTGCTGATATATTTTATAGCTGTGTCATCCTTGAGAAATTCAGAAAACACAGTTCTGGGTAAGTGAATACAGTGAACACAGAAATCCATGTTGGAATGGGGTTTTACACTCTGTAGCTTCCACTTGCAGGAGGTGAAACATACCGAATCTGTGTATAGAGCTGCTCTAAGAGTGCTGGCCCTCACCTGACTGGGTTAGGGTAGGGAGCAGGTCTCAGGCTTCTGTCTCTGGTAAGTGACAAAGTCTTTGACCTACATATGATATGGCCAGGAAATCAACAAAGTCTTTCCTGAGACGCACTCCTAAGGTATAATTATCTACAAAGAAGGTGATTTTATGGGTCATTTTCCATTTTCAAATAGCTTTAAAAATTATGCAAGTAAACACATTTTCCTTTTTAAAAAAAATTAGCAATGTCTTTGATGTTTTGAATCAATAGAATTTTTTTATTCTAGAACATCATTCATTGAACAAAGCAAACATTCCCTCCCTAATGGAACTTACATTCTAGATGACCATTGATGTCAACTAGGTTCAGAGAGAAAACAAAACAACATTTGCCCATCTAAGAACAAAGGATGAAATATGAAGCAACTGCGTTAAGGGCCCTCTTACCCTATGCAGCTGGAATTGGCAGCTGATTAGTTAATTTTAAAAAAGATCATGGAAATGGTTATGGTAACATGATATAGATATGCCTTAAATATTTTACTTTAATTTAAAAAATATAAATGCATATTAATTCACTTTTTAAAAATGTGAGACCAAAGCATTTCTTAGAGTTGCTGACTGGAGATTTTAATGACCAGTCTTTGGGAAACCAGGCTGAAAAGACATCATCCACGATTTCCAGTTTCAGTTTTCTTAAAGTAGAATGAGATCTCGAAGGCACTTAGGAACTAATCCAAGTACAGAAGATTCCAGTCTTTTGTGTTGACCCATCCACACCTAACCCTACAGCAGGCTGATTTTGTTTTAGCCACTTTTTCCCCTAGCCTTCTAAATCATGCAACTGAGAGCATTTGCTTTTTCACACCCACATTTCATCAGTGTATATAATATGCAACCAAATTGCATAATTATACTAACAAATATAACTGGCAGAAACACTAACAAGTGTAACTGGCGGACCCTAAAATCTCACTCCACAACTGGTAGAAGCAGAAGCACAGAGCTGTGCCATGTGTGCTGTTGTGTCCGACTCATTGCGACTATAGCCCACCAGACTTCTCTGGCTATGGAATTTTCCAGGCAAGAATACTGGAGTGGGTTGCCATTTCTTTCTCCAGGGAATCTTCCTGACCAGAAATCGAACCCATGTCTCCTGCGTCTCCTGCACTGCAGGTGAATTCTTTACCCATTGAGCTACTGGGGAAGCCCACAGCACAGAGACATAACAGCAATTAGGTGATTAGCTTATAGTAGGGAATGGCTACCCACTCCCGTATTCTTGCTTGGTGAGAATTCCATGGACAGAGGAGCCAGGTGGGCTACACTCCATGGAGTTGCAAAGAGTCAGACATGAGTGAGCGACTAACACTTTCAGTTTTTTTTCATCAGCTTGAGCATCAGTCAGGATATTAACAGAAAGGATAGAGAGCGTTTCTTAATATGGCAAGTCAGTTACATGGCAATCATTTCTGAGAAGTCCTATTGTACTTCTGAATATAGCCATAAGCACCCATTATTTGCATGCCCTAGAACAGTGTTTCTCAGCCTAAGTGCTATGGAACCCAGATGATTTTATTGGGGGCACTCAGGGGTCATTATAAAGAGTTGGCAGCAGGTCTGAATCTCCCCAGCTTTCTTCAGCTGTAGGAGCTGCACTTTTATCTAGTTTATACATCTGACTTCTGCATCTAATTCCATTTTTAAAGAAAAGACTTAGAGAACGATTGTATTTTTAAATAAGAGCCACTGGGATGCTTTTAGAGAGAAATTTTTAGAGTTTTAGCAACCTGGCATAAACTGCTATAGAGAGAGGACACCTGATAACATTTTAAAGTCTTTTTTTTAAGAAATGATTTTAAATGCTTGCTTTCCACCTGGTTTCTTTCTATTACATGTTTCTGATTAGGCACTATATTCATTTCCTAGAACTGCCTTAAGAAAGCACAACAAACAAGGTGGCTTAAAACAGTGGAAATTTACTGTCTCGCAGTTCTGGACCCTAGAAGTCCAAAATCAAGGTGTTAGCAGGCCCATGCTCCTCCTGGAACCAGTAAGGGAAGGATTCCTCTTTCTAGCCTCTGGTGGTTTGCTGGTGGTCCTTGGAATTCCCTGGCTTGTAGCTACATGATTTCAGTCTCTGCCCTTGTCATCATATGACATTTTCCTTGTGTGTCCGTGTCTTCACATTGCTACTTACTCATAAGAAACCAATTATACTGAACTAGGGGTCCACCCCACTCTGTGTGACCTCATCTTATCTAATTACATCTGTAATGATTCTCTTTCCACATAGGGCCACATTCTGAGGTACTGGCATCAGGATTTTGATCTATATTTAGGGGGAACACAATTCAATCCATAATATTTTTCTCCCTGTCCTCAGCACCCTCAATTCCTAGACACCAGTAGTGAACAAAACAAAGCCTCTCAACATTTATAAGGCCACTGATGTCCCTGTGCTTGAATAAAACCAAAATAAGTCTTCTGGGAGAATCCCTTAATCTAGGTAAGGCACTGCAGCCATGAAAGACTACAGCAAAAAGAACCAGCATGTTTTAAATGCAAACCCTGTACTTAGTCTTACACTAAGCACAGGACATCTCCTTTTCATTTATCTTCTGTCAAATTGTTATAGGTGTTTATTATTTTATATACTTTAATTTTCAAGTAACAGAAAAGTTGCGGTTGTTAATTATCTTTAACAAGGAGAAAATGTATTGGCGCACATAATTGAAAGCGAGAAATGTAGACTGAATTCAGAGCTGACACAGTCCAGGGTGGCTGCAGCTCTGGAGTCCCTGGACTCCAGTTGTGTGATTCCCTAGGTTCTGCCCCTGTCTGTGTGGCAGCTTTAGGGCTGGACATTGCACACCACAACATCCCAGGAGAGAGGGGTCATTTTAGAATATGATCCCCGAAGGAGTGAGAATATTTGTGGAAGCACCCAGCCAAAGCTCTGCTTGTCTCTTTGGCTTGAATTTGAATACACACTGTTCCAAACCAAATGGTGTTAAAAAGCATGGGGAGGAGACCAACCAGATGGGCACCTGCAGTCAGGGTGACAGGGTTAGCATTAGTGTTAACTCAGGCTCAAGGACTGCCCAGAGGATAGGTGGAGACCTGAATAAAATGAGGTTTCTCTTAGAAAAGAAAAAGGGGCAATGACTATGTAAGTTACCACTAACGTCCACCTAAGCAAGACAGGTGTACAGATGAAATAACAGAGATTTAGAGAGATTGAGTACTTCTTTCCAAAATGACATAGCCTGTGAGTGTTAGACTAACGTTCAACACCAAATGTCTCCGGCTTTCTCATGTAGCCGGTACCACCTCCCTTACTGGAGTGGCTGAGCTCTTTGGGTGCCTTTTCAACTAGTTACGTAGGCTCAGGTTCTTAGAAACTTGATCTCCACACCTTTTGTGTGCACCTTCTTATAAGAGTGCCAAGAGCCTCACATGATGTGCTTCTGTGAATGAATAAGGCTGTTGAGGTGTTGAGTGTCAAGAGAAAATTCCAGGAGGCCTTGGGCTAGGAGAGTGGATTCCCCACCTGAATGAAAAAGTGAAAGTGCAAGTCACTCAGTCATGTCTGACTCTTTGCAACCCTGTGGACTTAACAGTCCATGGAATTCTCCAGCCAGAATACTGGGTAGCCTTTCCCTTCTCCAGGGGATCTTCCCAACCCAGGGATCGAACCATGGTTTCCTGCATTGCAGGCGGAGTCTTTACCAGCTGAGCTGTTAGGGAATCCCCTCATCTGCTGCTACTGCTGCTAAGTCACTTCAGTCGTGTCCATCTCTGTGCGACCCCATAGACGGCAGCCCACCAGGCTCCCCCATCCCTGGGATTCTCCAGGCAAGAATGGGTTGCCATTTCCTTCTCCGATGCATGACAGTGAAAAGTGAAAGTGAAGTCGCTCAGTCGTGTCCGACTCTTAGTGACCCCATGGAGTGCAGCCTACCAGGCCCCTCCGTCCATGGGATTTTCCAGGCAAGAGTACTAGAGTGGGTGCCATCACCTTCTCCCCTCACCTGAATAGACAGCCTTAATAAAACCACTGGATTGTTGGCTTCCTTTTTGTGCTTTAATGCACTCTGAGCAAGATAGCAGGTAGCCTGACTCCCCAAGTAAGAATGGAGATGGTGGAGTTGTACCTTCCAACTTTGCAGTCAGACCAGTTAGGTACTGGATTCTTCTTTGGGAGAGACAAGGTAATACCTTTACAACCTCTCAAGAGACAACTTGCAGTGAGGGAGACTGTGGTGGTGTCTGTTGTGGTTGAGCAGAAACAATTAATGTCCAAGATGGAAGAACTGAAACTTTCCTGCATGCCCAGCATCTCACTCAAGTGATGGAAAATGAGAGTGAGTTTCCTCAGGCTCAGACCTTGGGGACAGCCTGGGTATTTGTCTCTAACCCTTAGTTGAACTACTGTGAATTTCCTTTAGCATTTCTCTGGCCCTTGGCTGTTTTAAGCATTTTTTCTAGCGATACCAGTGGAGCATTACAAAATCCAAAAGTTTTTCAAGGACGTTTCCTCTTGTGAGCATCTGTATCGTCAAGGAAAAAAATTGTTTTGCCCATTATTAACCTTCATGCTAATTGTTTCTTTTTTCATCTCCTAATCATCAAAAGCACATGTTTTCATTTCCATTTCAATCATTTCAATTACTTGCATCCAAAGCAGAAATAATCCCAAATGTTATTAACGTTTATAATGCCCCAAAGTAAACAGCTCTTAGCCTTACCAAGCCATGCCTGAAGGTTCTCTTTTCCCTTGGAAGGCACTCCCAGCAGGTTTGGCTTCACAGGTGTGCTCAGGGAGCGGAACATAGTGCAAGTGCTGTAAAGCTCATGCCCTTCCCTTCCTGCAGAGTTTCTAAAGCAAGGGCAGATGTTGCCCATTCCTCAGACCTCTCTGGCTCCTGAGCCAACTGGGAAAGTATTTCATCATCTTTGATCCCGCTGTCCCGGGTGGTGAAGAGCTGACTTAAATGTGCACATAATAAACCTGGGTTATAAGATGCCAGGAATATGACTTGTCACCTGAGTTGTGCCCAATTCCTTACATCTTTGCTCCTTGTCATATTGTCCCAATCTCTGTGAGACCTTACTTTCTCTTCCTGTTGCTGCAAATATCCTCTAACAGTAAGACCTGCTCTCAACGCTTGGCTTCACTCCCATGGGGCTCTCTCCAGTAATGAATGTATCAGGAAAGCTGAATTAGCAAATGTCAAACATTTCCACACTCAAAACTTTTCTAATAAAGAAAGAGAGAGAGAAAGAAATAAAGAAGGCGGGGAGGAAGTAGATGTCTAAGGGAGAGCTTTTAAAAGCAGAGCTATTGTCACTTAAATGATGCCCTAACCCCCGGTTCTCTGCGGTGACTCCCTCCGTATCTCTTGAACACAGTGTAAACATCACAGACCTGAAACCACGAGCCCTCTGGTGTGGCTGGGACTCACCTGCCCCCGCCTCCCTGCATTCTGTTCTCCAGCCCCTGCCTTCCCTGCCTAGTAGTTAGACTCCAAACTCCCCAGGCTATACATGTGTCTGGAAGGTTCCTGTGCAGTTGCCCTATTCTCACAGAGGTGGAGCCCTTGAGTGCAGGAGTGTGTTCCCCTCATCTACTGCCTCATCCTGGAGCTGTCTCCTTCCAAGGGCTTGTATTGGTCATGCACCTCTCACTGTAGCTTGCTGGAGCACAGAAGTATTTCCCAGGGAGCTCTCAAAGTATGCATGGATAGACAAACATTGGTCACTGTTGTTCATACAATTGTGATTTCAACTAACTTCTCACCTTAGAGGATTGGTGGGAGCTACAGTTCATCTTCTCACATCCAAGTTCCAAGAGAAGAGCATAGACTTAGAGTCCTTCCTGTTCTTAAAGGAGAAAATGACCTGGTCTTCCTGGAAGAAAGTGAGTAGTCATTCCTATCTGGAGTATCTTGAGCCAAGCAGATTAGTGACCTTGCAAATATCACAGTTTCACTCTGTTCCCACAAAATTTTAGCTATGGGAAGTCTGTGACATTGTAATAGTTATGTCTAAGTGAACGCTTTACCCTCTGAGCCAGCAGGGAAGCCCATATCTAAGCGAGCTTGGAGTACAGACATTCCCAGCCTGCCACCTGGACTTGTAAAGTCTTCTTCAAGCAGAGTGAGTGGCATAAAAGGTCCTTTCCAGCCCCACACACTCTTGGAGACCAGGCTTGTGCTGCATGCTCTGGTGCTTCAGTCGTGTCTGACTCCTTGCAACCCCACGGACTGTAGCCCGCCAGGCTCGTCTGTCCATGGGATTCTCCAGGCAAGTATACTGGAGTGAGTTGACATGCCCTCCTCAGGGGGATCTTCCTGACCCAGGGGTCAAACCCGCATCTCCTGTGGCTCCTGCATTGCAGAGGGAATCTTTACCACCAAGCCACCAGGGAAGCTCTTCCCCTTCCATACATGAACCTGAAAGTGACAAAAGGGTATTAGGCACATTTCTCTCTTTAAGCACTTATTACCCAATCCTTGAACTGATGCTCATTTGTCTCCCAATTAATCAGAGATCTCCTTGAGGAAGGAAAAAAGGAAACTGACACTGACTGCGAAGGATGCTGAGCCAAGAACTGGATGGGAGCCCTCTCTTGTGTGTGGACAGGGACCATGTTTTATTTAACTGGGTCTAAATAACGCCTTGCCTGCCTCTTAGTGAAAGTGAAAGTGAAGTTGCTCAGTCGTGTCCGACTCTTTGCGAGTCCATGGACTGTAGTCCACTAGGCTCCTCCGTCCATGGAATTTTTCAAGCAATAGTACTGGAGTGGGTTGCCATTGCCTCTTAACTTACTNTTTCTCTCTTTAAGCACTTATTACCCAATCCTTGAACTGATGCTCATTTGTCTCCCAATTAATCAGAGATCTCCTTGAGGAAGGAAAAAAGGAAACTGACACTGACTGCGAAGGATGCTGAGCCAAGAACTGGATGGGAGCCCTCTCTTGTGTGTGGACAGGGACCATGTTTTATTAAACTGGGTCTAAATAACGCCTTGCCTGCCTCTTAGTGAAAGTGAAAGTGAAGTCGCTCAGTCGTGTCCGACTCTTTGCGAGTCCATGGACTGTAGTCCACTAGGCTCCTCCGTCCATGGAATTTTTCAAGCAATAGTACTGGAGTGGGTTGCCATTGCCTCTTAGCTTACCCACAAAAATGTTTTATGAATGAATGAATAAGGTTTACCCTCTAAAGAGCAGGTCTTGTTGCATCTCAGCATGTGTTTACCACCTGGGCCTTGCTTAGTATCTGGTTACCTGAAATAATACCTTATATCATACAGAACTTTCTGATTTTCATATCTTTAAAGAGAGCCACAAACACACAAAAGTTCCTAGCATATAATATTAGACCAGTTGCTAATTGATACATACAGATGGTCATTAAATGAATTCTGTAAAATAGGTAATACCATCCTCTTTTTTCAGGGAGGTTATTGTATGTGTGCCCAAGGTCACAGCTCACATTTTGGATTTATGTTCAGGTTACATATGCGGAGGATCTGCTGTGTGCTGGATGTGCCAGTAGGTGCTGTCCATGTGTTTATAATTTAATCCTGCAACAACTCCACAGAGTCTTTATTAGTGTTGTGATTGACTGGGGCCTTAGAAAGATAAATAGGTCTTATTTAAGGTCACGAGTTCATACTGGCAGGCCCATCTCAAATGGTGCTTCTTACAGCTCACACAGCTAGTACTAGTCCTAGAAGATGGACTCTTTGGGATGAATCCCCCAAAACTGCCTTACCTGTTCTAAAGAAAGCATTTTTCTTTCCAAATGTACATCTGTCTTTCTCACTGTAAAATGATTCTTACTAGAGTGATGGTGGCCAGAGATTCCACATTATTCACACTCAATGTTAAGAATAAAGGCATCAACTATCAAATTGATGTTAATGAACCAAGTGCTCTTGGAAAGCCAGAAACTCATTTTCATTCTAACCCTTTCCACTGACTAATAATATTATGAAGAAGGAAGCAGAGAGACAGAAACTGAAAGTGCCTGTACACTCATCTCACAGGTGAGGCTGTTTGGAAACGTCCACCGCATCTGTCTGCATGCCCTCCTTGTGCAGAAGAAAGGAAGTGTGCCTTCCCACTGCAGAGAGCAAACCTGATTTTTTTTTTTCACTTGCCTGATTGGAAAACAACAGAAATGGCAAATATGATGTGACTGGGATGATGGACTTTTCTCAGTGAAAGGCGACAAGCGAGTTAAGTTTATTTTAAAAAATCAGTGAGATATGTCTAAAAACACAGCATTAAAATGTGGTGTACCTGAGCATATTCTGTAGAGGATGATTTTACCCTGTTTTAGTGGACATTTCAATTAGGGCTTACTCTTACGGGGAACAGTGCTGTGGAACACAGAAGGAAGTAACGAAGCTTGGGAAGTGTGGCTTGGGAGGCTTCCTGCTAAATGCAACTCAGCAAATTAAAAGCATACGCAATTTTAATGACAGCATAAGAGAAACAAACCTTCAAAGGTTAGGAAATTTAAAATAGCTTTAACTTGAGGGAATTGCAGGGAGGTAGGCTCTTAACTCTTTTCATCTTAAAAAGGCACATCTTAAAATATGCCAAGTATAGGCATGTGGAATAAAATTCACTGACTTTGGAAGCAAAATATAGTTTTTGAATTTCATGACATTGACCTGCTATTGATATTGTTAACAAAATTCCCTTGGGCCCCAAATAGCCCGCTTTAAATTTCTAGACACATCTGGGGCCATGGCTACTCCCTGGTGAATGTCAGCGAGGCCATGGGCTGGGAGATCACACATACCATGGTACTTAGTTCAATTGCAAGAGAAACAGAGGGAGAGGGAGTGAGCTCATGGCTGCTCAGTGACTAGGTGTGCTTCCCACCACTTTTCACTGGGGGTTGACCAGTTCTTTCCACAGCAGGATGCTACCTAATAAGCAACAGAATCCCCAAACATCGTTTAGGCCCTTGTGGAGGTGTATTATTTCATTAGGCCACTCGGATCTCATTGAGCAACAGGCTATTCATTTTCTCAGTTGTTCCCAAAGGGGTGTACAAAGCTGGTCAATCTCCTTACACTTTGGGAGTCAATCATTGACCAGATAAGCATTGGCCCATATCCAGGCAACTCAAGGAGCAGTGGTATGTTTTAAGTGCATTTGGAAACCAGTAAGATGGATTTGGGTACCATAGATTTTAATACTTAACCATTTCAATATACCTTTGCCAGCTACTTTTATATTGTTCTACTACAGTGATTTTAAGTCATATCCTCTTTTAAATTCATCAGCTGGTTGAACCATTCATTATTCATTCATTCAACAAATGTTGACTGGGTGCCAACTCATTCAGAGCTGGGCAGCACTGAGCCTGCAGCTGGAGGACTTTAAGATGCTTAGTAAAGGTTTTAAATGTGATGCTGAGAGTCGTGGTATATTTGCCCATTAAGGAATAGTGACATGATAATTTTACTTCCAACCTGGAGTGAGGAATTTTCTAACTAACACTTTGAAATGTATTCACCCTCTTTCAGAAAACTGACTTGGGAGGCAAGAGGTTCCACCAGAAGTAATCCTAGGGGGTTAAGGGGAGATGGCATCACCTACTCTCCCATTCATATTGCAGGGGAGGGCAAAGCTCAGCAATATGGCTGGCCTTGGACTTTGAGGAAGTCCAAGGACTTCCTCAAGGACTTCCTCCAAGGACTCAATTCGAAGTGAGTCCACACTCCAGTCTGCAGCTGCCCACCCTGAGGTCAGTCCCTGAAGGCAGCTATAGGGGGTACAGGCTTTGATGTCCTATGCATCTTTTGTTTGGTCCTCATTTTGCTACTTACTAGCCATGTGACCTTGAGTACAGCTCTTAACCTCTCTCAGTTATCCTTTCTTGATAATGTGAAGTTGAGAACATCATTACTAGGGCAGGTGCGTCGCTTACTCAACAGCTAGCCAGAGAAGACCTGCCATGAGTGCTGGTTTTCAGTGGCTGGTGTGGCTGTGCTGCCATTACTGTCTGTCACTCCTGTGCTTCTAGTCCTCTGTCCACATTTGCACAGGCACACAAGTTCACACACATGCTGAGCAGCTCTGTATGTGTCAGGTGTGTAGAATGCACACTTTGGTACATTCTTGCCATTCAGAAAAGCTCTCTTTCACATTCAGTCTAGTAGGAAAAAGCTCTTCAGTAAGGGTCATCTGATTCCCTGGTGGTCTGATTCCAGTTGGCACAGTGGGTGGGAAGATTGATTGCATCTTTAAACCATAGTTAGTATTTATGGCCAGGAGTTGGAATAGACGTGGAGGATGGTTGGCTGACTCTGGAGGCAAGTGTTATTAACCAGGCAGTGGGAACCAAGCAGGGCCTGAAATAGATGTCAACATTATCTTTTGGTTGCAGGGTGTCACTACCCTGCTGCTTTTCCCATCAGTGCTTCCTGGATCAGGGTTTTAAAAAAAGATGACAAAACACACCGCTTTTATCAGAGACTCAACTTTTCAAGTATAGAATGCTGTTTATGTGTCACTAATGCTGTTGGACTTGCCTTCTGCACCTGATTTATACAGATCGTTCCTTTTGACTGGTTACACTGAATGATTTGCTTAAAGTCCTATTGATTGGATGGAGAAGGGTAAGTGTTACTGTCAAAGCCCTGGAGTCTGCAGGGTAGAAGGTAGGAGGAGATTCAGAATATCTTAAAATAATCCTATTCTTGGATAGAAGTGCGGGTGGCAAGAGACAGTCAGCTTTCTGTTTTCTGGGGCAGAGGAAAGATACATTTATGAATGCGAGAGTTAATCTTGAAGCCTCACTTGAACCAAGGAGCTTTATCTTCTTAGTTAACAAGTGGCAAAAAATGAAACTTCTGAATATTCTTTTCCCTCATTTACCTTTTGAGATTATCAGGGATTTACCAATACCCAAAGAAAATGATAAAGCATAAAGAGATGAAGTTTGGATTTCTGAATAATCAGAAGTTGATATGATTTATTCAGGTTGTATTTAAGTCTGGTCTCCCGGAAGAGTTGAGAGACCAGTCACCTATTTTCTGAATTTGAACCCCCAAAACTCTCCCCCTTGAGCCTACTGCAGTGGTTGAAATGACAGTTCTAAAAAGTAACCAGTTACTTTAAGTATGGAGAAAGCAATGGCAACCCACTCCAGTACTCTTGCCTGGAAAATCCATGGCAAGGGAGCCTGGTAGGCTGCAGTCCATGAGGTCGTGGAGTCAGACACGACTGAGCGACTTCCCTTTCACTTTTCACTTTCATGCATTGGAGAAGGAAATGGCAACCCACTCCAGTGTTCTTGCCTGGAGAATCCCAGGGACGGGGGAGCCTGGTGGGCTGCCGTCTATGGGGCCATACAGAGTCGGACACGACTGTGGATGTGATACGACAATGGGTAGTTTTGTCTGGCTGTGTACTGTAAGCTTCCACATCTGCTATTCCAGTTTTGAGCTTTGTGTAATCTCCATCATCAATAAGATGTAGTAGACTTCAGGTAAAAGAGAGAAGTGGTACACCCAGCTGCACTAGGGGATGGCAGGGTGTTCAGAAATACAGGCTTTGTCCATTCACTATGTATTTACTGCTTGGTGCCCAATATTATGTTTGGGTGTTCTGCTCTTGGGATCAAGAAAAGGCAGCTGTAGCCTGAAATGTGACTTGTTCTTATAAATGTCCTTATGTTTCTCAGAAATAAATCTGATCTGTATACTACTATCTGCAGCTTTAAAAAAGGATTGTGTCAACATTTATAAATGATCAGGATATAAGTTTACTTTATCACCTTGCTGCTCTTAATCTAGTTTACTAAGGTAAATTTGCTCTGTAAAAGAAAAAGAGAGGGCAGGCACTCTCCTGTGGAAAAGAATGTTAGAACCCAATTAAGGTATTTTCTAAAATGATGGACCTCAACAAGCTATCATAGATCTGTGCCTTCTTTGGTCGCTTACACATTAACTAGATCTTCACTAAGAACTGCTCAAAATACATGTAATAATATATAATATGTACTTCTTAGAGTAAGATAATATGTTTCCATAAAAATGACCAATATTTATAAAGGGATTTCCTTAAGTGTTTACTATAGGTCACATAACCCCTTCTTGCCCTGTGTAATAGCCTTGTGATCTCTCCACCTCGTGGGCTTCCCAGGTGGCACAGTGGTAAAGAATCCGCCTGCCAGTGCAGGAGATGCAGAGCACACGGGTGTGATCCCTGGGTCGGGAGGATCTCCTGGAGGAGACCATGGCAACCCACTCCAATATTCTTGCCTGGAGAATCCGGAGGACAGAGGAGACTCTCAGGCTACAGTCCATGCAGTCGTCAAGAATCGAACGTGACTGAGGACACAAACACAGCCTTTACTCAAACCACATCAAAAAGGAATTTGCTAATTGTATTTTGAAAATACGTATGAGAAAGTTTTACCCAGTTCACCCAAAGTTGTACAACTAAAAAGTGGTGGATTTAGAAATCAGACTGAGCTCTGCCTGACGTATATCCATGCATGTGCCCATAAATCAGAGTTCATCCTTCTTAGAGCTCAGAAACCACCTGGAAACTCCCAGATTACAGTTGTCTATTAGAGATTACAGCTGGTGATTTGAAATGTCTGAGTAAATCTTACTAGTTGTGGGTCCTTCTCACAAGTGAAGATGGAAATTGATTTTTAAAAAAACAACAGCAGTAGCTGCCCTGGATGTGAGACTTGGAGCCATAGTCCAAGGAATGGCCTGTAGTCTTTCTTCTCTCCCATTGGCTGGGACACGGGTTTAGTTTGCCACAGACAGCAAGGGCATTGATGTGCTGTTCACCAGTCTTATCTGGCAGTAGTTACTCAGATTCTTTAAATTGGAAATGAAAATCCACTCAAAGGGAAAACAGGAGCAGCAATTTCCATTTGGGGAAGGGAAATTGAGAAAGAAAAGGGGAACATAGACACATGAAGTGTCTCAATCACTCCTTGGTCCATTCCCAAGTCCTGGTCCCCTCATTTATTGGTTTGATAGAAAATAGTGCAACCTTTTACACTTTTCTAAATACTCTGTGGAAAATGGTGGAGTGAATCCAGGGAAATCAGTTGGTTAATTAGGATATCTGCATGACTCTTCAGCAACAAGAGGTGTGATAAAGCCATACAGTGGACAGTTAATAATGACTTCTCTCAAGAGAAGGTTGTTATAGCTCCCTGTTTGCTGTTAGTGTGAGAATTAGCCTAGGAAGGCTCTGCAACTTTACTAGCACTAATTTAAATAAGGATTCCTGTGTGTGGGATTGTTGCTGAGCAGCAGATTCTAAATTACATCCCATGAAATATGTGTTCGAGATTTTGTAAGCAGGTATAAAAGGAAGAAGCTTTCATAGTCCAACAAGTTTGAGGGAACTCTAGGTTAAGCAAAGAATCTTGAATTTGCCAGTTGCCTGCAAATTTGTAATATATTCTTTGTAATTTTCCTTGGCCATTAAGCTGGTTGCCGAAGAGCATCTCTTGAGGCAGGGTAGGCTGGTGGTTAAGGAGTCTGGGGCCAAATAGCCTGGATTCAAATCCCTGTCTTGCCACTCATTATCTGTTTGGTCCTAAGCAAGTTGCTCNATATATTCTTTGTAATTTTCCTTGGCCATTAAGCTGGTTGCCGAAGAGCATCTCTTGAGGCAGGGTAGGCTGGTGGTTAAGGAGTCTGGGGCCAAATAGCCTGGATTCAAATCCCTGTCTTGCCACTCATTATCTGTTTGGTCCTAAGCGAGTTGCTCAGTTTCCTCATCTCTAAAACAAGGATCATAATAGTATCTACCTCCTAGGGCTGTTGAAAACTATTAAATCAATTAACCATATAAAACATTTAGAACTGTGCCTAGTATGCGGTCAGTGCTCTCTAAGGGGCAGTATTGCTGTTATAATTTTTCAGACTAAAAGACTGGGTATTTGAGCACCTAGGTGGCTCAGTGGTAAAGAATCTGCCTTCCAGTGCAGGAGGCACCAGTTTGATCCCTGGGTCGGGAAGATTCCCTGAAGAAGGGAATGGCAACCCACTCCAGTATTCTTGCCTGGGAATTCCCATGCACAGAGGAGCCAGGCAGGCTACAGTCCAGGGGGTCACAAAGGAATAGGATACAACTCAGTGACTAAACAGCGACAGCAGCAGCAAACTTCCTAGTGACCAGTCTCTTCAGGAATAATTGTTTGCTGTTTGCTTCGAAATTAGTTTCTTCTTCCCCAGTATGTGTGGAATTAGGTCAAAATTAATTTAAAAGGTAGAAAACACAATGAATTATGGGATTCCATGGCATTAGTTATATAGAAAGCTATAAATTTTGAGTCAAATAGGAATTTGAACGTAATAGTTTGGAAACACTGAAGGACAACCTCTGGGCTTCAGAAAGTCCTGTGTGAAATGATAGTACCAATTACCAGTGGCAGATATGTTTCCTACTTGCCCCTCCATAATGAAAGCATGCATGAATGCAACCTTCGGTAGAGTAAGAACAAGGTGCCAAGTGCCAAGTACTGGACTCCTCTCCATCCTCTCCTTCTTGACAATAAGAAGAGAAGGGGGAGATGGGAAGGTTTAATCATGTGAGATTTAAGTGCAATTCTGAGTGAAGCCCAGGAGGAGAAAGGAAAGACAGAGGATGAGACGGTTGGATGGCATCACCGATTCAATGGACACAGGTTTGAGCAAACTCTGAGAGATGGTGAAGGACAGGAAGGCCTGCATGCTGCAGTCCATGGGGTCACAGAGTCAGATGCAACATAGCGACTAGATGACAACAACTGAGTGAAGCCCAAAGTTAAAAGGACAAAGATCTGAAATTCTATTGCTAGTTCAAGTGGGTCTTTTCCCCCACGAGACTCTGGGTCCCAGGCAAAGACTTACCCTAAGTGAGACAAAAGGAAAAATGGCCCATTGTGCTCTTCAGAGACAGGCGTCCGGTGAGACTTGGGCCCTAATCTCGCCACTAAAACAATGCGTGATCTTGAGCCAGTCACTCCAGGCCCAAGCCTAGCGCTTCTGTAAAACAAAGGGACAGGCCTTAGTCTTGGCCCCGTCCTCCCATGGGACAGTCTGCCATCGTCCTGACAACAGGGAGCTGTACTGAGGCTTACACAGCAGAGCAGAAATGAGGACGGAGTCTTGGTCGGTCACGAATTCCAAGTTCCCTCCCTCCACCTCCTTGCCTTGGGCAGCCGGGATATTCCTTATGTAACTGGGTCAGGAAAAGGAGAGCAGGAAGGTAAAAATACTACCCTGCAGGTGTAGCCGAGCCGGGACTGCACTGGGCTCTGGGGATGGAGGAATGAAGATGAAGGGGACTTGGAGGGATACGGGAAGGAGCAGAACACATGGAAAATCCAGATTGATTCCTCCGGCCCTGAGACTTCACGTATTTGGTCCTCCACGTAGCAGTTGAGTCTAGGGTGGAAAAGAGGCCACAGGGGTGGGGCTAGAAGGGAGAGGCCTCCCTCACCATTGCTGAGTGGCTAATTTTCCAGAGACTGTCATTAAACAAATTTCTGCTACAGCCGGGCAGCCCTCACAGCCCTCATTTGTTGGAAGAAAATTGGGAGGAGGTGATTTATCAGAGGTAATAGTCAGGCAGGATTCTGGATTCTTAATGGCACATGGACCTTTTGCCTTTAAAAAAATTGCTTGTTAGAAAATTCATTTTCCAGCCTGTCTTTGCATTCAGAGTCAGAGGAGTTGGGGCAAAGAGAAAGAAAAGGCGAAAAAGCTTGCTGGGCTTTTGAGCCCAGAACTGGGGTCCGGGAAAATTGAAATGAGTAGGGGGTAAAATAGGGATCAAATGCTAGGGGTTACATGATGGAGTGGGAGGGAGGCTGCAGATAAGAAAGGATGATTTTCCTGGAAATGTCTGGCCATTACCTGCCAGGAATAGCATCCTTTTATAAATTAAGGTCTTATCTTTTGCAGCGGCAGCATCTGGCCCAGAGAGGGCTGGCACAGCCCAGCTCAGAGAGGATCCAAGAGCCTGGGAGCTATGTATAGAAGGCAGGGTTGCTCTTCCAGCCTTTGGAAATGTTTAAGCACTGAGAGAGTCACTAAAAAAAAAAAAAAAATGATCCCTCTGTTTGTTCCTTGAAGTATAAAAATGATTTTATTTTTAGACATTACAGTGTTTTTTTTAAAAAAATCTACTGGCAGTAGTCTTCAGACGCAGCCATGGGAAGTGCAGCCAAGAATGGGTGCAAGGGTTCCTCAGCCTCAATGCTGTTGACATTTGGGATAATCCTTTGTCGTGGGGCTGTCCTCTGCACTGAGGGTGTGTTGCAGCCTCCCAGGCTCTGCCCATTGGATGCCAGGAGCACGCCCCACCTCCACCTGCTGTGACCTGGCATTACCAAATGGTACATGGGGTGGGGAATGGGCAAAATTATCCCCAGGTGAGACCCCTGCCCAGAAGATACAACCATTCCCATGGCCCCTGCCTTCAGTTTTTCTTAAATGATCAGCTGTCCCCCAGACCACTGGTCTCCTCGGGGCCCACTTTGCATCGACTTCAGCCCATGGGGGCAACATTCCCCCTCCATTCTCTAGTTTTTTCCAAGACAAATGCTCTCCACCCTCCTCTTTTCCCCCACAACATGTAGTAAGTTTAATGCACACTGTTTTTGTCGTGAAGTATTTGCATTGTATTTACCAAATATATGTTCTTTAAAGAACTTTGCCAAATGTGTCGCTTTAGTGGGAGAAAACACATTTCCACTGAGTGTTTCCATTTGGTTTTGTTTACCTGTGTGTGCATGTGTGTGTGTCTATGTTTTAAGGCAGTGCATAGAGGACATATTGGTCCTAAGATCTCTGTGGTTCTGTTTTTTGGGGGGGAGTTTTTTGTGTGAGAGGGCTTGTTTTTTGTTTGTTTTGGTGTTGGAAGAGGTTTTTGTTTGTTTTTGTACTGCTTAGATTGTTTTACCCTCATTTCTACCTGTAACGTGGTGGAGATTCATACTAAGTGGTCACAGGGTTCCAGCCCATGGACTTGTAAGCTTCTTGCTCCCAGATCCAACATACCTCCAAAGAAGAAAGAAGAACATTTCTCCTAGGAAAGATGAGCTAAACCATAGAGACAAGACCAGGGCTGTTGGGTAACAGTCTAAATTGTAAATGTTTAATAAAGACTAAACTTAGAATTGGATGTGAAACCTAGCTGGAATAGGTAGAATTTAGATTAGGGATCATTCTAAAACATAGCTCAGAAGGGCATCTCACTCTCTGTTTAGATGCTTTGGTGGTTCCTGCAGGGGGAATCCAGCTTTCTTGGCCTGGAACAGAAGGCTTGTGTGATCTGCCCACAGAAGCCTCATTGCCAGTCTTTCCACTGGCCAGCTTCCTCACTGTCTGGGTTCCAGCTATACAGAACTATTTTCAGTTTTCCCAATATGCCAGGGTTTTTCATAACTTTGCCAGAAATGTCTCTCCTCTTTTCCCTTTTACCTGGGAAATTCCTACTCATCCTACTTGATCTAACTTGAAAGATCTTATCTTTGGTGCTACTTCCCTGCTTAATATCCTATGGTATTATTATGGTTCTCCTCATGCCATATTAGACTTCCCTGGTGGCTCAGACAGTAAAGCGTCTGTCTACAATGCGGGAGTACCTAGATTTGATCCCTGGGTCAGAAAGTTTGCTGGAGAAGGAAAAGACAACCCAGTCCAGTATTCTTGCCTAGAAAATCCCATGGACGGAAGAGCCTGGTGTCCATGGGGTCGCAAAGAGTCGGACACAACTGAGTGACTTCACTTTCACTTTCTTTCACTTTTCATGCCATATTATAATTATTTATATTCCTTTCTCAATTTCTAGTACTGAGAATAAAGTGGACATCCCCTGAATATAATTGAATGAGTTAATGCATGATCCCAGTCCCAAAGATGTAATTTAGAATTTGATGTTCTTGAGAAAATTTTTTTAAAAAATTCATTCCCTGAAGTTCTAAATTCCAGAAGGTGCCTTGTAAATTCCAAGGTCCCACCCAACCTCTTGCTCTTTGGAAAACTTTGCCAATTCTAAGCCCGTAGACCAGGTCCTCCACTGCTACAAATTTAGTCAACCCAGGGTTTTTGTCATGGTTTCCCTTCTTCGGTCATTTTCAGTTGCCATGGCATTCTTGGAACTGTTTTCTCTAAACTGAAAATAAGTTTCCTCTTTACTTTTACTCTTCTACCTGAGGCTGTAATTTTGACATAGAAGATTATCCTGTAAGATGTGAGTCCAAGTTCAGAAACAATTTCACTCAGGTTAGTGAAACCATTAGTTCTCAAAGTTGTATTCTATTCTCGAAGTTTGAATAATCTCCCTTAATTTTCATTAATTAATCAATTGGCATCTAGGGGATGTAGAAAAGAAAAAGGAGTAGTCCCACCAGGCTTCCCAGGTGACGCTGGTGGTAAAGAATCCACCTACTAATGGAGGAGACATAGAAGACACAGCCCTGATCCCTGGGTCAGGAAGATCCCCTGGACGAGGGCTTGGCAACCCACTCCAGAATGCCTGCCTGGAGAATCCCATGGAGAGAGAAGCCTGGCGGGTTACAGACTATAGGGTTGAATAGAGTTGGACACGACTGAAGTGACTTAGCACAAAGCACACATTTTAAGATGGAAGTTTTCGTATTTTTCTTTGTCTTCCTTGTTTCCCTTTGCTTTTCCTCTTTTAAGTCATGTTTGGGGAGATTTCTTAATTTTCAGAAGGAGAAGATCCCAGAATCCAAGAATAAAACTAATTAAAATGACAAATTGACCAAAAATGAGAAAAATGACAAATAATCCGTAGGCTGAAATTTTCCCAAAAGCCAGGAATAAATAAAATGTCTCTTAAAGTGCCTGGTGGAGGAGGCTGATAAAAGAAACTCAATTATCTGTTGTTTCTTCTTCAGTCTGTGATATCTGACTTTAAATGGGAAAAAGAAAAAAAAAAATTAAGGGTATGAAGTAAAATAATAAATAGAAGTTCATGAGCTTCTGTGTAGTTGGAGGTTGAGAGAAAATGTATTCATATTGAACTAGCTAATGAATCAGTAGATTTTCATTCAAGACTAGATTGTTCAATTTAGCCTCCTCTCTTACGTTAAAGTGTTTCAGCTGGACAATTGGACACTTGACCACCTACATATTATTATTGGAACTTTCAACCATTTTACTGTAAATAGATACCTTACTTTGTTTCCATGAAATTTGCCTCATTCTTGCCTGGAGAATGCTATGAACGGAGGAGCCTGACAGACTACAGTCCATGGGCTGCCAAGAGTCAGACATGAATGAGTGACTAACCCTTTCACTTTCATAAGGGAACAGGAAAAAAAAATAATTAGCAAAGAGCAAATATAGAGAAATCCAAGTGTTTGATAGAGAGTGAGATGAGTGCCATAAAAAGGGAAGGAGGTCTACACCATGCAAAGAAGTCCTGCCACTCTCTGGAACAACTGCACCTGGGCACTTTCTCATAGTTAAAGCCCAGCAAATGCCCTAGAGTCAACGTGATCCTTCTTCCAAGGACTTTTTCAAGAGACATGCAACTTTGAAAGATAAATGACTACCATAAATATGGTGATTTTTACAGTGAATCTGCTATGGTCCAAATGCTCGTATCTCTGCCAAATTAATATGTTGAAACCCAGACCACATAGACGATGGTATTAGGAAAAGGGCCTTTGGAAGGTGATGCTTAGGTCATGAGGGCTCTGCTCTCATGAATGGCATTAGTGTTCTTATAAGAGGGGACCCACAGGGATCTCTAGCGTCTTCTACTACGTGGGGACACGATGAAAAGATGTCAGCCGTGAAGCAGGGAAAAGGGCCCCCACCCAGCATACTGGCACCCTGATCTTAAACTCCCAGCCTCCACAATTGTGAGAAATAAATTTCTATTGTTGAATATATGCTGCCCAGTTCGTGGTATTTTCTTATAACTGTTCAAACAGACTAAAACAATCTTATCTGGATCCTTGCTCCATTGAGGGACATTGAGGAATTTTTCTGTGTTGAAAATAAGGGATTTGGTTCATTTGATAGTTATTGAATACCTACAATATACCAATGATTATACTTGACTCTTGAGCCAAGTGCAAGAAACAGACCCTCATCAGCTGTCAGGGAGGTCACAGACAGGGTAGAAAGGGAGCAGTAGTAATAATAATAGTAGTAACAGCAAAGAGCTGGTCACGACTTAGCAACTGAACAACCGTTATTATCCCCACTTTACAGTTGAAGTAACTGAGGCCAGGAGAGGTTAAGTAACTTGACAAGACCACATAGCTAGTAAGTGGCAGAGCTAAGTTCTAAAGGCAGATCTGGTCCTGTGGTCCAGCTCCTAACCACAAGGCAGCACTTCTCACGGGCATGGAAATTGATCATCTAAATATGTTCATAGAGGCCTATAAAAAGAGCTTTGGGTGAACAGAGAATAGAGTGACTCATAGGGGAGTCAGAAAGGACGTCTCAAAGCAGATGACATTTCAAGAGAGATAAGATCGTCAGTCTAACAACAGAGAAGTTAAATGGCAGAAAACAACATGGAAAATTCTGTTCATAAATTACCATTTTGTAGAGTGATTTAATATGTATATGTTTCATGCTAGATTTTTTAAAAACCTTTCCTGCATAAAACCATAATGATCTATTGATATTCATTAAAATATATGCACATATATATGCATGAATTTCATTATGTAGATATGAAAATGTATTGAGTGAGAGAGTATGTTTTAGGGTATGAACTGAATACTGTGTCATGATTTAATTTTAAAGAACATTGTTTTTAGTTTTGGATGTTGTAGCAGTTGTTTTAAATATCCACAAATCAGCACAGTGGGAAAACACGAGCCTTTCGGAGGTACATGAGATCAGCGTTTCTCTCCAGAGGCAGTGCCGGGTGATAGTTGCCTGCTCTGGGCAACAGTCCAGCTACCCAGTCAATCCAGATCTCATTTGTAGATGAGGAGTGATGCATTCGTTTGTTCCGTCATTCATTTTCATGGACTCACTGACTCATATTCAACAAATTGTTTTGTGTGTAGGTCCAGAACCCTATATGCTGGTTCTTGAATGGTTCAGTCAATGGGCATGTTACATACAGTAGAAGGGGTGAGATCTAGGTCTCAGAGGCCAGATTAGAGGTTGAAGTCTAAAGCTGACCCCTGGAGGTGAAAGCTGTTAGATATTTATTAGTCCTGGTTAGAATGACCAGAAGGAAGAACCAAGCATCCTGACCAGATTACTGCTGGTGTCTAAAAAGGGGTTGGGGGCTTTTGGCAACCCGTGGAGTGTTCTCACTATGAGAGGTCCATATAATCTAAGATCTCAGTTTAAGACATTGGCTAGAGATTTAGGGATGACAGGCTGGATGGTTGGATGACAGGGGCTAGGCCTCTAAGGAAAGAAGTTTGGCAATGGCCAGATGGGTTGTTCCAGTTGCAGCTAAGTTAGTATTGTGGTTCAGGATTGGGCTCCATTTTCCTGAGAACTTTGGATTGAAGAAACTGTTCCACAGGAGCCCAGCATGAATCACAAAGCATTGAGCTATGAATGAGAGCTTTGTGAGCACTGGGGGGCCAGAGCTCACATGAGAGGACTAGATATTGGTTTTGTAGCAATACACTTGCATCAGCAGCCTTAGTTCCGTGTTTTCCAGGTCTGCTCTGTTCCAGGCACTGTACATTCACTATGTGATGCTCACAGCAACCCAGCAAAGTTGATGTCATTATCCCATTTCACCAATGAAGAGATTGAGGCTCAGATAGTAGATGATAAAACCGAGTTTCAAACCCAGAGTTATCCCACTTTCTTCCTCTTTTACTAAATGCTACTTCTCTTGAGCCAGTCAAAACCTCATTCACTGGTGACAAAGATTGGTTTGGGAAAGATGAGGGGTAGGTAGCCTCATCTTTGAGCCTCAAGGCTCAAAGCTAGTTTCTGAATAGCACTGGGAAAGGCAGAGACTGCATGGTACTAAATCCTGTGGGAAAGAAAAGAATCTTAGAAGAGAATGATTGTCCTAGTCATTATTAACCAAATGCTGGAGTCCATGAGTACACAGTGACATCCAACAGAGAGAGTCGCATTCTCTGCCTTCTAGGACCATCCAACCCAAGATGCACATTTATTTGCTTGAGTATTGAGCTAAGAAAAGGAAAGTTGCTGAATTTGTGCAAGTTATTTTTACTACAGATGCTGAATTACTTTGAGTTAGTTGAACCATCCTCAGGTGTTGACTGAATGACTAAATAAATGAAGGAAGGAAGGAAGGAAGCCAGGTTTGCTTGCTCTTACAGATAAATCCTTATCTATGGATAAACCAAAAGAAAAAATATATTTTCCCATACCCCCTAAAGTGAGTCTACTTTGTTTTGTGGGAGGTAGCAATTTATAGACCTATCTACACATTATTTTCTAAAACTCAAGTATTTTGGAAGAGCAGATGGAGTACCATACTGTATACACTAGTCATATATTTTGAAATATATTTCTTTTTGAGCAATTCAGTGCTGCTTTATTTAGCAAAAGTTGTTGAAGGTTTTAAAAGCAATGATCCAAAGAACATAAGTGTCTGAAATATAATGGACAGACAGGCATGATGGCAGTGCTTTTCAAATGCTGCTCTTCAGACCCCAGCCCTGATCCCCATCGCCTCCCCCATGTACAGATAAAGATCCCCTCCATCCTGCAAGATGTGGGTGTGGAGCCTGGTTATCTGTGTTTTTTTGTAAATCCTCTGGGTGATTCTGATATGCATCCAAATTTGAGTACAAATCTTCTATACCCATATCTGAGTCCTACTCTTAGTTCCTCAATTTCTTGAGACTCATTTATTTTCAAAGATTAAATTATTAGAGAAACTAAGGGAAGAAAACCCCATTCCTTTCATATTTCCTGAGTCACAGGAACCAAATAAGTGTTTCTAATATGCCAGATAATTTGTTTTATAGATTTCAGCTAATTTTCACAAGGACTTGCCAACATTTTAAAAGTTAGCCCTCAGATAAAGATTTGGGTTGTGCATACTCCTCAGTCTATAGCTTATCATCATAAGTCCATGGAAGACTTTCCTTTTATTTTTTTATTTATTTTTTACTTGGAGGGAAATTGCTTTACAATGTTGTGTTGGCTTCTGCCATACAACGCAAATCAGCCATAATGATAAACATATATCACCTCCCTCTTGAGCCTCCCTTCTGTCCCCTGATCGCACTCCTAAGGTTTACCTTTTATTTTGTTACTGTTCCCCTTCACCATCTCTCCCAAACCCATTCCCCTCCCCAGCAGAGAACTACCTACGTATTCTGGAACTCAGATGTGCATGTGTCTTTATAAAATGTATCTTATTATTGGTGTGTGTGTATACTGTCATTTTTGTAAATGACAAATCTATAATACACATAGGCTATAAAAAGTAAGAATGTTTCTTAGTGTTTACTGAACATTATATTTTCAGGTAGATCCGTATTATTGTGTAGACTCCCAACATTTTCATAACATTTCATTGCCGTTATTTCACATTATTTATATCCTTCCAGTTTCGATATACACCTATCCCACCTCCAGATCTCCACTAGTCACGAAAAATTCCTCAGCAAACATCCTCGTTTGTAGCCCTTGGGTACCCGTGTTAGGCATTATTTGGGGGATGCACACCCAGGAGCTGGGATTCAGAGTCATATTAGCTTCAGATTGTTTCTATATTAATAAATGGAAAAAGCGCACAAGTGGTCTCACCTCCCTATACCCTCTTCAACGTTGGATGTGAACATTTGGTCATTCTGATTGCTGAGAGCACCCGTCATTGTTGTTTTAATTTTCATGCCTTGAAAAACTAGTGAATTTGAGCTTCTGTTCATGTGCTTCTTGCCTATTTACCTTACCTTCTAAGAACTGCATTCTTATTCCCTTCATCCACTTTGCTATTTCTTTAAATTCTAGGTATTAGTTCTTTGTCAGCTCTGGCTGCTGCAATAATTAACTCCCAGTTTTGTTATTTGTCCCTGATAACTTACCAGTATCTTTTTAAATATCCTTACTATTTAATGTCGGTAAATCCAACAATTTTTCATCTTAAGGTTAATGGCTTTAGGATTTTATGAAGTTCTTTCCCACCCAGAATAAGGATTTGATTCCCATTTTTGTAGGTAAGGAAATGGCATCCCAGTGTTTATAACTATCAGTTAATAGCAAGATTTGAAACTATTAATAATAAGCTGTTAATAATTAAATTGTGGTGTCCACAACACTTTTAAACTGGTAAATATTATTTGCACTAAAGATATTTTGTGAATTTCACTCAGAGATCTCTCAAAAATTCCAGTCTGCTGCTTGCATCCCTCAGATTTCACTAAATTTTCCTTTCTGCCCTGAAATTCTTGCAAACTATCTCAAATTGCATTACCACCAGGCTGGTCGTAATTACAGCTTTGGCCTTCATTAAGCTAATTACTACTTTGATTCAAATTGAGCCATCTCGCTCAAATAACACTATAAACCAGTCCTTTCTCTGTGACATCTCTGCCTTTTTCTAGGAAAGTACAAGGCTGATATCAGAGCTTTGTGTCTCCTTAAAACAGGGGATTTCAAGCTTCCTTTCTCCAAGAAGCCATGCAGTACGGTTCAAGTGTCTCATAGTATAAGAGAAATGGAAGAAGGAGCTGGGGACTGGAAGGGCACACAGGCCCCTCTTCCAGTTTACACAGTCAAGCTTTGCCTTCATTTGTTGTGCGTACTGAGTAATGTGCTGTGCTTAGTCACTCAGTTGTGTCTGGCTTTTTAAGACCCCATGGACTGCAGCCCACCAGGTTCCTTTGTCCATGGGGATTCTCCAGGCAAGAATACTGAAGTGGGTTGCCATGCCCTCTTCCAGAGGATCTTCCCAGCCCAGGGATCGAACCGAGGTCTCCCACATTGCAGGCGGAATCTTTACCATCTGAGCCACCAGGGAACCCCTGGTATAAAGTGAAGGTGAAAGTCGCTCAGTCATGTCCGACTCTTTGCAACCCCATGGACTATAGTCCACCAGGGGCTTCTGTTCATGTAATTCTCCAGGCAAGAATACTGGAGTGGGTAGCCTATCCCTTCTCCAGCATCTTCCCGACACAGGAATCAAACTGGTCTCCTGCATTGCAGGCAGATTCTTTACCATCTGAACCACCAGGGAAGTCCTGGTGTAAAGTACTGGGTAATACATAAGATCTATTTGTAAAGGGATTCTACTGATAAAGGGGAAGGAGGGGGAGAAGCGTTGCCTTAGAGAACTAGGCTACTTAATATAAACTGATATATTTTCATCTCTTTGCTTACATTACATTTATATAGTGCTTTATATTTTGAAAAACACTGACATTATTTGAATTTATAAACTCTTGTGAGGTAGGCATGTTTTCACAGCTGTGGCAAAATTTTCTCACAATTAAAGTTCCATCTTGCAGCACCTGCCTGTTCTAGCAGGCAGGCTGAAGGGCCGGCCATATGTCAAGAGATGATCGAGATTATCACCAGTTTAGGTTGAAGGCAGAACTAGACCATATCTAATCTCTCTGTTTGGGCAAAGATGTTATAACTGGGAATGATCAGAGAAGAAAGTAACATTATGGTAATTGGCTACACTAAGCGTTTTGTCTGCTGGGGAAGGAAGGAGGAGACTCCACACATTCATAGAACACGTGCTCTGGTCTAGTCACCATGCTTGGTGCCTCATTTCATTTCACCTTATAGCTGCTCTGGGAGGGAGATATTATTATATCATTTTAAAGGTGATGAAAGTGAACCATGTCAGCTTAAGTGGAAAAGCCCAAAGTTTTTTTTCCCAAAGCCCAGAGCTTTGCAAAGCTCCAAAACCAGGACTCTTCCCACTGCATTAACGATGCCTCCACATAAACATTGCATCTTTTAAAGATTAGCCTCCTTGAACTTCATTTAAGCAGTTCTGTTTGGAAGGAAACTTTTCATAAGTCATTCCATCTCACGCTGGGCATCACATCAATACCTTGATCCCCTCCATCTCTCTGGTGCTTACCTCCTGCTTTCAGATGGAGCCCCATCATCTGTCGTTTATAGCTACATTCAGCCTCCTTGTTGATGAGGTCACTTGCCATGACTCAGCCCTCAGCATCTTTCCTGCTTTGATTTCCTGGGTTTCCAATGCAAGCCCCTGCTATTTTTGGTTTTGCCTCAGATAGAAAGATTGGAAAACAGCAGTCCAGCCTTCTGGTTCTCCAAAGTTGTTGATTCAACTTGGCTTTCCATCTTCATTCATGAATTCTTTCTGGGCTGCAAGCTGAGGAGGTTTACATGATTGAAAGCTTCTTCTCTATTCTCAGAGAGTGTGCATCTGGGACAGAAACAGGGGCCAAATGTGGTGTCAGCACTGATTATCTTTGTTTTCACTCTTCTGACCAGAATCTCATGTACACAATCACTCTTTCTCCTGCCTATTGCGTAAATAAAAGAATAAATATGTTGAATAACATTGTCGAGTAGTTTTATTTCAAATATGCACGTATTATGACTAGTGTCCTGAGCAAGATGACCAAGACTAGGTATATTTAATCTTTTATTCCTAGGGCCTTTTGTTACTAGGGCCCATCTTTAAATGAAACTGCACTCTGTTCGATGAAAGCTGTTGGTTTTCACAACTTGAACTTCTGGGATCTTGCATTTTACACCAAGAAGCCATTTACTCAAATGTTCATGATCATTCTAAAATGATGGAAAGCAAGAAGGTATTTGCATAACACCTTACACTTTATGAAGTACTTTCATATGTATCATGCCTTTTATGTTAATTACTCTGGGGTAGATTTTATCATCGCTGTTTCACCTGAGTAAATTCAGATGCAAAATGCCTTAAGCTGTATAAAGGAACATGAGTTTTAAAAAATAACTGTATGCATGAGGAGATTGGGCAGGGTCACATAGACCTAGCTGTGCAAGTCATTGGCTTCTTATGCCACAAATACTGCTGTTGATGAAGAAATAATATTATACTTTGGGAGAAGCTGATGCATATAAAAAATTGAGGTAAGACTGAATTATTGTTCAGCTGGCTGACACTCAGGTCAGTATCAGAGGGGCAGAACTCCTGGAATTAAGCAGGGTTTTATATTCTCCATGTCAAAAGTAGAGCCTCTGTGACCTGTTTTCCCTTCAGAATGGTTTCCTATAGCTGACTCTGTTAGCCAAGCCTGCAGAGCAGCCATCATGTCTTCAGGATACCCCAAGCAGAAGACAACGAGTATGCCACAGATTCTCAGTTGGCTAGGCAATATTCTAGGTATTGGGGCTAACCCAATTAATAGAAAGCTTCCTTGCCCAAAGAATATGACAGTATGGTGGAGGTGGAAGGGGTGTTCCCTTAAACTAAGCCTTTTAATAGAATGAGATCAGCGCCGTGATGGGTGACGGGCCTGCTTGCGTAAGGAATGAGTAGTTAGCCCATTAAAGAGGGAACATTCCAAAAAGAGACATCAGCATGGAAGAACAAGGAAACCACCAGTAACTTGGTCTTTCTGGAAGGCAGTATCTGAACTGGGAAATGGCAGTCAGAGAGACTAGAAGACACAGGCAGAGGCCCTGTGATGGGGGCCATCTTTTCTGGCATGGAAAAGTTTATCTTTTATGCTGAGAGCACCTGGATCCAAATGGTTGGATTTGTATTGAGTTCATAGCACTGTGGAGAAGGGATGGGAGGATCTGAACATGAAGAGAGGGAGTTAGGAGGCTTCTGAAGTCATCCAGATGAGGGATGTGGAGCCTCAACAGACAAAGTGGGGGTAGAAGGGAAAGGGCAGAGCTGAGAACCATGAAGAAGCTGGAGCCACAACTTGATGACGACACAGAGGCTAAGAACTAGAAAAGTGTCCAAGATGACATCGTTATTTTTGGTCCAAAGGAGGACGTCATAAATCTTTATAGGACATGCTGTAGGCAGGGCAGTTTTAAGAGGCAGATAATACGTTCAATTTTAGAAATGTGTGAGAAGTGTTTATGGGACACTTCTAAGACAATGCTTTTAAACAAAGAAATCAGTTTATATCTCAAAGCTAGAAACATGGCTTCTGCTATGGTTTATATTAATTTTTTTTTTCTCATGCTACTGTTTAAGTCAGTGATTCTTTGGGACTTCATCATGACCAACTTTAAGGTCTGATGACAGCCACGGATCCCCTGGGGGTAGAAAAGCACGTGTACACATTCATAAAACGTGACATACAATTACCGGTAATTTGAAGAGCTCCGAGATAATACTCCTTGCTTTAAATGGGACACGAACCTTTAAAACTCGATGCAAATCTCTGAGCTGCCAAGTTACATATTGAGAGACTGTCAAGGATATTCTACTGTTGCTATATGATCAGAGTCCAATTGCAACCACATGGTTCATTACAGACCCAAGTCAATAGGACGTCGGCAGGCAGTTACATACCTAAATGTTGGCGCACACAGGCTCATTTTAACTCTTCTGTACACTACGCATATCTTTTTCATGACCCCATTCTTTGCTTGTGTTATAAACTCCTCCTCTGACTTTCCCCCAAAATGCAGCTAACAGAATGTGAGGTTGTTCAAATTCTGTTACTACTTATTGACAAATGTAGTCTTTCTTGTCCCAGTTCATTTCATAAGCTGAGAAAGCTGTTGTGAAAACAACCTCACGTCATCTTCCACTGCATTCTCTGCTTAAGTTGGTTAAATTCTGTCTCCAGAAGTTAACTCAATTTTGTTTAGACGAAAGTGTAAACATCCCACAGCTTCTGTCTCTGTATTTTAACTCTCCTTCTGCAGGCTCTGTACATGTTCTCACAAGATAAACTTTTTCACACATTTTGTTCTCCTGCTGAGGAATGTTGGCATTCCTCTCCTCTGATGCACTGAGTAGTGCTTCAGATCAGCAGAGTCCCCCTGGAAGATACAAAGGTGAATTAAAGATATTGCCATCTCTTATTTATTGGGTGCGTATTAGGTACTAGGTCTCCCTTGAGGGTTTCCAGTCTAGTGAAAGAAGCAAGTGTGGATTTATAAATTGCACACAGTGTGATCATTATGTTAGTAGAGGTGTTGAACTCAGGAGATTATAAAAGCATGGATGCAGGGATGCCCCTTGCCTAATGGGTTGAGTCTTTCAGTCATTTTTGTGTGAGCATTTATTGCACCCCTCCCAAGTGGGCTTCATGGTGCTGTAGGGGTAAATAGTTGGACAGATCTTGAATCTGAGAAACTTTGACAGCTGAACAAAGATGTACAAAATAAGCTTTAATGGGAGGTAAAAGTAACATATGCCACATATGTGAGGAAAAGCAGAGGGGAAACTAGTACTTATTATGTACCTATTATGTGTCAGAAATTATTTTAGATACTTTCATTTAGACTTTCTAATTGAATGCTCCTACCTGTATTTAGGCTTAATTAGCCTTTTCTAATTTAATTTAGAAATTAAGACTCAGAGATGACAAATTAACTGAAGAGCTCCTTGTTTGTGAAACTCCTGATATTTCCAATCTACATAGCTAAAGGACCTTAGGAAATACATCAAAATAATGAAGTGAGACAGAATATGACCCATTTAGTTACTGCCCAGTGTTCCAGTTTTCTCTCCACTTCATTTATCTCTTTCGCCCTGCCCATTATGGGTCAGTTTATACCCAGAACATCCCTAGGGGTTGTACCTTACCAGCTGTACCTATCATTAATATTATGATCATTTCAAAAATAAATCCCTTTGGATGTGGCTTATCAACTGGCTCATATCTTTCTCCTGTGATTTACCCCATCTTTGGTAGCACTAATATTAGAGATAATTAAACATGCTGCCTTTACAGGTTGATTTTCGATGGCCATCTTTTGTTCTAAAGCATGAGCATTTCTTAATAAGGCACAGACATGGCAGGCACCTTTTCTTATGTTTCAGTGCCTTTTCATGTCCTTTTTAACAAGACTGCTGACANTGGCTCGTATCTTTCTCCTGTGATTTACCTCATCTTTGGTAGCACTAATATTAGAGATAATTAAACATGCTGCCTTTACAGGTTGATTTTCGATGGCCATCTTTTGTCCTAAAGCATGAGCACTTCTTAATAAGGCACAGACATGGCAGGCACCTTTTCTTATGTTTCAGTGCCTTTTCATGTCCTTTTTAACAAGACTGCTGACAAAGCCACTCTTAAGTTTCCTTTACTGCATGGCAATTATGACAGCTTAGATCCATTTATCCAGTGTCACACAAGTCACTGGATATGCTCAACAGATGACCCAAGTTTTAACCTTTTTATAAAAAATTAACACTTTATTTATTTGGCTGCATTAGATCTTAGGTGCAACACGTGGGCTCTTTTGTTGCAACACAATGATTCTCTAGTTGTGATACACAGGCTCAGTAACTCCGGGATATGTGGGATTTTAGTTCCCCAACCAGGGATCTAACCCACGGTCCCTGCATTGAAAGGTAGATTCTTAACCACTGGACCACCAGGGAAGTCCCAACACTTTAAATGAAAGCCAGCAAGCTTCACTTGATGGTACATTATTAACACTATATTCCTGAAACAAGCTCACGTCTCAGCCACACCTTCAGATAGAAGGCACTCATATGAGTATCTTGAGATGTTCCTTTGAAGATCTTATGCCAAAGAGCAAGCATTTATTTATAGCTTTACTTTTTTCTTTATCAAATGAATTTTACACACAAAAAGGTTTTTATGTATAGTGTTTTTCTTATGTACCTGTTACTTTTCCTTCTCATTTCATTCACCTGTTGTTCTACATTGGCTATCAGTATTTGTCAGACAGCCTTCCTAGGTGTGACATCTAAAGCAAGACTCACTTGGGCACCTTGCATTCTTTGCCTGGTGTTTGCCCAGTAGTCATCACTCATGTTTGTTTGTTAGTTGTTGGGGTGATGAGCCAAGACACTGTACTGTCAGCTGGGGCTGGAGCCTGTTTAGCTTGGCACTGATTAATGATGTGTATGGAATAAGCCATTTGCAGACCCATCTTAGAAGCCCAGTTAGCCAAAGACAAATAGCTGAAAGTTGGCTGATGGGAGCACAGGAGGTGGACTCTTGAGAAAGGAGAGTCATTTAGAAACAATGGTATGACTTTTGGTTGTCATAATTAGGGAAGAGGCAGGCTCTGTGGTTAAAATAAATGCCTTGGGGTGTGGTTTCTTGGTAGGCACCCCAAATTCCGTGTAAGGCATGTTACTGATATACTTGCATAACTGCATCATTTCCCTATACTATGGGACCTACCATTTTTAACTTGCTTATGGAGCCTTCTCAGCCACATCTTCAGACAGAAGGCACTCGTATGAGTATTTTGAGATGTTCCTTTTGAAGATCGTATGCCAAAGAGCAAGCATTTTTAGCTTTCCTTTTTCTTTACAAATGAACTTTACACACACACATTTTTGTCTATAGTGTTTTTCTTGCCTTATGCACCTCTTGTTCCTTCTCATTTCATTCACCTGTTGTTTCATGTTGGCTTAGCATCCATTTCTTTACTCAAGACTTCTCCTTGCCTTTTTCTATCCTTTATGTGAGACAATGAGGAAGACATTCATTTTGAAGTTATAGAGAAAATATCTTGGTGCTGACTGGAGTCTTATCCATTTAGTGGCGTGCTAGAATTGGGCATGGTACTTAATTTTGTCCTTTCTAGAACAGACTTTTTCTCCCTATTACTGACCAAGAACTGACAGAAAACATTTCTGAAGTTCCATTGCCAACTTCTTGCTAGAAACTTTAGGGATATGTATTTCCTGAAGATAAATAATCCCCTTGTTTAGAAGCCATTTTTTCACTATCCTATCTGAAATGCTTAATTCAAAAGTTATAAGGTTGCCCAAATCCATTTGGGTGGAGAAAATCCAGAGATGAGAGGATGATTCCAAGGTTACACAGGAGATGAGACAAGAAAATTCACCAGGTGTCCTGGCTTAGTTATTAATGTTTGGTTTTATGACTTTGGTTCCTCTACTCAAAGATTTTAATTTTTCATCACTTCCTGTAAGATAGAGCTCAGATTCTTCTACTTGGCAGCTACAGGCATCCATAGTTTGATCGTGTCCTGTCTCCCACAGCTTATTTCCTATCCCTCTCCCTAAGTGAGGGAGAAGGAAATGGCAGCTCACTCCAGTATTCTTGCCTGGAGAATCCCATGGACAGAGGAGCCTGGCAGGCTAGAGTCCATGGGTTCTCAAGAGTCGGCTACGACTTAGCGACTCCACCACCACCACCACCACCTCCCTAAGTGAATAAGCATAAACAACGGCTATCATGTATGTATGGTCTTGTAAAAGCTGCTCAACAAATACCCTTTTAATTCTTACATCACCCTGCAATGTTTATACTGGGGATCTGGGATCTGAAACTTGGAGGGTTAAAAAATTTGCTCTAGGACACACAGAGGGCAAAAGTAAGAGAACCATGAATCAGACCCAGTTCTGTGTGACTCCAGTGGTTGCTGTTTTCCTTGGACCTTTCACTAAAGCCAAAGTGATCTTAAGAAACTGCTTTTCAATTGGCTTGGAAAGCCCATCCCCCTCGCTTCTGTTCTTAGATCTAAATCAAACCCATCCTGAAGAACCCCACCCGAACCTGCTTTGTTCATAGGATGCTTCCTAACCACCCCAGATGGAAATGGTCTCACCTGCCAGGTAGGAATTGGGAGCTTTGGGCTCTATGCCACCCTCCAGTGTGTGCTTTTTGAGTAAATCATTTAATTCTAGCTTGGCACATGCTGCAACCTGACCTCTAGAGTTCCACTCAGTTAAGAATTTTAGGATTCTGAACACCCTTTTAATTTCTTGTGAGATAAGAACACTAATGTATTTCTTGTTTGAATATTTGTCTTTGACTCCTTCCTTAACACAAGGCTCCCAAATCATTTGGAAATCCTAAGTGATAAGAGCTCTTAGAGAATTTTTTATTCTCCTCAGCTGACTCTGGGTGGATTCCTGGATGGAAATTGTCACCAGAAAGACCAGGCCATGATTAGAAGCTTGGAATTTTCATCCTTGCCCCATCCTCCAGGTAGGGGACAAGGGCTGGAAATGGCAGTAATAGCTGGCCATGCTTACATGAAGAAATGAAGATCCCAATAGCACAGGGTTCGGAGAGCTTCTGAGTTGGTGAATACATCCACACCAGGAGAGTGACATACCCCAATTCCATGGGCACAGAATCTCCTGCGCTTGGCACCTTCCAGATCTCACTCCATGTTTCTCTTCATCTGGCTTTTCATCTGTATCCTTTACCATATCTTTAATAAACTAGTAAATGTACAAAATTAGGATTCCGAAGTTACGTATATAATTTCCTGTATGCATTAAGCCCTCTTCCTCTATGCCTGTCTCACCCCCATTTCCCACTGGCTATGTGTGTGTGTTAGTCGCTGAGTCATGTCTGACTCTTTGCGACTCAATGAACTGTAGCCTACCAGGTTCCTCTGTCCATGAGATTCTCCAGGCAAGAATACTGGAGTGGGTTGCCATTCCCTTCTCCAAGGGATCTTCCCGATCCAAGGATCAAACCGAGATCCTCCACATTGCAGGCAGATTCTTTACCATCTGAGCCAAGTGCAGTGCCTTCTGCAGAAGGAGCGGCACACAGATGGTATTGTGGAGAGCCACATCTTCTCTTCAGTTCTATCACACTCCCTTTTATTTGCCTGTCTCTTTTATTCACTTACTCATCCATTTATTTATTTATTACTAGCACAGAAGTTTCCTATAACTTCCAGGATCCTTCCTGAGATCTTCTAGAAGCCTCATCTCCACTTTTAGGCAATATAGTTATTGGTTTGGGCAAAATTATTGGGCAATAATCACTGCCTTGAGGATAAGAACTTTTCAATTTTTTTATACTCAAAGAAGAAACCAAAAGGAAAAATCACTTTGAGAATATGAGATTTCAGAAAAAGGAGTTTGAACAAATACCAATAAACAGCTCGTAACATTTGCAGTGTCATAGTTTATTCAGCATTTCATCAATCCTTGTGCACCTATGTATACTAGCCCATAGTTACTAGCCTGTATAGAAATATGGATGGCTACCAAGTAACTGAAGTCACCAGGTTTCAAGTTTGGTTTCAAATGACTGTTGTCTTCTGCACCATCTTCAATGACACTTGTCCCCTTTGACTCCTAAAATCTTTGGTTCTTACAAGTTCTCAAGCATTCCTTTTAGGAGAAAATGGTTCTGTTTATCCCATCAGCAGACATCACTGGGAAAAATACATATCATTGTCTTCCCCTCATATCCCCCAGAAAATTCTTGGACCCCAGTTTTCACCTGTCAGGCTTCCCTGGTGGCTCAGATGGTAAAGGGTCTGCCTGCAATGCAGGAGACCTGGGTTCAGTCCCTAGATTGGGAAGATCCTCTGGAGAAGGAAATAGCAACCCACTCCAGTATTCTTGCCTGGAAAATCCCATGGATCGAGGAGCCTGGCAGGATACAGTCCATGGGGTCACAGAGTCAGACATGACTGAGTGACTTCACTTTCTTCACCTATCAGATGTTCATACTAACTAAAATTTGAAAAGAAAGGAAAAGGTGAGCATGCTCAGCATCAGAAGGTCTGCAGTTTGAACAAGGAGACCTATGTCTTCCCACTATTTTATACATTCAACAAACGTGTTGACCCCTCCTGAGTGTTTGGCACTGTTCTTAGACCCATAACTAAGTTCTTTCCCTGGATAGTACACCATTTCCAAAGGTGTTATTGTTGACTTCAAATGGCCAATATAGTAAGTGACATAGAAATACTATTTAAGTTATTGGGTTGAACAACTTTCACAAGAACATACCGTTGAACATAAGTTCAGGCCCTGAAAGAACTTGAGCTATTTCTCAAGATATTTGGTTTGGGGCACTGGGGCTTTTAAGAACATTTAATCCAAAGTTACTGAACAATCAAATGTGTTAGGTAAAATCAACTATTGCTGACCAACATTGTTTCCTTCAGAGATAATAGATAAGTGCTATTGTGAATACCAAATTCAATTGATTGGTAGTGACTGCCTGCAGACAGAGTTCTGGTTCAGCAGGAAAGAAAGTGCCATGATGGATTAGCCATGTCTGCCGCTATCATAGGAGAGAAGAATGCTGAGATATGTGCTATATAATTGCCATCTAGGCTGTTTCCTTCAAAGGACCCATCAGTAGGCGTGGCAAGGGGGTGTCACAGTCAGGTGAAAACAGGGCAGATCCAGTGGATTTCTGTGACAGTAGCTGCCTTCTTAGATACATTAGATCCAAACTACCAAATGACTGAAAGGATTTTGCAGAATCAGGGCACTTTGAGCGGTTTTAATTGTCTGAGCTTTGTGGCCATGGTGGTTGACAGGTTTTCCTTTAAAGACAATAAATAGCTCACAATTACTTTACTTTGGAAAGTGCTCTTCTGCCCTGGGACTCTGTAATAACCAGCCGTGGAAAAGGAAAGGCCTGGGGATTTATGAGATGTCCCAATTTACAACCATCTGGGAGAAATACAGCAGGACGTTGGTACATCAGTGTTTTAACCAGAGTTAATCCATCATTGCTACTGTACAAACCCTCTCTTTCCCTCTGCTTAAAACTATCACACAGATTTGACCCCAGACTTCACCAGGACAGGCCAGAAATCATGTTTTAAAACATGTAATTCAGAAATACAGTCAAATTGACCTTTGGTTTACTACACTGAAGGGGATATTTTCCAGGTATGAGAAATTTTAAAACCTACTAGCGATAAGAAGAAAAATGAGGTATAGTCTCTTCCTTCAAAGGGAAACCAGCAGTGAATACATAATTTCAGGACACTCTGGGAAGTGAAGTCCTTGAAGTGATCAGACAAGAGAAACAACATATTTGTATGCACAAAAAACAGTAGTATGCTAAATCGCCTCTTTGCTTGCCCTGCCCCCAAATTATATTGGTAACTCACATCCATAGCACTTATTGAGGGCCACTGTTATTATTTGTTCGCGTCTATTTGTTCCTCCTGTCTGCCTTTGAGCTCTATAAGAGTGAGCATTGGATCTAGTTCTTTGTGTTTCCAGCACTTCGGGACTGAATACATGCAGCTGACTCGAACTACCTGGCAGTTAGGATATCAACCCTCTACACAGTCAAACTCCCACATACGATATGTAGTTTGGGCATTTCCTTTGTAAGTGTGGCTCCACATCTAAGGATTCGACCAACTCTGATTCATGTAGCTGTACTATTTCCTTTGAAGATAATCCACAAATAAGTGGACCCACACAGTTCAAACACATGTTGTTCAACAGTCAACTGTACTTCTAAAGCTTCTAATGCCATACCCGGAATTGACAACTCATTAGATAAAATTTAGAAAATGAAAACATATTTTCTCATCATATGTTTTGTTGATGATTCAGCTGAATCTGTTTGGAAAGTAAAAGGCATTTCTAAATTTCTCAATGAAGAATGGTCCACTTATAATATCACATCGTAAACTATAGAAACAAACATTTGATATACCATTTGCTTTAAACTGTAAAAACACGAGAAAATATTACATGTTATTTATGGATACAGGCATATGTAGAATTATAAAAATATCTACAGAAAGAATATATCTCTGGCAAGTGTAGAATGAGGAAAGGATGACACCTATGGCGTTTTATATCTTTAAAAAAGACATCTAAAACAAACATGGCAAAATGTTGACACAAATAAAATTAATATAGTGGATGATGAGTATCTGCTGTATTATTTTCTGTTGAAATATCTCATAATTTTGAAGTTTATAATTACTTTTTTCATGAAATAAGACCACTGAGAGGGGAAAAATATCACACTCTTAATTTGATGAGTACTGAAAAGGAAAAAGTATTTGGAGAAGGATGGCAAGAAGATTCCCTCCTGTATGTCAGAGTTTGTGCCAGTGGGCTCTGCTGGTGGCCATGCCCCTGCACAGTTCGTCTGCCGAGAAGAATCCACCAGCACTTTCACTCTGGTGCACCGTCCTTCCGGAATGACTTGTCGAAGCAGCGATCCCCATGTCTTCAGAGTCCGGCGGCCTGGCCTCACCAGGCAAGGCTGGTTTATAGAAGCCTAGACCTTGCCTTTTCTACCCCGTTTCCCCTATGTTCTTGTCTGAGCCATCTGCTTATGAAGAGTTTATTCACTCTCCCTCCCAGAGGGGCGGGTTGTTCCCTTTCATTTGTCACTAATAGCTTATGCAAACCTGCTAGGAGAGCCAAATGTGGGAGGCTTCAGGATTCACCCTCATTTACAGTAAGTACACTGTGCATTTACAGTAAGTCTTCTCCATAGGAACCTTCAAAGACGTGAATGTGTGTGCCCTGAATATCTAGCACGAGTGAAACGGCATCTTGCCTTCCGTCTGCTGTTGCTAATGATCCTTCGGCTCTTCCATCTTCCATCTCCTTTCCCTCCTCCAGTCATTAACTCTTCTTTCCTGCTCACTCTGTGCCAGCCCCCTGAATGTCGGCTGTGGTACTATACTGTCGTACTTTTCAGGGTACTTTATGGCCTGAAAACCAGCCCCATTGGTTTCTGCCTCTCTCACCACACATGGTCATGCATTTTGACTGACTTACTTGACATGTTGTTTATTCAAAGCCATGGAATTAAATGCCACCCACTAATGTGATTGGCAGGGACTTTGCTTGCCTGAGGCAAGCATCCTCAGACACTGGTGAAAATAGCTCCCTGCTGTCCACCAGAGCCTTCAATTAGCTAACCAGCAAATCTAGCCTGATGGCTGTATTAATCTGGCTCCCTGTGTCAGTGGGGAAAAGAAGCTTGGTCACAGGACTGTTTGCCTCTTGATCTTCCCTGCTCTCAGGGCATTAATCCCAGCCCTCACCTTTTCTGCCTCCTCTTTTGAACTGGCTCCCTGTGGATGCTGGAGAAACTGAGAAGGATGTTTCTTCCACATCCATTGTTCTTCCACAAAGCCAGCTCTAATTGATTTTGAGATGAATTGCTAGTTGAAATGTTTTTTTTTTTACCAGCTGTAAAGGAGCCTGAAACCTTAAATTAAAATGCCTTCTTGTGAAGAGCAGGGCAGCTGTTAGTGCCTGTGTCTTCATCATCAGATGTGAAATCACCCAGTTAGCACCCGCATGGAACCACAGATCAGACATCATATAATAAGTTATTTGGGGGCTGATGGCAAAGCCCTCAGAGCTCTTAGTTAGGATGATGATCAGATTCTCAGGATGACTGAACCTGCCTGAGCATCACTACCCTCTGCCATCTGATTCCTACTTTATTTGTAGTTAAACCAGGGGAAGTTCTGAGCAAGAAAAAGGCAGTGCCAAGCAGCTAGCTCCGTTTCTAACAGCTCTGGTGCCATCTGCTTTGCTCTTGGGGTGAGTTTAAAAAAGTTATTTTTCATAGTCTCTCTAATAATAGCCCTCCATCAGGTTCCCCAGGCCTGTCTGGACACTGCCAACCACAGGCTTGCTCACTCAGTGTTGGCACTCAGGCATCTGCCTTGTATCTGGAAATGCTGATGTTGATTGCTGCCCGGGGGACTGTGGGCTTATTGGGAAGGCAGTGGCTGCCCTTGCTAAAGTGGGTCCCTGAGCAGCACCTGAGCCAGGTAGCAGATGCTTGCACCATGGTGACTAGGGCCACCTCAGTGAGAAGCAGCCCATGGAAAGTTACCCAGCCCCCGAGTGAGGGTGGCATCAGAGAGCCCTGTCCAAGCCTGCTCAGATCAGATGCAGTCTCCTGACCATCTCTCTGACTGTCCCAGGTGAGAGTACTCACCCTGTCCACACTGTAGCTAGTACCTGAAGGCCAGCCCTTGGGGGAACTGTTACAGCCCTTGAGGGCTGTAACAAGCCAAGCTCTGGGTTCCTCATCTGTAAGTTGAACGTCCCTTTCTCTTTTTCCTGAAATGGCAATCATCATTGCTACTTCCTACCTTCTTATGCCTCCTTGTTTAAGACCAGTAGCCCTCAACCTCAGCTGAATATTAGTGCCTCCTAGCAAGCTTTGTAGAGCGTGACCAGTGGGTTTTCAGTGTCTGAAACCCATTCCCAGCTAGATGAATCAGAATCTATGGGGGTGAGGCCAGGCAAAGGTACATTTTGAATTTTGTTATAGACTGAGGGTTGGGAATTACTGATTTTGAGGCTGTTTCTTCTTTTAATCATTTGTCCATCTGTCATATATTAAACAGACCTTTTGTCAATTACTATGTGATCGGATCATGCAGACTCTGAATATACAAGAGTCATCACCAAGAACAGTGCCCATAACATCATGATACAGTCCTATGAGGGGAGAATAGGTGGTCCGACATTGCCTTTAGCGAGAGGGCAGCAGGTCAGAGATGGATTTCTAGATTTGAAGAATGAACAGGTATTGGAAGGAAGTCATTGGTCACAGGTGGGAGGAAGTAAGCACGAGTGAAGCTCCAGGATGAAGAGCAAGGCACTGGGAGGATCTCAGTGTGGCTGGATCATGGGATCTGAAGGGCGATGCAGTATAGAAGGCATCGGCTGGAGGGGAGTGGAAGGCAACCATGAGGGCCCGGGCGGTCACACTGACGGGGTCAGTCTTCACCAACAGGCAGCTATGAGATTACCTTTTGGAAATAATCCAGCCTCTTTGTAGAGGGGCTGGAAGGAGCAGAGTTGAAGCCAGAGGCTGTTGGGAAGCCACATCAGGTGATGAGGCAGGGCTCCAGGGGTGGGTCAGTGATAATAATGTGAAGTCAAAGAAAAGAATAGATATTTAAGAGGTGAATGAGCATCTCCCACTTCTGAAAACTATAATCCTCCTAGCAAAATTCCCAACTTTCATGAACATTAAGTTTCCCCAGCCCAGAGAGTTCCACCATTTGGATCACTGCTGCTTTGTTTTTCATCACTCACCAAAGACATAATGAAACTCCCAGTTGCAATACCAGCACAGTACAGACACATGGGGCCCTAAGAACAAGACTGTCAGCAGTTTGCATTCCAGACTCTGATTTGGGAGGAGTCAAACCAGTGGAACATCCCAGTCTTCAGTGAACTCTTCTTATTCTCAGCTCCTGGGTTCATATCTTGGCTTTAGATTTGATGCATAGTAAGCCTAGTGTTTGCTGGATTCGGAAATGCCATCTTAGAGAGGTCCGGTCATGGTGACCTCATAGCCCACATTACACACAGCACTGGCCTTTGGCTCAGAATTAGGTCATCGACACCCCCTCTGAGGGATGCTCACAGGAGCTCAGAGAGCTATTAAGACCCGCTGAAGCATCAGAGGCAGGGAGAAGCTAAATAGCTTGCTGGTTCTTATGATTATCACATGCCAGGCTTAGATCATGTCCTCTATGAAGTGCAGAGACACTTTATTACATTTATTAATGAACAGACTATTTCAAATTCATCTGATATAATTTGAGAACATAGGCTGAAATCGAGGATGGGCTGGAGGTTACACACCAGCTGAGCTGACGTGATTTCAGAACAGTTTCTATTCATTAGGTTAAGCCTGATCCCATGGGGCCCTGGAGAGTCAGGCCCATCAGCAGGGGCCTGCACTTGTCCAACTCCAGTAGGAGGTGTGGTAGAAGGAAGCAAGGATGGGCCAGAGTGTCTTCCAGTCCCTGAAACCATTATGAGGGAGAGCTGAGAAAACTGTTTAAAGAAACAACTCTTTAATCTGTCTGAATCAATTCTATTCAGTGCAACCTAAATAAAATCTTGAATTGCCCTGCATATGTTATGAACCCCCCAGGTTGTCATGAGGATTTTTGCATGCTGCAAGGAAGATTTTTTTTCTTTTCGATAAGCTGTTATTAGAATGGTGATTCACAGGAAGCCTCCTAATGATGGGTATAGCGTAATGGGGTAAATACTGTGCATCTTCTAATCCTAACTAGAGATATTCACCTCCACTTTATAGACAAGGAAACAAGATTCAGAGAAGCTAGAGCAAATTTCCCAGTTAAGTGAGTGATAGAGTCAGACTGTGAAATGAGCACTGCCTAATTCTAAAGCCAGGCATTTTTCTTCTATACCAGGGGTTAGCGAACTCCCACCTGCAGGCTGCATACCCAGTCCACCAGCTATCTTGTCAAATGAGGTTTTATTGGAACACAGCCATGCTCATCATTTCTTATTATCTGTGGTCACTTTCATGGCACCACAGCAGAGCTGGGTAGCTACTACAGACAGTATATGGTCCACAAAGCTTAAAATATTTATTATCTGGCCCTTAAGAGAAGTTTGCCAACCTCTGCTCTAAATCAAACTGCCCCAAGATAAATACAGAAAAATTAAATCCTGCTCCTTGGGCTAAGAAATCACTTTTGTTTTTTCTTTCTTTCATTTAATGTACTTGATTCATTGTTGTTCAGTCGCCAAGTTGTATCCAACTCTTTGCAACTCCATTGACTGCAGCATGCCAATACCCTTGATAGTACTCAGCAAAAACTCTTATTTGCTTGAACTGACTCAGGCAGTCCATTCCCTACCTATGGCAGAGCTATAAAGTAAAATCATCTCTAGTTTCCAGAAGCTATCCTAAGTTTAAAGACCTCTAAAGGATGGAGGTCAGTTGACAGCCTACATCTGGTTCAGTAACTGTCCCTGCCAGGTAAGTGACTAGTTTTCACCCTAACTTCTTGAACTTTTTCTAGGCAAGGCCACTTCTCCCATTCTAACCTTGGAGGGTAGCCCCCTAGAGGGAGTCCCAATCTCCAGAAAAGTATCCTGCTTATACATGGGTACCTGGGATCTTCCTTCCCCCAGACTCCTCTCCAGGTGGAATCCCTCAAGTTTTCTGAGCCTTCTGTTGTTTTATGTAAAGAACATTTCTGGGAAGAAAAATGGTTCCAATCCTAAACCCAGCAATGAGAACTCTCCCTCGTGAGTCATTTTAAAGCTGGGCCGCATTGGCATCTGCCTTCTCAAGACAGCCTTTTCTCTTCATCATGGAGATAAATCCATTTAACGGGCACCACTGGCTGGGTAACTGTATGTTTGTAAGCATCTCCCTTAGTGGTATACTGCCGTGGCTTCTTCCAAAACCCTTCACTCAACTTCAGATCAGCCCCCTCCAGCTCACCTCTGGAAGAAAGCCCAGAATGACCTCTGGAACCCTAAGACACCATCTCAAAGCCACAGACGTTATTCCTTAGGCTGTGGAAAAGTGCTCTCTGAGAGGTGTGTTAGCAGTCTTAGAGTTCTGTTAGGGTTGCGTTTGTTTAATTCTATAGATGAACGGTAGAATCCTAAGACTCTTCAGTGTTGAGCCCATCAATCATTACAGTCTGGAAGATACTTGTTAAGCACCATGGGCCNACAGACGTTATTCCTTAGGCTGTGGAAAAGTGCTCTCTGAGAGGTGTGTTAGCAGTCTTAGAGTTCTGTTAGGGTTGCGTTTGTTTAATTCTATAGATGAACGGTAGAATCCTAAGACTCTTCAGTGTTGAGCCCATCAATCATTACAGTCTGGAAGATACTTGTTAAGCACCATGGGCCACAATACAAACAAGAAACAGTGCCTGCTTTCCAGGGATTTACAATGTAGATGGGGTTACAGGTACACTAGTCATTAACTTCATTGCTTTATAGGCATATGGCAAGAATCTTTATAGAGGCCACACTAAAGGCTCAGAAGTGGTGCTGGACATCTGCTGAGATCAGAGAGTCTCACACTTGAAGGTGCATCAGAGTCATCTAGAGCAGCTGTTAAAACACTGATTCCTGGGCCCAGCCCTAAAGTTTCTGATTCCATGGGCCTGGGGTGGGCCTAAGAAGCTGAATTTCTAGCAAGTTGCCAGATAATACAGATGTGGTCTGGGAGTATTTTTATAGGAGAAACCTCTGACATAATTTCATTCTCAGAAGGTAAGGGGACTCACATTTGTCATGAATCTAGTATGTTCCATCCACTGTATCAGATGCTTCGCACATAATATCTTTAGATTTTACAACAACCCTGTGGACTCTACTATTATTTCCACCTCACAGTGAGCAAACTAAGGCTTGAGAAGGGGAACTAGTGTTTGCTAACTATCTACAATAGACCATGCAGAGTTTTAGGCTTTACCTCATTAACAATAAACAGTATGTGTGAGTGTGTGTGTGTGTGTGTGTGTGCGCGTGTGTGCGTGCGTGCGTGCGCTTCGTTGCTGAGTTGTGTCTGACTCTTTGCAGACCCGTGAACTGTAGCCTGCCAGGCTCCTCTGTCCATGGGATTCTCCAGGCAAGAATACTGGAGTGGGTGGCCATTTCCTACTTCAGGGGATCTTCCCAACTCAGGGATTGAACATGCATCTCTTGCATCTCCTGCATTGGCAGGAGGATTCTTTATCACTAGCGCTTTGATGAATCTAAAATGATTCATTCTCCCAGTTTACAGATGACGGAAATGAGTCTGGGAGGGACTGAGTGTCTTGAGGAAGTTGGCAGCCTGGTTTCGAAATTGTGTGTGTTGAGCTCTAAAGGCTGTGTAGCTGCCCTGCAACCAGCACCCATCCATTGGCTGAAAACTACTAACGTGAACTCTAAAAGCATATTTTCTGTAATACCTGAGTCATGCACCTACCTCCTGCCTTTGCTCTTGCCAGTCCCTCTTCCTGGAGCGACATTTTCCTCTTCCATTACATGGTAACTCCCATTCGTCCTTCAAGTCCCAGCAACAGTCTTGTCTCAACCGTGTAGACTTTGCTGACATCCCTCCTTTCCCCAGCTGGCCCCGGAAGAAAGATACCTTTGTATGTGTCCCAATATACATTACTGAATTCCATCACACCACGCAAAATCCTCTATGATTTATCATTAGTAATAGAAAAGACAGTCCACACTTTTCATCTTAGTCAGCAAAGCCACCTGCCATCTTCCCAGCCCTACCTCTCAGCTCCACCTCATTCTCCAATTAAATGAAACCACCAGCCACTCTTCTCCACCCAGAGCTGTTCTCCCCTCTCTCTGAGCTTGCCTCATGCCATTTCTTCCACTGAGACCGGCTCCTTCCCTGCTCCTCCTCATGTCCATATCTGGCCTCTCCTTAAACCCCAGCCAAAGTCCCCATGCTGCACCCTCAGCCCTCTGGCACTTGAGAGGGGCTCAGGAAGTATTTGAAGGATGACTATCTTGCCCATGAGCCACTATGACATCACTTCCTCNTCCACTGAGACCGGCTCCTTCCCTGCTCCTCCTCATGTCCATATCTGGCCTCTCCTTAAACCCCAGCCAAAGTCCCCATGCTGCACCCTCAGCCCTCTGGCACTTGAGAGGGGCTCAGGAAGTATTTGAAGGATGACTATCTTGCCCATGAGCCACTATGACATCACTTCCTCTCTTGGAAGATGCAGATGGAGTTGCAAATCTTTCACTTTCCCAGGCCAGGAGCTCATTCCACATAAGCAAATTCACTCTTAGGGCCTTTTACATTGTAGATGCTCAGAAACCACTGTTGAATGAATGGATGAATGATGCTGGATAAGATGTAACTGGTGTGTCAGGGTCAAAGAGCTGATGAGACCAGGAGCGCACAGAGGCTCCATGGATCAGAAGCTCATTGCAGTTAACAACAATGAAACCAGAGCAAGACTGCCAGCATGCTTGATTCTATTCAGGGATACCCAGCACTTACACCTCTAACCCACTCTGCCAAGGAGCTAAAAGGTTTTCTCCATTTAAAGTACAAGTGTCTTGTGGGACCCCCACTTCTTTTGTAACATATGATGTTATTACAGTCAGTGTGTGCTGGGAAGACTCCAGAAACACACGGTTCAGACCACAGGCACGGTTCAGACCTTGATTAAATAATCAGTCAATACCAAATGCAAATTCTAAGAGTATGTTTTCTTTGATGTCTGTGGCAAAGCACATGTTGTAATTAAGAAGTTTTAAGTTCATTGATTTGCTCATGCCTCTGCAACACAATTGTGGGTTTTTGAGAAAATGATTAAAGGTTTTCCAAAGAGGATGGGGTTAAAGATGGTGGTTGTGAGTATCCTGATTTAAATTGCGCACATAGAGCATTAACAGAGAGTTAATTAACATCATTAATTCTAGTTCTTATAGAAGGTATGTTGCAAAGGAATAGAAGGCTATTTGACCCCTCTGACTATTTTGCCCCTTCTTAAGAAAACAATGACTTCTGTCACTCAGGTCATTGCTCTTGGCCATAGAACAATGGCCAATGCCAAGCAAAACTGTGAGATAGGCAAAACCCATATTTGGCTGCTGTTTTATCCTGTATACCTACCACTTGCTTCCCTTTTCCTGGGGCCAGTGCCATCCAGACCTCTTCACTCTTATCAACCTACTCTTAATAAAAGGGCTATATTTTCTTCAAACTGAGGTGTAAATGATTGTTGGAGATTTAAAGGATTGTTCCACTTATGGATACTTACATCTAGCAGGGATCAAAGTCTTAAGCAGGAGAAATGGAATTCTAACAGCGGATTTTAAGTGCAGAGTATAAGTAGAAGCTGAAGAGTTTCCCATACTTGCATAAGGGATTATCATCATTTCCATGCAAAAGTACAACCATGAGCATATAAATGAAGATGATTTTAACTTATTTGTTTTCAAAATAGCTTTATTGTTCCTACCCAGTGTCCTTTTCCTATTTTTTCTCCAATCTGGGCAAGGTCAGCCTCTTAAATTGGTATTCCTGCATACTTCATTGCTTATGTTCATTGAGATCTTTGGGTGAAAGTGACAAGAATTTTCCCATTCAAACCATTTCCCAAAAGAAAGGCTTATGTAATCAAACCAGCAAATACCAGGGTAGAGCTGACTTTGTGGTTGGAAAAGACGATGGCACCCCACTCCAGTACTCTTGCCTGGAAAATCTCGTGGACAGAGGAGCCTGGTGGGCTGCAGTCCATGGAGTTGTGAAGAGTTGGACACAACTGAGCGACTTCATGTTCACTTTTCACGTTCATACATTGGAGAGAGAAATGGCAACCCACCCCAGTGTTCTTGCCTGGAGAATCCCAGGGACGGGGTAGCCTGGTGGGCTGCTGTCTGTAGGGTCACACAGAGTCGGACACAACTGAAGCGACTTAGCAGCAGCAGTAGCAGCAGCATGGCCTCATCATTGGGCTTCCCCAGTGGCTCAGTGGTGAAGAATCTGCCTGCAATACAGGAGATGCAGGTTCAATCCCTGGGTCAGGAGGATCCCCTGGAAGAGGACATGGCAACCCACTCCAGTATTCTTGCCTGGAGAATCCCATGGACAGAGGAGCCTGGCAGGCTGCAGTCCAAAGGGTCACAAAGGGTCGGACACAACTGAAGCGACTTAATACATGCACATGGCATCACCATAATTAACACATTCTTTGTCTCTCTCTTTCTCTCTCTCTCTCTCTCTCTCTCCACCCCCACACACACATGTGCACATGCTTCTAACTTTCTTGTGTCTGATTCTACTGGCATCGGGCTCATTATCTTCCACACTGCCGTATGTTAAGGGACTCACAGTTCTCAATTTGAGGCAAAAAGAGCAATTCTGCCTCAAGTTGAGTCAGAAAAGTCTGGGAAGGATGCTGATTGGTCAGTTCATGCTCCATGCCCTCTTACTAGCATTATCATTGTGTCTAGTCACACGTAGTCTAGTGACTGTCATCTCTGACAGCTCCTTAAGAAACTCACGAAATAAGAGAATCACCTGGCCCTCTGAGCCTGTGTTTTCTCATCTATAAAATGAGGAAAGTGGAGAGAGCTTTTAAGACTCTCCCAGCATTAACCTAATTCTATTTTAAAACCTCTTCATTTTTGGTGTTCTAGTTGCTATATCTTTGTCTCTCTTACATGTCCTACCTCCCGCTAGAAGGTCAAATAACATTAGGAGATGACAGTTACAACCTTGGCTCAACTCTGAGTTTCTCTAAATGAGGAAAGGGGCAGCTCCTGCAGTGCCCCTCACATGAAACTACAAAGTGTTATAATTCAGCCTTGACCATATTTAGCCACCATTTATACTGCAAGATATGAGAGGGTCACAATTTCAAAATTTGTAAAGCATCCCAAATTTAGCATTTTGCCTGAGTAAAAAAAAGAAGCAGATCAGGTGGAAGGTCAACTGGAAATTTTCCTCTCTTCTGTTACACTGGGGGCATGAAACAATGTTTATGTAACTGGTTCCAACTCAGACACAGCCCAGGTTTCAAGCAGTTAAGATGTAGTAGTTTCCATATTATTTACCTATTTCAACATCACTGAATATGCATACTTCATTCTAAATTCATGTGACATCCTCTTCTTTGAAATACCTTCCCATCTGCCAACAATGTTTATCCATCCATCTGCTCTGTCACATCCACATTTCAACTGTCATAATCTTTGCTCATCCTGGTTCTTATTAGACCCTTAGTTCACACAAGGCAAAGGCCATGCCTTCAGTTCAGTTCAATTCAGTCACTCAGTCATGTCCAACTCTGCAACCCCATGAACTGCAGCACACCAGGCCTCCCTGTTCATCACCAACTCCCGGAGTTTACTCAAACTCATGCCTATTGAGTCAGTGATCCCATCCAACCATCTCATAATCTGTCATCCCCTTTTCCACTTGCCCTCAATCTTTCCCAGCATCAGCGTCTTTTCAAATGAGTCAATTCTTTGCATGAGGTGGCCAAAGTACTGGAGTTTCAGCTTTAGCATCATTCCTTCCAAAGAACATCCAGGACCAATCTCCTTTAGAATGGACTGGTTGGATTTCCTTGCAGTCCAAGGGACTCTCAAGAGTCTTACATCAGTGTTATCACCAGCAACCTCTTTACAGGGCAAGCATGGCACACAGTCCTCTGAGAACAATGTTACCTACTGGATAAATCCATAGTGAATGATATAGATCTGTCATCCTTCGCATTTTCTTCTGAAGTTTCTCAAGATTCCTGCAATTAGATTTATTTCTTGTGATAAAATACTTCTTGCCTGATAGTCCCTATGAAAATGCAAATAGATTACCTAGTAGTGGGTAGTCTTACTGTGGNTTTGCAGTCCAAGGGACTCTCAAGAGTCTTACATCAGTGTTATCACCAGCAACCTCTTTACAGGGCAAGCATGGCACACAGTCCTCTGAGAACAATGTTACCTACTGGATAAATCCATAGTGAATGATATAGATCTGTCATCCTTCGCATTTTCTTCTGAAGTTTCTCAAGATTCCTGCAATTAGATTTATTTCTTGTGATAAAATACTTCTTGCCTGATAGTCCCTATGAAAATGCAAATAGATTACCTAGTAGTGGGTAGTCTTACTGTGGCCATGGATTCTTAAAGGTTAGAAGTATATAAGGAAAAATAAAGGTTGATAGCACTTGAAAATAGACAGATGTGTTCGTCTCCTGGTCACCTGTGACTCATCTTACCCCTGGTTCAGCCATGTTCAGTTGGCTAAAGGAAAATGTGGTTGACGTGGGATTCCTGGTTACACTCACTAAAGAGTGAGCTATCAGACATCCCTGAGCTAAGAGGACTCGTGGGCTTATGGGTTCCCCCAAGGTCTGGTTTTTCTGAGGGCACATTTGGTTTTGCTCCCAAGAAGGATTCATTTTCTTATTCTGCCTCTCAAAGCCTCTGGACCCCAGCAGATCACTGGACAGGTCCTTATTTGTAATAGGACAGCTATGTGAGAGACATCCACTTGGAGAAAGCACCCTGTACCATCAGCCAGTGCAACGGGCTGTCCAGTGTGTAGAGGACATTTCAGCTGCCTAATATTACTTGAGGTGGTGAGATTTTTTTCCCATCACCTGGCCATCACTCGGGTTTGAAAGTTCTGGTTGCCACAGTCTTTTCCATCCTGTAAAACTGTTACTTCTGTTCAATAACATTTCATGAAATATTGACATTTTGGTGGGACTAGTCGGTGGGTGGGATTCCATGGTAGCTCAGATGGTAAAGAATCTGCCTGCAGCACAGGAGACCTGGGTTTGATCCCTGGGTCAGGAATAAACCCTAGAGGAGGGCATGGCACCCCACTCTAGCATTCTTGCCTGAAGAATCCCATAGATAGAGGAGTCTGGCGGGCTACATTCCATAGGGCTGCAAAAAGTCAGACACAACGAGCACCTAATACTTTTTTTCCCCATCAGTGAGCAATTGCTATCTACTGTGCTTGAATTTTTGAGTGACTAACTGTTTAGAAGCCATAGGAGCATACTGAGATCACATTCATAATGATGCTGTAGGTGGTACCCCAGGGCTGTTCAACACTCAGTGTATGTTCTGTTCACCATACAGGTATCTTAGATCTCAACTAGATATGTGTGACCTTTGAGAAGTTCTCAATCCTTCTCAGTAACCATTTTCTTATATATTTTTTTAAACATTGTACTTTATATTATAGTTGATTTACAGTGGTGTGTTAGTTTCAGCTGTTCAGAAAAGTGATTAAAGTGATTAATTATACATATTCATATATCTGTTCTTTCTCAGATTCTTTTCCTAATATTGAGTCCATTTTCTTATCTTTAAAGTAGTAGTAGAAACATATATTCTACTCTATTGAAAAGAGGATTAAATGAGTTGATGAACAGCAAAGTGCCTGACACCGAACCTAGCACATAATTGAGGTGCACTGGTGATCTACTCTTATTTTTAAGTTGCAGATGACCCCAGAATGTTAGTATGAAGGCAGTAAAATACAGCATTTACAGTCAGCCCTAAGTTCAAATCTCAGCTCAACCACCTACCCATTCATCTATAGAATTTTGGACTAGTTAAGGTTTTCAAAGCTCCATTTTCTACATATAGGAATAATGATGATACCTACGTCCTGAATTTGAGTAGATTAAAATAAAGAATACATATGAAGTACCTTTCGTAGTATCTGGCTCATAGTAGGTATGTTATCAAGGGTAATAATTGTTGTTAGCATCTGTAATGGAGGATTTGAAAAAAAGAAGCAGCACGGTTACAGTCTCTTGGATGCCTCTGTGTGTTTTCTGGTCTTTTCCTGCTCTAGATATTTGGATGAAGATGAAGCCACATTAATAGAGGCAATGGTTAATTGCCTCCTTGTGGCCTGGACCTGTCCCGAAGCAGCCAATTACCATATTCTTTTTTTTCTTGAAGCTTCCAATGGGATGTGTCAGTTCTAATTCAGTAGACCTCTTTTTTTAGTGCCTGGCTCTGAGAGGCAATACCACATGCACATTTCTGGATATATCATCTGTATGAACACTCAGACCTTAACTACATGGCAAAAGCAATCCAGGAGGGACGGGTGTAGGTATTATTTCACATTCATTGAACCAGTGCCAACCAAACTTCCACAGTTAATTGTGTCTCAGAGAGTTTCTCCTGGAAAAAAATAACGATGATGCAGACTCCTAGCTGTTGCTTAGACTCCTTTTTTTCTTGAGTTTGCATTGTCTACAGTCATATAATATAGCAAGCAAACGAATAGGTATATACCCTCCCACCCTAAGTCTCCCTCTCCCTTCCCAATTCAAAGTTAGTCGATCCACCTTTTCCTTGCAATCCCAGTAGTATAGGAGGAAATGGAAGCTGTATATCATAGTAGTTGACTCTCTGGAAAAGCACACTCCAAATTAGGGCCAAAAGTGCAAACGAAGGGAACCAGGGGATAGGGAACCATAATCTGTGGAAGATTTTTCTGAATGGGTAAAGTCAATCCCCAGGAAAATTATGGTCTTCCTTCAATCTCACAGGTAATGCAGGTGGTGAAGGAACAGGTTATGAGAGCTCTTACAACCAAGCCTAGCTCCCTGGACCAGTTCAAGAGCAAACTGCAGAACCTGAGCTATACAGAAATCCTGAAAATCCGCCAGTCTGAGAGGATGAACCAGGAAGATTTCCAGTCTCGCCCGATTTTGTAAGTTACCTCTGACCTCTGCCTTCTCAACATCTCTGACGCACCGTTTCTAGAGCGAAAGCCTATCCCCCAGCTGGGCTGTGTTGCATGGAAAGCCAGTGAAAGATCTCTACTCAGTTCCTGAAATCTCAGCAACTCCTTGAGGAAGGCTGGGCAGGGGTGGGCCACGGGGAGGTGGAGACAGGAGGTGCTGGCAGGAGAATCTAAACCAAGAAGTGACCCAGTTACTGATGAGTCCTCTCAGGATTTGCAGCTGAAAAGACTGGAAACTTTTCTAATACTTCGGACAGTCTATTTTGTTTTGTCCATAAAGCTATATTCTGTGTAGGCACTCTTGAGTGGTAAGATGTTCTGCTCCAGCCAGAATGAGACTTAGCGATAATTAAAACAAGAGGAACATTGAAGTGTCATGAGTGGGAGGGAGCATGAGCTTNCACTAAAGAGTGAGCTATCAGACATCCCTGAGCTAAGAGGACTCGTGGGCTTATGGGTTCCCCCAAGGTCTGGTTTTTCTGAGGGCACATTTGGTTTTGCTCCCAAGAAGGATTCATTTTCTTATTCTGCCTCTCAAAGCCTCTGGACCCCAGCAGATCACTGGACAGGTCCTTATTTGTAATAGGACAGCTATGTGAGAGACATCCACTTGGAGAAAGCACCCTGTACCATCAGCCAGTGCAACGGGCTGTCCAGTGTGTAGAGGACATTTCAGCTGCCTAATATTACTTGAGGTGGTGAGATTTTTTTCCCATCACCTGGCCATCACTCGGGTTTGAAAGTTCTGGTTGCCACAGTCTTTTCCATCCTGTAAAACTGTTACTTCTGTTCAATAACATTTCATGAAATATTGACATTTTGGTGGGACTAGTCAGTGGGTGGGATTCCATGGTAGCTCAGATGGTAAAGAATCTGCCTGCAGCACAGGAGACCTGGGTTTGATCCCTGGGTCAGGAATAAACCCTAGAGGAGGGCATGGCACCCCACTCTAGCATTCTTGCCTGAAGAATCCCATAGATAGAGGAGTCTGGCGGGCTACATTCCATAGGGCTGCAAAAAGTCAGACACAACGAGCAGCTAATACTTTTTTTCCCCATCAGTGAGCAATTGCTATCTACTGTGCTTGAATTTTTGAGTGACTAACTGTTTAGAAGCCATAGGAGCATACTGAGATCACATTCATAATGATGNGATAGAGGAGTCTGGCGGGCTACATTCCATAGGGCTGCAAAAAGTCAGACACAACGAGCAGCTAATACTTTTTTTCCCCATCAGTGAGCAATTGCTATCTACTGTGCTTGAATTTTTGAGTGACTAACTGTTTAGAAGCCATAGGAGCATACTGAGATCACATTCATAATGATGGTGTAGGTGGTACCCCAGAGCTATTCAACACTCAGTGTATGTTCTGTTCACCATACAGGTATCTTAGATCTCAACTAGATATGTGTGACCTTCGAGAAGTTCTCAATCCTTCTCAGTAACCATTTTCTTATATATTTTTTAAACATTGTACTTTTTATAGCTGATTTACAGTGGTGTGTTAGTTTCAGCCGTACAGAAAAGTGATTAAAGTGATTAATTATACATATTCATATATCTGTTCTTTCTCAGATTCTTTTCCCAATATTGAGTCCATTTTCTTATCTTTAAAGTACTAGTAGAAACATATATTCTACTCTATTGAAAAGAGGATTAAATGAGTTGATGAACAGCAAAGTGCCTGACACCGAACCTAGCACATAATTGAGGTACACTGGTGATCTACTCTTATTTTTAAGTTGCAGATGACCCCAGAATGTTGGTATGAAGGCAGTAAAATACAGCATTTACAGTCAGCCCTAAGTTCAAATCTCAGCTCAACCACCTACCCATCATCTATAGAATTTTGGACTAATTAAGGTTTTCAAAGCTTCATTTTCTACATATAGGAATAATGATGATACCTATGTCCTGAATTTGAGTAGATTAAAATAAAGAATACATATGAAGTACCTTTCGTAGTATCTGGCTCATAGTAGGTATGTTATCAAGGGTAACAATTGTTGTTAGCATCTGTAATGGAGGATTTGAAAAAAAGAAGCAGCACGGTTACAGTCTCTTGGATGCCTCTGTGTGTTTTCTGGTCTTTTCCTGCTCTGGATATTTGGATGAAGATGAAGCCACATTAATAGAGGCAATGGTTAATTGCCTCCTTGTGGCCTGGACCTGTCCCGAAGCAGCCAATTACCATATTCTTTTTTTTCTTGAAGCTTCCAATGGGATGTGTCAGTTCTAATTCAGTAGACCTCTTTTTTTAGTGCCTGGCTCTGAGAGGCAATACCACATGCACATTTCTGGATATATCATCTGTATGAACACTCAGACCTTAACTACATGGCAAAAGCAATCCAGGAGGGACGGGTGTAGGTATTATTTCACATTCATTGAACCAGTGCCAACCAAACTTCCACAGTTAATTGTGTCTCAGAGAGTTTCTCCTGGAAAAAAATAACGATGATGCAGACTCCTAGCTGTTGCTTAGACTCCTTTTTTTCTTGAGTTTGCATTGTCTACAGTCATATAATATAGCAAGCAAACGAATAGGTATATACCCTCCCACCCTAAGTCTCCCTCTCCCTTCCCAATTCAAAGTTAGTCGATCCACCTTTTCCTTGCAATCCCAGTAGTATAGGAGGAAATGGAAGCTGTATATCATAGTAGTTGACTCTCTGGAAAAGCACACTCCAAATTAGGGCCAAAAGTGCAAACGAAGGGAACCAGGGGATAGGGAACCATAATCTGTGGAAGATTTTTCTGAATGGGTAAGGTCAATCCCCAGGAAAATTATGATCTTCCTTCAATCTCACAGGTAATGCAGGTGGTGAAGGAACAGGTTATGAGAGCTCTTACAACCAAGCCTAGCTCCCTGGACCAGTTCAAGAGCAAACTGCAGAACCTGAGCTATACAGAAATCCTGAAAATCCGCCAGTCTGAGAGGATGAACCAGGAAGATTTCCAGTCTCGCCCGATTTTGTAAGTTACCTCTGACCTCTGCCTTCTCAACATCTCTGACACACCGTTTCTAGAGCGAAAGCCTATCCCCCAGCTGGGCTGTGTTGCATGGAAAGCCAGTGAAAGATCTCTACTCAGTTCCTGAAATCTCAGCAACTCCTTGAGAAAGGCTGGGCAGGGGTGGGCCACGGGGAGGTGGAGACAGGAGGTGCTGGCAGGAGAATCTAAACCAAGAAGTGACCCAGTTACTGATGAGTCCTCTCAGGATTTGCAGCTGAAAAGACTGGAAACTTTTCTAATACTTCGGACAGTCTATTTTGTTTTGGCCATAAAGCTATATTCTGTGTAGGCACTCTTGAGTGGTAAGATGTTCTGCTCCAGCCAGAATGAGACTTAGCGATAATTAAAACAAGAGGAACATTGAAGTGTCATGAGTGGGAGGGAGCGTGAGCTTGAAAGGGAGCGACCCACTGTCTCCCTGCCCCACTGGCTCTGCTTCGCATCAGAACATCTCATGTGGCTATAAGCAGAACATCTCTTGTAGCTATCAACCCAGAGGGTTCAGGTGAAGAATCAGGGGGCTCTTTTTCACAGGACTTTGCATCCGGTGCACTTGCAATGGTTGTTAATTTCATCTCCATCTTTATGATGTTCTAAACCTTGAACATGAACATTGTTTTAGACCATTGTTTCCTTTATCTTTTCTTAGTATTGACCTGTTTATCTTCCTTGGTGTCACGAAGCACCTCTTCAAGATCTCTCTCCCTCTCTCTCTCTCTCTCTGATTCTTTTTCTTTATCCCTGCCTTCTGTTTCTTGCTCCAATATATCTGATATGTTTAGTGCTTGGCGATTTGCAAAGTACTTCCTCTANGCTGAAAAGACTGGAAACTTTTCTAATACTTCGGACAGTCTATTTTGTTTTGTCCATAAAGCTATATTCTGTGTAGGCACTCTTGAGTGGTAAGATGTTCTGCTCCAGCCAGAATGAGACTTAGCGATAATTAAAACAAGAGGAACATTGAAGTGTCATGAGTGGGAGGGAGCATGAGCTTGAAAGGGAGCGACCCACTGTCTCCCTGCCCCACTGGCTCTGCTTCGCATCAGAACATCTCATGTGGCTATAAGCAGAACATCTCTTGTAGCTATCAACCCAGAGGGTTCAGGTGAAGAATCAGGGGGCTCTTTTTCACAGGACTTTGCATCCGGTGCACTTGCAATGGTTGTTAATTTCATCTCCATCTTTATGATGTTCTAAACCTTGAACATGAACATTGTTTTAGACCATTGTTTCCTTTATCTTTTCTTAGTATTGACCTGTTTATCTTCCTTGGTGTCACGAAGCACCTCTTCAAGATCTCTCTCCCTCTCTCTCTCTCTCTCTGATTCTTTTTCTTTATCCCTGCCTTCTGTTTCTTGCTCCAATATATCTGATATGTTTAGTGCTTGGCGATTTGCAAAGTACTTCCTCTAAAAAGGAAAGGACCTTGTTGGCAAATGTAGGATCCAGGAATTGAACTCCAGCCCACAGATCCCTTAGCTAATTCTTCATTTCCCCTACCAGAGCTGCTTTGCCAAGCTCAAGGCTAAGATGAAGTTTTAAAAAGTGCACAGAAAAAAACATAGCCAAGCTAGAGCATCTACTCTGTTTGTTTTCAAGCCTTAAGAAGCATCATTAGAAGCTGCAGAGCAGAACTGTGGGCTTTTGTGGGGATGAGGTTAGGCAGCAGGGGAGGGGAAATGCTTCCTCAGGGCCTTTGGTGGCTCGTGCATGCTTAGCCGCTCAGTTGCGTGCGACAGTTTGGACCCCATGAACTGTACACTGCTAGGCTCCTCTGTCCATGGAACTTCTCAAGCAAGAATACTGGAGCAGGTTGTCATTTGCAGTAGGTTGCCATTTCCTCCTCCAGGGGATCTTCCTGACCCGGATATCAAACCCACATCTCCTACATCTCCTGCATTGGAAGGCGGGTTCTTTAAAACTGAGCTACCTGGGAAGCCCCTTTGGCAGCTCACATCTGTGTAAAACCTAAGCCATATCCATATCAAGCATCAGGCAGCACTCATAAGAGGCAGAGCTGGGGTTTTGCTTTGGTCATCAGCTATTAATAGAAGAAGATAACAGCCCCTGAATACCAAGTAGAAAGAGCTTTGAATAAACAGCTGGCTCCTCAGAGATGCAGTTTATTTCTTTTTTTTAATTAAAAGAATTTGTTATTGAAACATAGTTGACTTGCAATGTCATGTTAGTTTCAGGTGTTCAGCAAAGTAATAGAAAGATAGATAGATACTTTTTCACATTCTTTTCCCTTAGAGGTTATTACAAAATATCGAACATATTTCCCTATGCTGTACGGTGGGTCCTTGCCGGTTATCTGTCTTATGCATAGCAGTGTGTATATGTTAATCCCAAACTACTAATTTATCCCTTTCATCTGCTTTGGTAACCACAAGTGNAGCTTACAAAAAATGTGAGCCTTGACTACAGTGTGTTACGGGCGCAGGAAATATTTGTCCTAAGGAAAGGCGAGAATATTATCTAAGCAAATCCAGAAATGCTTGGCATTCCTGCCCAGCGCTTACAGCTCACTTATACTCACACTGTCCCCTTTGGAAGGAAACATTCTTGTTCCCATTTTACAGATGAGGAGAGACTTAGAGAAGCTGCATGAAATGCCAGTCATGAGCAGAGCCTAGATGGAAATCCTAGTCTTTTGAGTTTGGGTCAGTGCTTTCAACACTGCTCTGAGGGCTAGACTGTAGGTCTCTCTATACATCCTCAACTAGAAAAACTCTAGCTTTAATATACTCAAATATGAGGGTACTACCTAAAATTTCACAAGATAAAAAAGTCTCTGCTCTTGGGGGAAAAAAAGGGTTTACAACCCACTGTACTCATTATTATATCTTTACAGCATAGCCCATCTAAAATTACATTGTATTAGCCTGAGACAAGATGCAAATAATCCTTAATTTATGCCCTCATTATCCCAATCTCTATGGGCTAAAATCGCGGATGATATGTTATTCCGTAAGTGGTCCTTTGCTTCACCCGACACTGTTTGCTGTACAATAGTCACCGCATGGTTGTCCAACACTCTTGTTTGGTCAGACCACACATGTAGTCTAGGAGTTTGTCTGTCTGCTATAAGGAGTAGAATATGACCAGAGATTCTTCGTCTCAGAAGAACTAAGTGAATTTTTGCATAAATTTGTATCTGTGACTTTATAAAACAAGAGACAAAAATGTCTCTGGAGACGTGGGTCTAGAAAAATGTCACTGAAGTGATTGGGGCTCTTGTGGGTATTTTGTAAATGTCAGAGAATCTATACAGTTACTACAACAGATAACCCTGTTTACTGATGCTTAATAAATGATTCTCTAAAGCACCAACCTAGGAGGTCTGGGGATGTTCAAGAAAAGATGGAGCTTTTACGCACCTGCCCTCTCTGCCATGGTGCCCTTTCAGCCAAGTGCTATGCTCAAGGTGCATTGTGGAATATGTGTTTATCCTTTCACAGGGAACTAAAGGAGAAGATTCAGCCAGAAATCTTGGAGCTGATCAAACAGCAACGCCTGAACCGCCTCGTAGAAGGGACCTGCTTTAGGAAACTCAACTGCCGGCGGAGGCAAGGTATTGTTTCCAGACCTAGCAAGGAAGAACAGTGGCCTGCTCCCTAAGGAATCACATGGGTAAGGGTGTTGGTTTAAGGGTCGGCTAAGCAGCACTGTACTCAGAACAAGAATAGCTGTAACTTTTTCCAGGTAAGTTTTAATTTCCCATGTAGACCCAGGAAGAATCAAAATCTAAAATCAGCAGAAGACCTGTGGAACTGAAGAATCACCTGAATCATTTCATGCATCATGTCTGCCAGAAGTGGTCCCACAACAGCTAACATTACTGTTTACCATGTGCCAGGCTCTCACTTGACCCATGTTAATGCATGTCATCTTCCCAGTAACTTCATGAAGTAGCTACTGTGATTACACCCAGTTTACAGATAGATAAACTAAGGCAGTGAGGGAAACTAAAGCAGTGGGCTACAAAGTAACTTGCCCAGTCACAGAAGAGTAGGGATTTAAACTCTAGCATCTCTATGGCCCTAACTTTTAATGATTCACTGTACTGTCAGGAGTGCTAACATCCACTGTTGGATTTGATCTTGGCATTTTCAGCATGCATGACCCTTTTCAAGTCCTCATACCGATTCTCTTCCAGGTCAGAATATTTTATTCATAGTATAAGTAACAGTGAACCAAGGTGAGATAGAATCAGTTTTCATAATCTTGCAAGAGAAATTTCTGAATTGCCTCTATATATTTTAAGCCCAAAATATTGAGTCAAAATGGGTGCCATTAAACTAGTTCCAGTAGATGGGAAGCATGTCCAGCTGTTTCTTAGCCAGGAAGGTAAACTCCTTTGATTGCTTTCTTGACATATGGCTCGTTGCAAAGTCAAGGTATTTGGATCATACTGTCCTAGAAACAAATAGAAAATAAAATTAAAATATAATATTCAGGGAGAGGTGAAGAGATTGGGTAACAGTCAGGAAAAAGAATAAGCATTAGTAACTGTACCAAGAACAAACATCAGTTATGGCCCTGGAGAAACCCTGGCAGATGTTTTTGAAACCTGATGGATGCCCTGCTTAGACACAGCACCCGTCCACTAATGACATACATCACTTCATGTTTATACTGAGCCCATCCTCCCGGCCATTTACTTTTAATGGCTTTGTGCTGAATATTGAGTAAATTCAAAGTATTTCAAATGCAACCATTAAAAATCAAATTAAGAAATGTCCAAAGGCAGAACTTGCTCGACAAATGAAAATGCAGGTCATTCCCAGGGGATAAGAAACCCTCACTGATGACAGTGAGCTTCAGGCTGGGCCTCAGGAGAGGACAATGGGCAGATTAAGAAAGAGCTGCGTTACAGCGGGGACTGAGAAAGGCTCACAGTAGAAGGAAGGCACTTATCTCTTCCATTCAGCCACGGAAGGACTGGCTCACTGCTTCTTCGCTGCATCCCCTGCATTTGGGCACCTTCATCAGACTGGATGCTGCTCCAGGAAAAGAGTGTGGTGCAGTGAGGAGAACAGGAGCCCGGGAGCCAGATGAAGTGAGTGCCATCCGGCCTCTTCCTCTGTCCGGCTCCATGACCTTGGGCAGCTCCCCATGAAATGGGGATGACAATGCCTGTCTCCTGAATTTACTTTGAGGAAGAAAATTGGTCATGAATGCATCTCTTAGAAAGCAGCTAATAAAAGAAGGGGATGGGGCGGGGGGTGGGGGTAGAAGGTAGTTACTCTTTTATTCTGGAAGACCCTGTAAGAAAGAACAAGGACCTAGGGGTGAGTAGGCTTGATTCTAGGCTTCTCAACTCTGTGAGGAACCACTTGAGTGTCTTTTGGCCGGACACATGACCTCTCAGGTCCAGAATTTCTCATCCCTTAAGTGGAAGTACAAAGTCAGATGATCTGTTATTTCATTAGCCAGATTGTCTGTTATATGCCCTCATCGCCTCGTTGCCTTTGGCAAAATCAATAGTCAGGGTGTATTGCCCACATTAGGTAATTATAGTTATAAAGTTTTTATTTACTTGACACTGGGGAGAGAGCACAGAAGTGGGGGAGGGGAAAGGTAGCAAATAGACCCATGCCACCAAATGCCCCCATTCATGGCCAGCTATTGATACAATTCTTCTGAATATAATGATAATTCAAAGAAGCCAGTTTAACCTTCCAGTCTACTCCACCACAAGCCTTCCTTTTCTAGGCTGAAATGAGTAGATTCTATTAGAATAATTCTGTTTCTGGATGTCATAATTACAGTTTTTTTTTTTTTTTT